>JAJSOF020000027.1:87781851-88381851 GCA_025594305.2 Periplaneta americana
TGAATTTTTCCACCTCTTCGAGGAAGAATTTTACATACCAATATTTATTTGGTTTGAAAATATGTGATATGATTTATTGTCTCACAGCATATTCGGTCCTGATGACCCCTCACGTCCAAGTATACAGGCCAGCATTCCCTTTCATTACACTACTTTTAACCATTTACACATTACGTGACTAAGAACTGCTCCCCTCATCTTTATATTCATAATTAGAGCCCGGATGTTTGGCAAAATGCCTTTTTTACTGGGTGGAAGTAAATCATTATTTTCATAGATACAAATGTGATATGGGGTAAATCAAAGTGGTAGGGCCAATTTTTATTTAGTCTATTTTGCCTTTTTCTTACTAATTCAATAATAAATGCCTTTTTTGTCATTTTAAAACAATATATCTTGTTTATTTGCAATTTTCTAATTAATTGTCGACCTGGTTGGCGAGTTGGTATAGCGCTGGCCTTCTATGCCCAAGGTTGCGGGTTCGATCCCGGGCCAAGTCGATGGCATTTAAGTGTGCTTAAATGCGACAGGCTCATGTCAGTAGATTTACTGGCATGTAAAAGAACTCCTGCGGGACAAAATTCCGGCACATCCGGTGACGCTGATATAACCTCTGCAGTTGCGAGTGTCGTTAAATAAAACATAACATTTAACATCTAATTAATTGTAATGTAATGTGTCATCGTCTTCCTAGCAAGTATTAGGCTGAGTGGCCTGTTACAGTCTGAAACTAGAATTTTCAGTCCATCTCTAGAGATCTTTTGCCATGTGGATGGTAATGAAACAGTGCTTTTGGAATTCTGCATCGATCCATTCTTTCGAGATGATCCTTCCACTGAAGTTGATATTTGCTGATGAACTGCATAATGGGTTCTATTTGAAGTTATTATGTAATATGCAAATCTGGCTTTCAGGTAGTAGCGCCCTGTAAAACAGGTTTGAATAATTTGAAGGAAAAATTGTTCCGGGCCGGGTATCGATCCCGGGACCCTTCGCTTAGCGCGCGAACGCTATACCGACTGAGCTACCCCAGGAACTATACACGACACTGGCACAATTTTTCCTTTGTATCCACACAACTCAAATGAGCTGGCAAGACGCCAGAACTCAACTATGAGTGCACACAAATGTAATGTGTATGAAAAGTAAATATGTGAAACAATGACTCCTTACTAACAATAATAAATAAAAGTAATTTATTTTGGTGCTTAATCTGCTAATAATCGTGCTAAAATAATACCTAATCTTCCTCAACTTGGTGAGGTTGGCAAAGACAAAGAATATTAAACAGTAACATTTAAGGTGTGATGACTTGCAGGGCCTGGAAAGTGAAAGATATTGATACAAAAAAAAAGTAGCTCATTCCTTTCCATATAATAGTTCTTAAACTTCGTTTGTATACAAAACTGGTTACCATTATCGTAACTTTTTTCTTTTTTCTGGACAGGCTTCATTTGTGTGTGACGTACATGCACACTGCTGATGGTATTGCAGAACGTTTCCTGTCTGATGTGCGAGAAGAATTAGCTATAATAATGAAAGATCCAGGCAAGCCTGTTGAAGGGAAGGTAAGCGTATACATACACTTTATTTCGAAAACACAGTACTTACATAGATAAAATTAACTGAATTTTAAGTAAAATTTAAATATCACGCTTATTAGGAGAGCAGTGACTACAAGACCCACATTCATTATTTAATGGTTTTTTAAATCGTGTTCAAACATGTAAATTCACAAAAAGTTTCAGAATTCATCTACACAGATATGACGTAACTTAAGGCTATGAATCTGTGAAATTTCTAACTTCTACATTTTTAAACCAGTTAATCTGACATTTTTACCGCATATTTCTTACAATGTGGACATGTAATACACAAATTTTCACTTTGATATTCCAATAAGTTTACTTGTAATTGTTTTTTTTTTTTTTTTTAATATTGAATTATAATTGTCCCAAGTTTTAAAGTTTACATAATTTTTCTTTAAATTTATATTTAATTAATTCCTAGTAGATGTATGTAAAATATGACACATGCTTTTCGTATTTTCCAATTACTTTCTGAGAAAAAAATATTTACTTTTTAGTTGTTAATTTTTCAAATTTTTAAAACTTATCAGATCCTCAACACATAGTGATCTGAATACTTTCAATAGCAGAAGAAAACATGTGTGTCAGTTTACTTCACATGCTTTTGTGGACTTCTGAGATAGGAGAAAAACTGCATTCATTGAGAGCATTTTGCATTTGAATGTTACAAAATGTTGAAAATTGGAAAATCTAGAAAACGAGTATCAAAGTACAGCATGTATATGATATCAGCATGTATATGATATTATATTATCGATATCCTTCCTTCCTTCCTTCCTATAGGCCTACAGGTCTCTCACACACATTTTTCTCTTACATAACAGCGCGAAATATGAACTGAATGAAAAGTAAAATTAGTTAGAATGAAGAACAAAGTCTGTCAGAATGAGAGCAGAGTATCAGTTTAAAGGGCTGACTATGAATACATCTCATTTTAACCTCTTTAAATAACACTGACTGTTCCGATTTTAGTGACGGGTAATTGGTAGACTATAGTCCTGTCGCTCTTATTTCCGGCAGCCAATCACGTTGCAGGTCGGCTACATTTAAATGTGTGTGTCTTGTGATTCGCTGATGATGATGTCATACATTTCCTAAGGCTCGATAAATACTTAATATAATCGCCCGCCATTTTGGCTCTTTCGTTGGCGTTTGCAGAAAGCACACGAGGACGTTATTTGCCACTCAGTTATTTGCTGAATTACAGTGCGTTTGATTTATCATCATAGGAGCTACGATATGATAATGTTTAACGGTGTGGCAAATAGATTCCTCGTCTGGTATCTCGGCAACGAAAGAACAAAAATGGCGAACGATACTACCTACTTAGACTTTATAGAGCCTTCACATCCTAAGACGTAAGCAAAGAGGAGGAGTCATGCTGGGAATAACAGCGTCGCGACTATAGCTTTGAAATAATGCAATGTTTTCATATCTTGATAACAATGCAGTATCGACTTTTATATTTATATGACAAAATATGTTTGTTTTAGTATATAGAATACTCTGGAATACTTTATAGTATATAATTACGACTCACCCTGTATGTTCTAGAAACTTTCAATTTGCACATAAATGGCTAATATTCTTGTACTGGTATCTTTTGTTTGCAGTTTGCTATGTACGGTATGTCACACAGTATTCCGGACCGTTCAATTGTAGGGGACTTCACAAGATTTTTCCTTGATTCAATGTATTACACTCCGTCATCCAAATGACAGGTAGAGGGAAACTGGTAAGAGAAATTGCTACTAATGAGTGTACTATGTAGTTACTTTCAAGTTGGGTACCTGCACAGTTTGATGTGTGATTCTAGTTTGTCTCTCGTTGAGTCAATGTATGTCCATTGCAGACATTTAATAATCCGAATTTGATCACAAATAGATTTATTTTTCAGAAGTATTTTCTGAGCATAGAATAGTCACTGTTTCTAGCACCTAAAGATTGAGTGTAAGTGCCGTTAACTACTGTACAGTGAAACCTGTGAAGATTATAGTATTTCTGCAACAATGGAAGTGTGTCAATTTTCTGAAGCAACCGTTTGCTGAGTGATTATTACAATATATTTAGATCTAGACATTTCAGTACTGTATTGAAATATAAAATTTTAAAAATGAATTTGAAGAAAACTGTTGTTATTTTTTTAAATATTTTAATATATTAGATTTAGTATTCTTATGTTTTACTTTAGTTTCAAAAATTAAAACCATAGCAATATGATTTTTGGAAGGAAACATTTAATGGTATTAAACATGGTATGATTTTATGTTAAAAAACTACTACTAGGTAAACTTCTTTTTCAATCTATTTTCTTGTGAATTACATAATTGAGAGTATTTGGTTCATAGTTTTATGAAGTTGCGCATATTTTCTTCAGCACTGTTTGTCAATCCTCGACTGACAATGAAAAAATAATATACTACAGGTACTATCATAAGATCAAATGTTTATACCTCTGAGGTTATAGTGAAGATTATTATTTTTATAAACTTATTTTGAAAGCACATATTTGATTTACCTTGTTTTTATAATATCTAAATAAAAGTGTGAATGTTATCACAACAATGAAGATAAGGAAAAAATGGCTCCTCGTTTATATGTCTTACAAACAGTAGGCCTACACCTGAAATAACAAAATAGAAAGACTGATAGATTCGTTAGACATGATACGGTGATGATGAAACACGTAAGAATGACGAGGTATTCAGAAAATTTTTTTCCATAAAGACTTTGTCTGGCATAAGTTTCAAAAGTTCTTTAACACCATTATTCAATCGTAAACTATGATTATTAAAAATAAATGCATTTATTAAAGGGACAACTTTGCAGTGTGAGAAACTGCCAGTAATGTGTGCTTTTTCTTCTTCTAAGTGCAGACTTTCTCAGATATAATGCTATTTTCTTGTTGTACAATACAATGCATTAACATTATTATCCTTTTGTATATTGTGATGAAATTTTTCGGATGTTATCAAAGTTATTTGGCACTTCATAAGTATTAGAGAAAAGTATTTATTGCTTCTTTTTGCGTATTAGGGCTGGATTCATAGATATAGTATTGTCATACAGGCATCACGTTTACATATTTTATAGGTTATGATCAAGATATGTTCCATTACGAATTTAGAGTTCATGAGTATTGGTCATTACTTCTTCTACTATTTAAATTTCTCTTGATTTAAAGGGGTTTTCTTTTTATTAGTGTAAAGAAACAATTTGTAATTATTCTTAACCTTTCAAGTACAGAATGGTCTTGAATTTAATTCTTTATTGTACATTTTATTTGTTCATATAATGTTCTGTATATATTCGGTTATTTTTCTTCTTAGACCAACTACTGCATGAGACAGAAGGGTGCTAGATGTTGATTTGAAATGCGAAATTTTTTTTCTGAATAATAAATGCGTGACAAGAGACTGATTATAGCAGAAACATTTGCATAAGAGAGACGTGAATATAATATAATATAGTATAACTACCTAATATAAGTGAAATACACAAAAATGGATTATACATGCTTTTAAAATCCTAACTTTTGTACATGAGTAACGTGTAATTGCAATGTACAGACCTAGAAACAAAAAAACAAATTTTGTTTCTGGGTCTGTACAACTGATGAATGTATAAACGAGGTTTCACTATTTAAAAAAATAACTAATCCATAACTACCCATACAGTATAATATATTGGTGCATTAAAGTTTAATGTGAGAGATGATATCAACGTATAACTTCTTTTCAACCATTCAATATGAAAACATTTATAAATATACAATCATTGTTTTAGTGTTGTCCTCACTAGTTAGGTGGGTAGAGGAAAAGAGCAAAGAAAGCTTGCCCATTTGACTGATGTGCAGAGAACGATATTCGGCCCTCGTGCCGCCATGCTCGTTACAGGGCTGCTATGAATCACCTAATGCTGATTACAGGGCGCATTCGAAAGCGCTGTCTTGAGCTGTTCGTATCGTGGAGTGTTGCTGTGCAGAGCGGGTAGAAGCTAGCGTTTGCGTTACATATTCTGCATTTTATCCCTGATATCAGGAGTTTTATGTAGTTCATAGTGTGTTAAATAACAGAGTTCTGTATAACATTCTATGTACTTAACAATGCCCCTGTTTCGCTCTAAATTAGGAAGTGCTAATAAAACGTTACACAGTCAAACTAGGGAATTATTTATAACATTCATAAATTTATGAAAAGCGAAACAGGCTCTGCTCGTAACATAAGGAGTATATACAGATTAAAATAAACCGACCATAGTACCCTAGTTATCGGAACATTTGAATAAAATCACATAATATTAGTGTTTTATTACAATATCAAATATAAATGATTACATATTTCGTGCTTCTGTATTTTCAACAATGTTATGTTATTAGTTACTCTGCAACAAGGGTTAGGTTACGTTACATGCGCTGTGATAAATCTCACTTGAAACATCAAGCCAGCAGACGACTGAGAACTGTCGACAGTTTGCCAGTCGAATCGAAGCGAAGTCGAGTGCACCCGAACGTTTCCAAAAGTTCGCGCAGCTTACCGTGGCAAGCTCTTCTTGCATCTACTCTAATATGCTTGCTGTTAGAGGCAAGGATTCACATTCAGCTAACGAGGAAACCTTCCAGAATCATCAGGTCAATACTTCTCCATGAAATACCATGCACTGGGAGGTACTGTAAGGATAAATAGAAGAAATTCATTGCCAGTGCAAACTGTAAGGAATAAAAATGTTTCCAAAATAATCTGAAACTTATTTTAATACCTCTTTGTCAGAGTTGGCGTAGCTGTCATCAGCTATACCTATATATAAAATATAAACATTCTGTCTTCGGTGTTATATATTATTCTGGATTGGTAGTTAGGATAGGGTATTACTGTATCAAATGTTCAACGAGAATAAAACACAGTTCATAATATACACTGATACAGTGAAGGTGTGTTTTAACTGACAGTGATTCGAGAGATTGTTCAAGTATAGTGGAACAGAACATTTCATTTTAAGCTGTTCATTTGTTTTGTTTTATTTTATAGTTTGTAATAGCAGGTAGGTTTTTGTAGGCCATTTCTTTCTTTATAGTTTCTATACAAGTGCACATTTTTATAGAGAGTTTCGACTGAAGTTGCAGAAGGTTCCCTTGTAAGAATGATATGGGAGTTTTGCAAGATTTATTTTTATAAGGAATATGAAGCCAGGAATTTACGTCACAAAGGAACCCAATCCTCGAATAAACTAGCAACAGGCAGGATTTACTTTGGGATGCAACATTTTCATGAGCTGATTTTAACCATTTTCTTGAAGGACACCGTGTTTTTAAGAGTTGGCAGTTGGAGCACCTGGCCAATTGTGAAACTCATAGGACATTTGTGGACCTTCCATCAAAATATTGGGAAGCAAGAAGGATGATGACCTCATTGTTAAATCCAGAGTATTAGATACACACACTTTGCTACTTTAGACCTACTACAGTTGTCATCCTCTTCATAGACTAATACATTCTGCCTAACTAGTACTTTCCCCATAACTGCTATAGTGTCTCAGTGCTAGAACGTTGTGCTTATAAGCCAGGGAGCCTAAGTTCAAAGCCTGCTCAATCCTGAATCAGGAGTGAGCATGGAGGCCAAGCAATTGGTTCACCTCTACCTACCCAACGATCAGGATAACGTTCATCCGACATTAAGACTAAAATGTGCAAGGGCACCATCGTGCATGAAGTACATCTCTTGCCGGACTGTTAGTGGAATATCTTCCAACAAATGTCTAATATCTCAATAATAATCAATTTCCGGACCCATGTTTATATAATATATTTTGATCCTCTATATGTGTGGAGTCCAACCCTGAAACTTTGCCGTGTATTTTTTAAACACTTCTGGATCAGTTTAAACAACGAGTTCATACAGGCTGAATTTAAACAATAAGGCTTTTGTTTATATTATTTTCTTTATTATTATGCTACATTGAGGTGGATTCTGCAAGTATTATTTAATCGGCTAATAACGAAAATGTGACATGGTAGTCTTAGTGGAGTAACAGTAATGATTTTTATAGATACACAGTAACATTATTCAGTTCACGAAACAACAATCAACATACACAGGTTTCACTGTATGAACTCATAGAGGTAAAGTCTGTGTATTGAATATTAAGAAAATGAATTGATAATTGTGACTGCTGCTACTTAATAGGACTTAATGAAGACTATATTGTTACATTTTTACTGTTTCATAGCATATTTATATTTGGAATGTGAAACTGGAATAATTTTGTATGTAAATCCTTTAAAGCCGAGGCACCCTCTATCATATTTACAGTTGTATAAGACATGCCCTATATTCCTATATTTTTAAATGTCGAAAATATTGAATAAAATGCACCTTATTGTTTGTTATTGTATGTCTTCATTTCATATTCTGGAACATTTCCTTTTCATGTGGCGAGTTTGATTGCTATTATGTCCAAACAAACTGGAAATATAAAATAGAACTAAAATAAAATGATGCAGTAAAGCATAATACTGGAGGGGAAAAAATTAAATGTTACATCTAACAGATCTTTTAATTTCGCCATTTTTAAACAGAAATTCAAATGTTATTAGCTGTAGTACTTATGATTTATTTCAGTTTGTATCTGCATCTCTTATAAAATGGTACAGGTTCTCGATTGAATGGCTTCTAACGTGTTTTAGTACTGCAGTGTTTCCAGAAATAATGTGCCATCTGTCAGGTAAACTAAAGTCCCCATACATATGTAGCTGTGGATTATGTAATGGCTGGGAAGACACTTTAGGCCAGTGGTACTCATTATGTGGCCTGCATAAGGCTCTTGAACTAATATTATTATTACTATTCTTTTTCTGATAATTATTTTAATTTTTATAATGATAATGTGCAACTGAAGAAAACTTTGGTTAATCTGCATCATACTGCCAGTGAAGGTATTCAACAATGACCACCGACACATAATACCCAACCAAGTATCAACCCAAGTCCCAGTAAGTTAAATATCCCAAAACAAAACCCACCTCCCATTCCTAAACCATTCCAATCAAGTCCCAACCTCTCACCCTGAGACAGGTTAGGAATAACTTACTCTACCCCAGGGACCTCACAGTCACAGCATTATATTCCTGCATTAGAAGATTCAGATGGAGATGATCCAGAGGAGCTGCTAATTTGAGTGAGTGATTTTTAAATTATATGTTTCTTATCGATACTGATTGAATGCATATAAAATTGAATGTCTTACATTATGCTGAAAAGAAAGCTTCATTGATCAGCATCTGCAAAAGTTAAACTTGTGCGCTATACTATTTTTTATTATTATGGTGAACGTTACTTATGTACCTGACACTATAGTGGATCGTGATGTCAGGGAGAAATTTTCATTATTAAATTTAGTTTGTTGAGTGTTGGGGAGAAACTTTCATTATTAAATTTAGTTTGTTGAGTGTCGGGGAGAAACTTTCATTATTAAATTTAGTTCGTTGCGTGTCGTGGAGAAACTTTCATTATTAAATTTAGTGTGTGTTTTGTAAAATAATGAATGTGTTGATGTGATAATTCCATATATAACGTATAGTGCAATACGAATTGAAATGTGTTGTGTGACTGTGATAGAAGTGTTCAAAATTGTTTTATAGCGCCACTTTGAGAATGATAAAAGTGCAATCTTCGTTACATTGGCGGGTGGACACACTACCTTGACCTATGGTTATTAATATTATTATTATAAAATTGAATAATAATAAAAAATACGCATTAAAATATATAGATTTTTTGTTAGAAAATCGCGGGTTTTCGAAAGCCATCTAACGGGATTATATGAACTGTTGGCAACACTGATTACGTAACCAATGTAGGCGGGTACAAATAGTATTATCATTATCGTGCATATTATGCAAGTGTTATCAAACTAGATAATTCTAAATTGTGTCATCTGTGACTGTAAGAGTGAAAAGTTGTAGTTGTGCTTAGTTTTTGTTAATTTTTTATCCAACATCTTTGAACGAAAATACTATGTACTGAACTACAATTTGCTTACATGCAACTTTCGTCGTATCTAACCTTAAAGTCAATTTGCACATGATATCTACACCTCAACATGTATGTAATCTTAGGCGGAGGAATAGGTGGCTTGTCAGCGGCTCATTATTTACAGAACATAACTACAAAACATATAACATTAATAGAAGCATCCAATCGACTAGGAGGTTGGGTCAAAACTACAAAAACGTCAAAAGGGTTTATTTTCGAGCATGGCCCAAGAACAGTGCGCCCGAAAGGTATTGCTGGAGAAAACACACTAGCGTTGGTTGAAGAACTAGGCCTAGTGAACAATGTGATGCATATTCCATACAATCATCCAGCAGCTCAGAATCGTTTTGTTTATGTTAATAAGCAATTACATGCATTACCTAATAACTTTCGCTCTCTATTGTTTACACAACCACCGTTTACGAAGCCATTAATAAGTGCCCTTTTTCAAGATTTAAGGACGCCAAAGAAAGTGTCGACAGACGAAAGTATATATGAATTCGTGAAAAGACGTTTGGGAAAGGATATTGCCGAGTATGCTGTAAGTCCGTTAGTATGTGGTGTTTGTGCTGGCGATGCAAAGGAAATAAGTGTGAAACTGTTAATGAAATCTTTATTTGAAGCAGAGCAACAATATGGATCAATAACTAAAGGAATTCTTATGAATATGATTAAAAGAAAACCTAATCCCATACCGTTAAGTAAGTGTGAACTTTATGAAAGATCAGAAAAAGAGAGGTGGAGTGTTTGGTCGTTGGACGAAGGACTCGAACTATTACCAGAAACATTGAAAATCAATGCAAAGAGGCGTGGTGCTAATGTAATGCTTAACTCTCCTTGTCAGGAATTAGTTTTTGGACCAGAAAAGGTTACGGTGAAGGCTGGAGAGAAGAAACTTGAATGTGACCATATTATATCTTCCTTGCCAGCAAAAGTGTTAGCACCTCTATTAGCTAAACAACATCCAGAACTGAGTAACGATCTGTTATCCATTCCTACAGTTACTGTTGCAGTAGTAAACCTACAGTTCAAAGGTAGGGTACTAGAAAAGGATGCATTTGGGTTTTTGGTACCACCATCAGAAAAGTTACCTATATTAGGAATTGTGTTTGATACGTGTTGTTTTCCGAAGGACAGTAACACAGTTTTAACTGTAATGATGGGTGGAAAGTGGTTTGAAGAACTGTATGGTAAAAATCCTACGCCAGAAAGACTTCTAAGCACAGCAATGCAGCAAGTACGTTCAGTTCTTCGTATATCTGGAGCCCCAGAAGAGCATCAAGTGTCTGTTTTAAGGGACTGCATTCCCCAGTATGTTCTGGGACATCATGAACGAATAGAAAGAATCAAAGCATATGTGAGGCAACATAAATTACCTTTATCATTTGTTGGTGGATCGTATGAAGGTATTGGGGTTAATGATGTAATACTCTCAGCTAGAACTGCAGTGAGTAACTTAATTCGGAAAGATAATTCATAAAGAACTGATGTAATGAATGTTGTTCTGAGATTTATATTTTAATACATAATAAAATACAGTTTACAAATTACATATTTTTATCAAGTTTAAAGTACGAGTAACATGGTTGCACTTAATATTTATTGAAATATGTTAATAAAAATTTGTACATGAATTGGAAGCATCAATTTGGTATGCCTGCATATTTAACTTCATCAAATGCTTTTCTGGCTTTCTTGAGTTCTTCATTCATGGTAAGAAGATCTTTCACTCTTGCATACTTGCGAGCATCTTTGCGAACAAGGAATACAATATCTTCTACTTGAACTCGTCCTGTTCGCCCTATCTCCATTGCCTTGTGAGTCTGCAAATTAAATTAAATTGAATTACATATCTTCACATTGATTAAGGATATCTGAAATCTGAACAAAGATAAAAGCATCTTGGCTATTTTAAGTTTTTATTATTTTTTTTCTTTCCCAAATGTGACTGGTATAAGTCAAAATCATTAATTTTGTTCTCGTGTTGCATTATGGCGTTCATTTTTTTTTTTTAATTATGAACGAAATCTGTTGGTCACGCTTGAAGAGTGAATGAGATATACAGGTGCGACATCAGACTGTAATCACAGTCTACTATATACAGTCGCGAAGCCCAATATGTAGTACAAATGCAAACAGGGATAGTTGCCCACCACTAAGATCGCTACTATCGCCTCATCATCGCAGATCTCTCTCCTAGCAGCCGACAAAATATGTTACACTTTCGTTGTTGTGTTCTTTTGGAAAAATTAACACCTTCCTTCCATTATTGAAATATTAAATGCATAAAGTTAATTTATTATTTTAATGAAGTACATTAAATTCCACCATAAACTCGAAGATACCTGCAAGAAATAAGTTAATATAATTTTTGTTTGTGCAAAACAAACTGAAATTTACTATAATAGCTTCACTCATTCAAGATTATAGCGATAATTAATTATGAAACCAATAAATATTAATTTGCATTTCCCTTTACAACAATAATAATGGAAATATGAATTAATGGAGTAACTTACGTGTACCGGTACTTGTAGTGTAGGCTTACGTAGTTAACAAAGTGGGATGAGGTTAAGCAATAACAATCACACCAGAATTGGAAATAAAACGTGATCAATAAATTTTATTGTAACAGACTTTTTCTACGTCTGTAGTAAAGCAACAAATAAAGATAACAACAAAATTAACAGTTATAATTAAAAACATATCCTTTGAAAAAAAAGTAGGCCTAAGCAATAATAATCCCACCAGAATTGAAAATAAAACGTGATCAATAAATTTCATTAAAACAAACTTAATTTTTCTACGTCTTCAGTAAAATAACACATAAAAATAATAACAAAATTAATAGCTACAATTAAAAATATATCCTCTGAAAAAAAAAAAAAAACTAGACCTAACCTTAATTTCTCTGGAAATTTAGCAGCCTAAGTGACAGAACTTTAACCGGTATCTAATGTCCTTTCGGTTAGACTGAAACATTTCATTGTGAAATTTAAGGATATAATGTATTCTAACAGACACAAAGAACTTCAAAATTAAGAGTTTTGTTTCTGCACAGCATTCTTGTGGAAACCCAGGAACCTTTCTGAATCTTTCCGAAATCGGAAAAAGGATAACTTTGGCCTCTTTCTCTTACTTTTGCTACAATTTATAGCACTACAAACGTCTCCTCCTTGTCCCATATTATTATTCCAATTATATTTTAGCCATTAACATTTTCATTACAACCAATAACGAACATTTCACAAGCATCAATGTGAAATACGCAACGAGCTAGCACTCGATAGAAATACGACACAGTCCAAAGTCGACCATGGACAGTCTATTGTTTCTAGTTGCTAACCGCTTGGAGCGCTTTATCACGAGATTTGCAAAAAAACACCTCAAGCTTCGCGACTGTATATAGTAGACTGTGCTGTAATCCCTAATGCACTGCAGCCTGAAGACATGTTGTGCTTGTCAGTGGAATTGGTTACGGTATAGCAAGACGAATTTCAAGAATAAGCCTTACAGTTGGGGAAAATCTCGGTAAAGCAAAACCCAGGATGTCTGAACACAGCCTCAGATCTCTTGTCCAACTCATTCATTTGAGCTATACTGACGACCTTATCAGTCTTGCTTTTGCAATGTATTGAAATAGTACATTATGCAACGAGCCTATAATGGTAGTAATTAAGACGCAAGTATGATAGTTTATGAAACTACGACTTTTTATGCTCGACCATATTTATAACTTGAAAGTATTGAAAATTAGGTCTTTTTATGGTTATGTGCGAACTGACCTGAATTGTGAGATGTACGCAGACGCGAAAGTATTGATTTTTTCCGAGGCCGAATGTCATTCACCTTGGCACAGAATAAGAATGAACATTAGTCTGATATAACCTGAAAATTGATTTAGAATTGAAAAACGGGATGACAAATTGAATTTATTTGAATATTATTTTCAATTAACGCTAATTATTATAGTAACAGAACATAGCCTTCTGCAACAATATTGGATTTCCAGCCTCCGTGACTTTTCGTTAATTGTCTGTTGATTGCATATCCGAGAATAATCGATATAACGGTACAAAGCTGACTTGTGATTGGCTGAAGACCTGTACTTTAATGAGTAGGTGTACTTTAATGACATGCATTAAAGGACTGCTACCAGGTGTATAATTACTACATTTCGGCATGGTCGAGCATAAAAGTAACTAAAACTCTAACTTGTGTATTATTACTTGCAATTAATGTTGTTTCAGCCTCGCTTATTAATCTTCCAACAGCTCTCACACTTATATCGCTGCAAATTTGACCTATATACTGTACGTTTTTGAGTTTGCAACATCACATGAAAGATCAGCCCTGCTTGAAATGGCTCCGGACTTCAGAAATCATGTGCCTTGCATGTTTATGGAACATTTCCCTCTTGTGTCTGTATTTTGTCATGTCAACTTAACACTAATATTGCACGCAATATATAATAAAAGACACTGAACTCGTTAAATCTCTTGGCACGTGATGCACAAAGATTACTTCAGCTGTAATGATGCTGATTGGCTGTTCAATCATATGACCTCTCTACACTACATGGTGCATTCTAGCTTAACAGAATTTGTTTGTGGCAACAACCATAACTGCAAATTTTCAATACATATTGTGGTTATGATAAGTTTATGCCAATTCTCTTCCTCCTGCTATATTATGATTTATTTTTTCCAGGTATTTCATTAGACAAAAATGACAAAATAAACAATGCAGAAAGAAATTCGTTTTGATTTAATTGTTATAATATCAATGGCTGTTCTGTTGAGTATGAGTTTTAAGATACAGGATAAATTTATATATTCGTACTTGTTCAATAATATTTTGCTTTTGAGCTGCTAGCAATGAATGAAACAATTATAGAATATGAAACAGGAATAATTATAAGAATAACTCATGGAAAAATTGTTCCGGGGCCGGGTAGAACCCGGGACCTTTGGTTAAACGTACCAATTTCCCACTGAGAACCGGGAATTTTTAAACAATTTTGTCCACCAAAGTGTCTGTTTTACCATGAATAGAACTCACAGTTTGAATTGATTTGTGGTTTGACGTTGAGTTTCAATAATGTTTATATGATTAAATTCAACTTATTTAAAAGTTAGTTAAATAGAATATTTTGAAACAATCACCAAAGATGAATCAAACAGTTTGAATTATTTGTGGTTTGATTTAAGTTTGATTAAATTAAAATTATTTAAAAGTTAGTTAAATAGATATTTTACCGCAAAGAACAAACTATAATAATAAAAAAAAAAATAAATTTAAGTTTGATGATTCATTTAAGTTTGACAAAGCACTCATTTAAGTTGGTAATCATGTAGATTAACTTTTACAAATTGCACAGCCAAACATTTACATGATTATGGACTTAGAAATGTTATTAATGTGTTCTACAGTAATAAACAAAATGTGGATAAGTTGTATATAAAAAAGCTTCCTTTTTCAAATCAATAAAAAAAAAATAATGTAATGTTTTCTTTCCGATATATAGCTGATTATTAAATGCTGATCAGAGGAACAAGATTAACACTATTACCATTTCTGTGATGAATTCAATCACGAGGTCTTCCAGCAAATCTACACTTTCTGTGTATGGGTTCTGATCATCTCCAAAACCAAACATCATACATCGTAGTTCTTTGGAAAACAATCTCTTCCGACCTGACAACGTTGCTCCAAGTGGCGCTTCCGTTTCCTCTTCTTCAAACTGTTTCGAGAAAATTGAAATAAAATTAATAAGTAATAATTTACTTAGGCCCTATTTTTCCAGAAATAATTATGTGATGATTTTCTGTATCCATCATCTAATTCCGATTAATTCTCTAATATTTTAATCAATATTTAAATTTCTAAACCTACTATTGGAGTAACCCTTTTACTGAACTGAAAATATGATCAGACCATTTTAAGGTAAAATCCAAAGTACTTGTACTAAACGGGTTAGTGGTAGGAATTAACATAGTTATACCTATCTGCAGTTTTATGTTGATTATTTTCGAATATTGGTTTAGCTAAAGATTAATAATTGTGTATCTAGTTTTAGAGGTGTTTATAGAATTCAGAACTTAAATCAGAGATAATTAGTTACAGTATTAGTATAAAAATTAATAATTGTTTATGTACCCAACCAATAAGGAAGGAGATATTGGGCATTGACTAAATACTGAGTCAGACATAACGTAATACTGTACTATTATCAATAATATATTGAATCTGCTATTATGTACTACTACATGCACAATACCAGTGATTTTTTCGGAATTTGAGAAAAGTTCGGGATAGAAAGTACCAGATGATAGCATTAAGATATATGAATCGTATACAAAGATGTACAGTGATTTGCAATGTTAAATGACCTCTTTACGAAAATAAAAAAAATATGACACTTTTTTTCACAAAACTGGTAAGAGGTATGTAAGAAAATTAGTGATGTACAGTGATTCTGCAATGTTAAATGACCTCTTTACGAAAATAAAAAAAAGACACTTTTTTTCACAAAACTGGTAAAATAAATAGAAAATGGATTGTATACAAAGACTAATGGAAGATTGGAGGATGCTGGGAAGAGGAAGGCGAAAAATAGGCAATATTGGAGTCTGCTGGATTTGCAGTGAAAGGTCTGTTCCTGGGCAGAAAATGAATGAATATTTGCATGAATTGAAAACAAACCACGATTCTGGTACTAAATTAGCTTTGATTAATGAATCCAATTCAGTTTTAGGATTTCAAATTATGACAGAATTAGTTGTTTCTTAAAATAATAATAAAAAAAGATATTTTTTCATGTTCAAAGGAAATACATATAAAACTTCTTATCTGGCTTGGTACCTGTTATGATGCATAAAATTTCTAAACATTCCAGTAAAAGTTACCTTTTAGGCATCAGTAAAACACAAATTAATTCAAACATAACCTAAAACTGCAAATCAAGATTTCATTAATTTAAACATTTCAGGAAAGGTTACCTTTTTTGTATCGAACCCGGGACCTTTGGTTTAACGTTATACCAAAGGTCCCGGGTTCGATAACAATAAAACACAAATTCAAACATAACCTAAAACTATTATAAATTAAGTTCACGGTAATAAGTTGCCTTTGTTTTTGGCAGATAGAAAAACTGCATTTTTTTTACGAAACAGAAAATTAACACGATATATGTATCACTACAGTGCATTAGAAAAATGTACTCCACATTAGCTACCTGTTCAAAACTTTCTTCTACTTGGGCCATTTTTTTTCAATTTAACTATTTCGTATGTTACCAATCACAATTTAATGTAATAGAAGGGAAGTTGTTAAAATGTCTTAATCTTTTAAAAATCACGTTATAACAATGTATCAATGAAAGGTCACCGCGTTTTGAATATCAAATTTTATTAACATCAGCAATCTCAAACCTTCAATACGCCACACGACAGACGACACAACAATTGATATGTGGTGCCATCTACACGAGAAATATTCGACACACATGTTCGACAGACCAATAAGTGCGCATCGCATCAGTGTAACCAATAACAACATCGCTAGAAGTTCTGTATTTTGCGATTTTTGTGTTTACATTCGGTTATGTTGGTTGCACTGACTAGTCCCCGCTTAATTCCTCCGTTGACCAGTCTTGGCGTGAACTTCAAAAGTGATGGGTACGGTGTGTTGAAGTGTATGCATAATGTAACAGACGACGAGGGCGTGTTTGTTTTTAATTTCCACAATGGGTTAAAATATAATTTTTTGCATGTTCGATATGTTCCTTGTGTTGTGGGCATGACGAAGAATCGGAATGAGATCTTAGCAAGGTGTAACGATGCCATTTGTTCAACGTGTGGTAGAGCCTAAATTCCTAAGCCGGCGAAGTCTGCATGGCGAAGACGGTCTACCTTTGGTTACCGATTACGAACTCGAAGCTGTGACAAATAACACCTTGAGCAGTGCTTTACGACAATTGGCGTCTCTTGTTCTGATAGCCAACGATATATTCGAGGATTTAGCCAAGCAACTTCAAGATGTTTGTGAACGATCGAAGAAATTACGAACACGCATCGAAACCGTCGAAGAGAAGATCGTGGGATTTGATCCCAAAAGGTGACAGTTCGTAAGTACAATTTTTTTTTCCAAACTTCTGTAGTTTTGACTATTGATGTGGTGGTTTGTCTGATTAGATATAAGATGTTCACTGTGATGAATTTAGATTGTTTTTTACTGCCTTCTTTCGTGTAATCTTAAGACATAGAATACTGTACATATTTCGAAATTCCTCTTCGAATAAGCTTGTTTTGATTGAATAACTACTAGTGATTGGAAATACTGAGAATGAATGGCGTGTCAAATTTAGAAAACAAAATATAGATAACCTACTGTACGTATACACTTTTATACATAATAACGTCGAATAAAGGTGTTCAGGTTGTCTTATGCATAAAGAGAGAGAGAGAGCGCTTAAATGTGAAACAATTCGAAATTTTCATTTGATACTGGTATTCCATTGTTTTTAACTTTTCAAGACACTCACTGTAGGCCTATATTGCCGTTTCGCTAATACATGTTTCATTCACTTATAGTTTCCTGCCCGAGATCAGGTCTTTCACTGCAAACCCAGCATTCTCCAATCTTACTAGTTTAATTTAAAATTATATTAATTAAAAAAATCTGGTAATATAAGTGAAACTAAAACAATCATTTATGTGATCATGAGTTATAATAGTTTAGTAGTAAAGTCCGCGTATAGACAGTTGCGACCGAAAGTACAAGTGCTTAACAAACGTATAGGATGCGTGTATATTTTAGTATATCGACTAATGTTGTAGAAGCTAATGATTTTGGGGCCTTGAACATTTGTCCCTATGGTAGAACAATACGTTTTATATGTGATTTACGTACTCGAATTCAGTCTAAATATTTCTGCAAAGAATAAATAATAAGTGAATTGTGATTTACAATATAAGCACAACAAAATATAATGCTTTCTTTCACTCTGTGAAACTTGAATGTTTTGTAAAAGTTTCTAAAGCTTTCGTAAGTAATTTTACCATTATTTTAAGCGATGTTTGTTATATTTATTCTATTGCACTGTGATGAAGGAATTGTGTACGCGCGCGCACACACATACACGAATCTTTCTTTTGAACTGTATCTAACAATCAGAAGTGTGAATATCAGACGCTCTATCATATTGAGTGCGTTAAGTAGGTTACTTTTATTGAGTTCATCTGTTTTAGTCATAGTTTGCTCTTAATTATGACTGGGTTTTATTATGTCCAATGTACTGAATGAAGACGAACAGAAATATGACATACTTCCCCTCATAATATTGTTACTAGTCCATAAAACTATACAACTTTTCGTTGTTCGATAGGATATCATCAATAAATATATATAGTTTGATAGATGCAGCATGAGGTGGACTAGAAACTACACAGTTGCATACCTTAGTACGTACTTAAATTTACCTGAATTATTCTGTCTTTGTTGTTCGTAGTAAATGTTGTGATACTATGTCGCCTAATATTTCGATAAGACAAAATATTCCCCTACAATGTTTGTTTCTGAAGTAGTAAACAAGGAGTATCAGTGCATGCTGCATTTGACGTGAGAACATTGATGTTGTTTTGTCTGTTGGCTAGTGAAATCGAAATAGATTTGAATGATCGCTGTAGTCGGTGCGTGCATACAAACTTCAGCGATCTGTAAATCCACGTACGTACACGTAGTTTTGTGATCGACAAGCGGAGAAATGGAAAGAGCGTTGATAATTTCTTATGCATTGTAAATTAAAACTGTAGTTAATTAACTACAATATTTTGTTTCTATTGTATGTAGTGAAATTAGTGATGGGTTTTGTTACTGCATTGGAGGACTTAAATTTGTTTGGAGGAAAATTCATTGAAATGTGTTCAGTTTATTAGAGTTTTGGAGACATTCTTCTGTATTTCAATATCATTAGGCATTACATATTTTCAAATACTGTCAGTGGAATGTCGCAATATTAATTAAAACAGCGTATGAATGCCGCTTCATTAAAAAAAAAAAAATGTACCTCCAACCGAATGAATGGACTTGCGGCATTATATTCAGGAAATGTGAAGGCAAGTAATGAAAAAGAGGAAATTTTATGCCAGATTTGCGGTACATTACTGCTTCAAAAGAAATTAAAATAATATGTGTAAAATTAATAATACAATTTTTGCCACATATTCTCTTTATAATTAAATTTTCAAAATGTTAGCCTATAGGCATGGAAAATGTAATTCCATCTAAATGCGAAATGTAGAATATAATGTGTTAATAATAATAATAATAATAATAATAATAATAATAATAATAATAATAAATAATAATAATAATAATAATAATCCGTGGCGCTACAGCTCACGAAGGGAAAGACCGACCAGCCGGCTGCTGGCCTCACGCCCACATGCCGAAGCAGAGGTGAACGATCATCCAACCAGAATGGAGGTATCGTGTGGTTAGCACGATGAGGCCCCCAGCCGTTATAGCTGGTTTATGTAACCTGATTTCGCTACCTATCGTAGCTCCCCAAGTGCATCACGATGCTGGGTGGGCACCGGTCCCATACACTGGCCGAAATTTCCTGAGAAAATTTCTTCCCCCATGAGGACTCGAACCAGCGCGCATTCCTAACGGAGGCCTTAGACCACGACGCCACGACGCGGACAATATTGATTGCTAACAAAGCTGAATTTCTTCAGTAAATTATCGTTATTATCTGATTATTATTGTTCACAAGAAATTGGGCGAATTCAGGCAATTTTATGTAATTTTTTTTATTTTTTTTTAGTATGTCATTTTACTACGCTTTATCAACTGCTGTGGATGTAAGTCTTAAAACTAATATTTAGGACTTTTATAAATTATTGTTTTATTTAAAATAATCATAAGATTCTAGAGGTTTACTAAAATAGTCAAAAACTTTTGCAGAGAATCTTAAAGTTTGCATTACTGTTGAAATATTGGATTTAGTTTTTCGTGATTATTTTCTCGGCTTTGTATGATGAAGAAAGCAAACATTTTAACATCTCGTAGTTGTTTAAACTTCTGACTATCCATGCGTTTTATTTAACGAACACAAATTGGCGTCATAGTGAGACTGAAAATTGTATTCAAGCGTAGCTTACAGGAAGAGTCTTATTTACCAATGAAATGCATTTTAAATTTAAATAATGTTTTAAGTAGCCTATTGCATTTAGTATTCTGGAGAACAAGTTTTCATCTGAGCTCGATACCGAATTTGAAATAGATATTTCAAAAAGAAACAATTCTGTTTTTATTGCATCAATGCTTTTATTGATTTATGTAACAATACAAGTTGCTTACTATTTTCGAAATTACGATTTACTCCACGAACTGTATCGATCAGAATAATGGGTGAACATTCTGTTACAGAAGAAATATAGAAAGAGAATTAACTATTGTAGGCTACTGTATGTGACGTTTGTCTCTTTTGACTGAAGTTTCATTGAAGGAAAATCCATTTTCATGTTGAACTTTGCAATTAAATTAGTCCTAAGCTTTCCTTGTACTGCACTTCTTGTTTGTATTTTTTAAGCAAAGTGTTGAATCATTAATTTGAGCTTGCAAATTGGAAGCATCGAGAATACAGGGTGTACCATATAAGTGCCAATATTTTAACTGATGATTATTCGTATCATAAGGAAAGAAAAAGTGTCCTTACAATTTTTTTCTAATTGCAATATTTAACTAATTATTAAAGTTTACGATATTAAAAGTTTTGCAACGTTGCTAGATGGGGAAGAAGGGGTTTAGAAGTATACAGTACAGCTCGAGTGGGGAGGAGGGGATTTAGAAGTATACAGTACAGCTCAAGCGGGTGCAGACATATAGGCACAAAACAGATGCTCCGTTCTAATGCAGGAGCGGACCAAAGACGTTGTAGTTATATGAGCGGACCGGGACAATATCGTTGTTTACATAAAACGGGCAGCAAATACAAACTTTCAATCTCATTAATAGAACATTATGATAAATTTACATTTTATGTAACAATATTGCTATTTTTTTAATTGTACGTGTAAAAATAAACAATAACTTAATGGTTTTCTGCACAAAATCACACGAACCTTTTTTTCTAATGCAACATTTTAATCTCTCCCTTTTCCGTAAAGCAGTATCATTTTTAAGCAAATTTCTGGTTGTGTGATTTTCGGAACAGGGTAAGAGACTCCTAGTTTCTAATAATCGTTGAGAAACTGCTACAAAAGTTCGCCGATTATATGTAGTTCTAATTAATATGATTTTCTAAACAGGATTACTTTAAAGACATAGTCATAGTGAAATCAAAATCTTAAGTTGATTTTCTACTTTTTCATTCATTCATTCCTTTAACTGATCAGTTTCAGCACCATTCTTTGAATGACTTTCAATACAGCCGTTTCTTATTCTGTCTGTTCATTTCCGCTCTCCTTCTAGAGCTATATCCACATTTCAAATTTTTCTAGTGACCTCTTCACTTCGTCGTAATGTCCATGTTTCTGCCCATACAATGCTACTCTCCACACAAAGCATTTAGTCTCTTCCTTAGTTCTTTTCAGAGGTTCAGAAATTCTTTTTTTTTATTAACTTCCTTTGCCATTACTATTCTCTTTTTGATTAATTGACATCAGCTCATTTTACTAACGATATAAAGAATAACACTCCAAATAAATTTGAAAATATCCATTTTTACTGCTTCATTTAGAATCAAGTTTATTTTCTTTACTTTTCTTCCTATGACATGATCTTTGATCTTGTTGGCATTTATCTTCAACTACTGCTGAAAAGCTGTCATTCAGCTTCAGTAGCATATCCTTATTATCGTCTCTTCTATAACAAAGCCATATCATCAGCAAATCGTATTCACTTTATTCAGATAAATGAACTACTGTCACTCCTCCCATGTTCTGAAAACAGCTTCTTCACTAAATCTCCAATAAATGGATAAAATTTAGGTGATGAAGGTGAAACGTACAGCAGAGTTCGTATAGGTCAATTTCTGTCAGATGCCCAATTCACTGTGGGCTAAAGCAAGGAGATGCACTGTCACCTTTACTTTTAACTTTGATCTAGAGTATGCCATTAGGAAAGTCCAGGATAACAAATAGGGTTGATGTCGGGTTACATCAGTCTGATATCTTCTTCGGATGACGTGAATATTTCCCGGAGAAAATCCTTCAAACGATTAGGAAGGCAGGAAATTTTCAGGAAGCAAATAAAGAAATAGGTTTGGAAGTAAATCCTGAAAAGACAAAGTATATGATTATGTCTCTTGACGGGAATATTTCCAAATGGCAATATAAAAATTGGAAATTTATCTTTCGAAGAGGTGGAGAAGTTCAAATATCTTGGAGCAACATAACAAATATAAATTATACTCGGGAGGAAATTAAACACAGAATAAATATGGGATATGCAATGTTATTATTCAGTACAAAGCTTTTATCATCCAGTATGCTTTGTCAAAAATCTGAAAGTTAGAATTTATAAAACAGTTATATTACCGGTTGTTCTTTATGGTTGTGAAACTTGGACTCTCACGTTGAGAGAGGAACATGGGTTAAGGATGTTTGAGAATAAGGTTCTTAGGAAAATATTTTGGGCTAAGAGGGATGAAATTACAGGAGAATGGAGAAAGTTACACAACACAGAACTGCTTTACGCATTGTATTCTTCACCTGACATAATTAGGAACATTAAATCCAGACGTTTGAGATGGGAGGGCATTTATCTTCATTCCAGAAATGCACACAGTTGTCATTTAGAGGCCAGGAGGAAAAAGACCTTTAGGAGGCCAGACGTAGATGGGAAGATAATATAAAAATGGATTTAAGGGAGGTGGGATATGATGATAGAGACTGGATTAATCTTGCTCAGAATAGGGACCGATGGCGGGCTTATGTGAGGGCGGCAATGAACCTCCGGGTTCCTTAAAAACCCGTAAGTAAGTAGGTAGGTGATAAAGGGCATCCTTGGCGTACTCCTCTCCATATTTCGCTTCCTTCTTATATTTCTTCTCATATCCTGATTTTCTATATAAAAGTGTTCAAATATAACGATTTCAGCTGAATAGTTCGCGTTTTTGCATTAATAGGCTATGATTATTTCTCCTTAACGAAATAAAAAATTAACTAGGCAAATAACATTTATCTTCTCATGTTCTGTTGATATATTATAATCTACTGTATATTACAGAATGTTTCTGCGATAGAATGCTACCACAGTCTAGTATATACAGTCACGAAGCTCAATACGTAGGGAATATGCATCCATAGATAGTTGCTAAATACTAGGATCGCTACTATCGCCTTATCACAGACAATGCGAAATAGTACCGGCACAGTCTATTGTTCCGAGTACCCTCAACAACTCAATCTTCGTGACTGTATTTACTAGACTGTAATGCTACTTTTTTTAGCCCGAATCTGGTTTCAGACACTCTTCTTAGTTTCTTTTATTTTTCAGTTTAAAATTAGACAAGTGCAGGATACATTTATGACTATAAGAGTATGGACAGCGTTCAAGATTTGACTAACGAAATTTTTGGTTTCTTATGTTATTTTACTTCTTGGGTATTTGTGATCCAGATAGTGATAAAATTAATTTTTTTCGTTCGTATACACATAAATAAAAGAGTTTGTTTTAATTTTGTATCAATGATTCTATCTGTCGCACTGCGGTTTTTGAATCCATATATCATTAAAACGCCAACTAGCAATTTTGCTATCAGTAATTCAATTTATTGCTGTTTTACTTGTGCTGGAAAGTCATCACGAAGTGGTGATAATTGAAATCAAATGAAACATTACAAGCAGGATGGAAAATGAACGCATCATGGAACTTTTTTTCCGCTTTATTTTCGTCACCGCTACACTTGAAATGCATGTCAAATAGATTTTCACATATGTAACACTCGTAACAATCATAAAAATCCTACGACATAGAACTGTTATTTGAATAAAATTTGATTTGAACGTTGTTTTAGCATCTTTTTAGTTGCTACACAGCAAGTTACTTCTCATCATTCAGTTATGTAGGCTAAAATAATGGGTTAAGTTTTAATATAAAAATGTTGTTATATGACTTATACAAGGAATACATCTTATTTAAGAGGTAATATTATTCAATGTATGATGAACCGTTACAATGAATGTATTGTGGAAAAGATCTCAGTGTAACTATTAATCATAATTTTTTACTTTTCATAATCACATATTTAATATAACAAATAATACTTTAAAAATCTGATTTATTATTAGAAATTCAAAAAATGTACAAAACATTTCTACTTTTACACTCCTTTTTAATTGTCATGTTCGGGTTAAATTGGAATATGCCTCAGTAATTTGGTCTCCGACTTGTAAATCACATAGTAATAAAATTGAAAAAATTCAAAAACTATTCTCAAGATATCTTTATTAAAAAAATCATTATTCGGCCTTCCATAACAAAATTTCGTACAACAGTCTAGGCTACTTACTGAATTTAATGTAATGTCTCTTGCCAGTCGCAGATTACATGTTGAGCAACTTTTATTGTATAAAAATATTCAACGGTCTACTGGATAATAGCGAAATATTATCACAAATCCAGCTTAACGCTAGAACATCACATTTAAGAAATCGTCAATTGTTATATTACGAAAAACCAAACACTTCAACATATAAAAATTCACCAGTGTTAAAAATGTGTTCGAAATTCAATTAAATATGTAAAATATGGGATCTAGATTTCAGCATTTCTTACATGAAATATAAACATTTTCTTATTGATGTACTGAAGGTAGTTGATTTTAAATAGTAGGCCTATTGCTATCTATTTGTTACTCTGTAATCGTCATTTTCATAGCTATATTTTACATCTTTTGGTTGTGATATCTGTTTTTATCTGTTTTTAATTTTGTATTTTTCATTTATATATATATATGTCTTTTATTTACGTACGTATGTATTTGTCTGTTTTTTCTTTTCATTTTTAATTTGTATTTATACATGTAGCATCTGTTTTTATTTATTTTTTCATGTCATCTCCATTTTTTTGTGTTCTAAGCAAAATATATTTGTACTGCCTATTGAAAATGGAATTTTGCCCTGTTGTAGACATAAAATAAATAAATAACTAAATAAACACCATAATTACGACATAAATTATGCAAGGTATAACGCATTTATTTTTATTTAATAAAATAATTTATTAACAACTGATATTCGGTGAGAGAACGAGTTATCTCACAACAGAACTCGGTTTCATTTCCGTCTTATTTGGGTAAAGGGAGATAAGTCATAAAAATGAGTTTGGAGATAAATTAAAATTAAACTTCGGACCCTTATAGAAAATAATTTTCTACACAAATAAAACACATCAACTTCTAGTATTCTTTTGATTTTCGCACATTCACTTGTATAATTTAACTTGTGTGTTCATCTGGGAACAAAATTCCATCTACACAAAATGACATCCCCTTTTATTGAACACCACAGATTTCTTCTTTTTTATCTTGTTAGATTATTTAACAACGCTGTATAAACTACTAAGTTATTTAGGATTCATGGAATTTTGACGGTATTTAGCGAGATGAAGTCGAGGACTCGCCATGAATTACCTGACATTCGCCTTAAAGTTAGAGAAAACCTCTAAAAAAACTCAACCAGGTAATCAGACCAAGCTAGAATCGAACCAACGCTCGAGCGCAACTCCAGAGCAGCAGACAAACGCGCTACCATTTTAAGCTACGCTGGTGGATCATTCTCTTCACAATCACATCAAAATTTGAAGGTTGCATCTGCAGACAATAACGTACCAACAGCCGAAATCGTTTTATTCATTTTCAATCGTTTGTTTAACGATGTATCAATAGCGTGTTTCTTTCTAGCGTCGGCGAAATTGGTAACAGCGAAATCGTATTTGGGTGAAAAATTGTAGAGAAAGTTCAACGTAGCGACCCGGCTCTCGGCCGACTCGGTAATAGACTCCGTTTACGCACGCTTTGCACGCCACGCAGTTGAGGTTGAGTGAACCTCAGGGCCATGGTTCGGCTGTAAGGATTAAATCAGTGGAGAAAATCCCTGGTCCCATCGGGAATCGAACCCACGACCTTCCGGCTTTTCAGTGTTACGCCTTAACCGCTACGATACCGCGCGTCGCAGTGTCATTTACTCACCAAACTTATAAAAAAGGAGATGCTGAATTTTTCTTGTTCCAAATATTTGTCACACATATTTAAGAGGTGATGGATCACGCATCACTAGCTGCAATAATTATTTCTGTTGAGAAATTAAGGTTATGTTTTCCCGTATCCTTTTTACAAATTTATTGTTTATAGGTACAGTATGTGGATTATTTTTGTTCGCTTTGTCTTTTAGATTTCTTCAGAGATAAAAATCACAAGGGGAGAAATCGAGGGATCGAGCGGCCACATATTCTTAATAATTTTATTCTTAAATACTCTGTGAGGTTCGTTCACAGAGTAGTCGGCTGTATGTGCTGTCGCAGATACCCGTTGGAAATGCAGAGTGCTTTTGTCTTTTCCCTTGACTTTATCTGTGGGGAATTCTAGAGTTTCCTAGGCACGGAAAGACTTACCTGATAAATCTGTACAAACCTAAATCCATAGGCAAATCCCCTTCTTGTATAGGTTCAAAATATTGACTTTCGACTTGGAGATTAAGTCTGTATAAATTTTTTTCCGACTATAGCGCTCTCCAAATTAAGCGGGAGAAAAAGTAAACGTTGAAATAAATTATACTGGATGTTTGCAAAATTTCGTCATTGTTTCGTTTTAAGCAGTTCTAAAGACTTGAGAAACTATTCTCACGCATTTCTCTTAGAATTTATAAAAATACATAATTAATTTCTATGTTTATAGGAAATTATAAGCAAACACGATTAGTATATCTTCTTGCATTTCTTTCTTTTGTAAGTTATACAAGCAAAACTGCTGAGATGCTATTTAAGAATGCCGTTACGATATGGCGACCAAATAAACGCAAAACCACAAAGAAATAGTATTTCTCAAGTTATTGCAGGGAGAATATAGTTTTCAAAGACCTCTAAAAGGTAAGTCTGAGTCATATGTGGCCAATCATCCTATTCAGACATACCTCCCGTAGGTAAATGAGTCTATACGCCTAGAGGTTAGTCTGAGGGATGTATGGCCAATCATCCTATTCAGATATACCTCCCGTATAGGTAAATGAGTCTACTCCTAGAGGTTAGTCTGAGGGATGTATGACCAATCATCCTATTCAGACATACCTCCCGTATAGGTAAATGAGTCTACACTCCTAGAGGTTAGTCTGAGGGATGTATGACCAATCATCCTATTCAGACATACCTCCCGTATAGGTAAATGAGTCTACACTCCTAGAGGTTAGTCTGAGGGATGTATGACCAATCATCCTATTCAGACATACCTCCCGTAGGTAAATGAGTCTACACTCCTAGAGGTTAGTCTGGGATGTATGACCAATCATCCTATTCAGACATACCTCCCGTATAGGTAAATGAGTCTATACGCCTAGAGGTTAGTCTGGGATGTATGACCAATCATCCTATTCAGACATACCTCCGTATAGGTAAATGAGTCTACACGCCTAGAGGTTAGTCTGAGGGATGTATGGCCAATCATCCTATTCAGACATACCTCCCGTAGGTAAATGAGTCTATACGCCTAGAGGTTAGTCTGAGGGATGTATGGCCAATCATCCTATTCAGACATACCTCCCGTAGGTAAATGAGTCTATACGCATAGAGGTTAGTCTGAGGGATGTATGGCCAATCATCCTATTCAGACATACCTCCCGTAGGTAAATGAGTCTATACGCCTAGAGGTTAGTCTGAGGGATGTATGGCCAATCATCCTATTCAGACATACCTCCCGTAGGTAAATGAGTCTATACTCCTAGAGGTTAGTCTGAGGGATGTATGGCCAATCATCCTATTCAGACATACCTCCCATAGGTAAATGAGTCTATACGCCTAGAGGTTAGTCTGAGGGATGTATGGCCAATCATCCTATTCAGACATACCTCCAGTAGATAAATGAGTCTACACGCCTAGAGGTTAGTCTGAGGGATGTATGGCCAATCATCCTATTCAGACATACCTCCCATAGGTAAATGAGTCTATACGCCTAGAGGTTAGTCTGAGGGATGTATGGCCAATCATCCTATTCAGACATACCTCCCGTAGGTAAATGAGTCTATACGCCTAGAGGTTAGTCTGAGGGATGTATGGCCAATCATCCTATTCAGACATACCTCCCGTATAGGTAAATGAGTCTATACGCCTAGAGGTTAGTCTGAGGGATGTATGGCCAATCATCCTATTCAGACATACCTTCCGTAGGTAAATGAGTCTATACGCCTAGAGGTTAGTCTGAGGGATGTATGGCCAATCATCCTATTCAGACATACCTCCCGTAGATAAATGAGTCTACACGCCTAGAGGTTAGTCTGAGGGATGTATGGCCAATCATCCTATTCAGACATACCTCCCGTAGGTAAATGAGTCTATACGCCTAGAGGTTAGTCTGAGGATGATATGACCAATCATCCTATTCAGACATACCTCCCGTAGGTAAATGAGTATACACGCCTAGAGGTTAGTCTGAGGGATGTATGACCAATCATCCTATTCAGACATACTCCGTTAGGTAAATGAGTCTATACGCCTAGAGGTTAGTCTGAGGGATGTATGGCCAATCATCCTATTCAGACATACCTCCCGTAGGTAAATGAGTCTATACGCCTAGAGGTTAGTCTGAGGGATGTATGGCCAATCATCCTATTCAGACATACCTCCCGTAGGTAAATGAGTCTATACGCCTAGAGGTTAGTCTGAGGGATGTATGGCCAATCATCCTATTCAGACATACCTCCCGTAGGTAAATGAGTCTATACGCCTAGAGGTTAGTCTGAGGGATGTATGGCCAATCATCCTATTCAGACATACCTCCCGTAGGTAAATGAGTCTATACGCCTAGAGGTTAGTCTGAGGGATGTATGGCCAATCATCCTATTCAGACATACCTCCCGTAGGTAAATGAGTCTATACGCCTAGAGGTTAGTCTGAGGGATGTATGGCCAATCATCCTATTCAGACATACCTCCCGTAGATAAATGAGTATACACGCCTAGAGGTTAGTCTGAGGGATGTATGGCCTATCATCCTATTCATACATACCTCCCATAGGTAAATGAGTCTATACGCCTAGAGGTTAGTCTGAGGGATGTATGGCCAATCATCCTATTCAGACATACCTCCCGTAGGTAAATGAGTCTATACGCCTAGAGGTTAGTCTGAGGGATGTATGGCCAATCATCCTATTCAGACATACCTCCCGTAGGTAAATGAGTCTATACGCCTAGAGGTTAGTCTGAGGGATGTATGGCCAATCATCCTATTCAGACATACCTCCCGTAGGTAAATGAGTCTATACGCCTAGAGGTTAGTCTGAGGGATGTATGGCCAATCATCCTATTCAGACATACCTCCCGTAGATAAATGAGTCTATACGCCTAGAGGTTAGTCTGAGGGATGTATGGCCAATCATCCTATTCAGACATACCTCCCTATAGGTAAATGAGTCTATACGCCTAGAGGTTAGTCTGAGGGATGTATGACCAATCATCCTATTCAGACATACCTCCCGTAGGTAAATGAGTATACACGCCTAGAGGTTAGTCTGAGGGATGTATGGCCAATCATCCTATTCAGACATACCTCCCGTAGGTAAATGAGTCTATACGCCTAGAGGTTAGTCTGAGGGATGTATGGCCAATCATCCTATTCAGACATACCTCCCGTAGGTAAATGAGTCTACACTCCTAGAGGTTAGTCTGAGGGATGTATGACCAATCATCCTATTCAGACATACCTCCCGTATAGGTAAATGAGTCTACACTCCTAGAGGTTAGTCTGAGGGATGTATGGCCAATCATCCTATTCAGACATACCTCCCGTAGGTAAATGAGTCTATACGCCTAGAGGTTAGTCTGAGGGATGTATGGCCAATCATCCTATTCAGACATACCTCCCGTAGGTAAATGAGTCTATACGCCTAGAGGTTAGTCTGAGGGATGTATGACCAATCATCCTATTCAGACATACCTCCCGTAGGTAAATGAGTATACACGCCTAGAGGTTAGTCTGAGGATGTATGGCCAATCATCCTATTCAGACATACCTCCCATAGGTAAATGAGTCTATACGCCTAGAGGTTAGTCTGAGGGATGTATGACCAATCATCCTATTCAGACATACCTCCCGTATAGGTAAATGAGTCTACACTCCTAGAGGTTAGTCTGAGGGATGTATGGCCAATCATCCTATTCAGACATACCTCCGTATAGGTAAAATGAGTCTATGACCAATCATCCTATTCAGACATAGTATAGGTTAGTCTCTAGAGGTTAGGATGTATGGCCAATCATCCCATTCAGACATACCTCCCGTAGGTAAATGAGTCTATACGCCTAGAGGTTAGTCTGAGGGATGTATGGCCAATCATCCTATTCAGACATACCTCCCGTAGATAAATGAGTATACACGCCTAGAGGTTAGTCTGAGGGATGTATGGAAAATCATACAATTCAGACAATCTCCGTAGGTAAATGAGTCTATACGTCTACAGACGAGGGATCTTCGATGATCTTTGACATACCTGTAGGTAAATGGCCTAGAGGTTTTAGAGGGACAAATCATCCTATTCAGAAAATAATTCATACACGTCCTTGAAAAATTGAAAAATAGCATCCGTAGGTAAACATCGCCTAGAGGTTAGTCTGAGGGATGTATTTCCCAATCATCCTATTCAGATACCTCCAGCGAATGTTGTTTCAGGGATTTGTAATTTTTTTATTTAAATGCGTTAGTTTACGACGCTGAATCAACATTTAGGTTATTTAGCGTCTGGGATGATATGAAGGTGATAATACCGGTGAAATGAGTCTATACGCCGAGGTCCAGCACCGAAAGTTATGGTCCAGCATTTGCTCGTAAATGGGTAGAGGAAAAGGGAAAAACCTCAACCAGGTAACTTGCCCCGACCGGGAGTTCGAACCCGAGGCCTGAGGGACCTGGTTTCTATTCAGCCAGACGCGCTGACCGTTACTCCACAGGTGTGGACACTCAGACATACCTCCTGCAGGTAAATGAGTCTATACGCCTGTTGCCAATCATCCTATTCAGAATTGGGTGACAAATTTTTGTAATAGGATGGCGAACTGTTTCAGCATCTCTTTTCTTAGTTTGAATGAGTAAATGATGCTGTATAGAAGGACTAAAGAGAAAATGAAATTGTTTACACTTTTCAAAATACAGCTTTAATTTTTTGTACATACTTGTATCTTAGGAACCTAATAGGCTTACCAAAATTTAACTTTCGTCATATAGGTAATTACTTTTTTAGCTATTCATTTTTTTAGAAAAAGGAGGAACAGTATCAAAATTCCACTGCTCATACAAATTTCATTCAATCAGCCTGTATATGTTTATACAGTACCTCAATGTTAGGAAGGGAACTGTGAATTCAAGTTTTTTTCTAAATAACACCAGATTACAGAGAAAGAATAATTTTTGAATTAACCCCAACTTCATGCTCTGAATGTTATAGAAATAAATAATTAAAAGCAAATTATTTTTTATTTATTTTATACTGCATTATTAATGATGGTAATGTTAACAAGTATTAAATAAATTCAAGACCCGTGTGTCAAATATTTTGTTGTCTCTTATTATTAACTTAAAATTAATCCAATAATATCCATATAAACCTAACGCCCTACTACTATCCCCCCACAAAATTACAACCCCTCCTCCCTCCCCCTGAAAACTAAAAATGTGTCCTGGGAGGCGCTACCACCCAGATTGGAAACACTGGGAACCCTAAGATAAGTCGCCATACATTGGTTTTAAAACCTCCAGATATCCCCGATAAAGTCCTGCTTGGTTTCGGATAAATGCACAGTGTGAAGATAATTATAGAACTGTCGTTTGTTTTTATCTACAGGTTATTTCCATGTAAGCACGTGATTTGGTTTTGTTTTTCAACTTGACACCACGGAGACAATTGATGGGATTCCCGCAGTATAGGTTCAACATGACGCCAGACATTTATTTGTAACACAGGACATCATATTGACAATTGACAAATATCCATGTTCTAGACCGGGATTAGATCCCGCGATCTTGGCGGCCAAGTACAGTCAAAAGTGTGTAATAAGCGTTATATTATTTATTGAAGTATAAATGTTTTCATATCAGTAAGTGTGACGATCTATAGTCACGAAATATTAAAGAAATTAAATTTCAGTACATTGTTATTTAAACCCAAATCTTTTCAGAGTTGAATATATCAGTATTCTTTCACAGGACCACACACTGGAATTATTTTTTCAATACTGATATAAGTCTGGCGGATGATTTAGAAAGACTATTTCGTTTATATGACATCACTCCATTTTCGGGTAATGAAGTATAATGAAATTTTGAATTCCAACCAATCACAGTCATACATCGCGATAATTTCTGCAGCTCGATTTATCACTATCAATTTATCGCATGGTTGTTCTTTTGTTTAGTCAGTGTCGCCAACTGTTTCCACGTAAATCGATGAGCATGAATCCATTGTACTAAATAAAGTGCGAAATTCTACTTCCACTTCTACATCCTCATCTTTTAATTTTATGTCCATTGTATCTAAAGAAAATGTCACTCCTTCATAACAATTGTTCATTTAAATAATGTATTAATCAGGTTATTTGTATTGTACTATAAAATGTTTAAATTAAATTATGATTTCAACAGATAATTAAAACGTATTTCTGTTATTATAATAATAATAGTAATTAACATTTTTAAACATGTATTTCGCTTTTCTTAATTGGCATTACCGAATAACATTCAATTTCTTTACTGCAGTAATCGTAATTCGTCTGTTTCGACTTCACAATCTCTGAATAGGTTAAGTATTCATAAATATACAAATTATTAACATTTTGTGAGCGAATTTTAGGGATATATTATTTTCATTTTTATTTTATTCACGAAATAGTCCTAAATGTCACTAGAGATCTGAGACTTCCCAAATAAATCCACTTACTTCGCTCGTGGATTTATCGGCAAATCTCAGATCTCTTGTGACATTAATATAGATAAAATTTGTATCGGGACATACTGTTTCATGAGTTGAGATCATGGTGTAAATGTTGTTTGTCTTGTAATCATTCTCTCAGCGTTGTTGTATTGATTACAAATCTGACGACCTCAAAGTGACTTTTAATAATTTTATGAGGTTCTTCCCTTAACCCTTAACGGCTGTGACGTGTCTTGTATCCAAAAATAGAAAAGATCATCCGACATAAAGAATAACCAGTCTTCAAGATTAATTCATTACACGAAATCCAAACATTCGTTAGTATGATGTGTTTGCAAGAAGACTTGGACAAAGACTCATAAATTATAGACGTGTATGGAATATAATGAGTTCCTGTGACAAATGAAATTACATAAGGAAAAAAAAACTGTACTTTCTTTCTCATATATGTTACATTCATGTCTTGATTTCGAACTAAGATGTAGAATATTATAGAAAATACAAGAACAACTTAAGAGACACAGAAAACGGATGCAAGACTGCACCTGCCAAATTAAATTATTTAGATGTACTGAAAGCTAGATTATAAAAGTATTTTTCATTGCTGCTAGATCTATAATCCCAAACTCATTGTGGGTGTTTTTTTCCTCGATCTTACACATTAGTAGAGTTGCCAACCGTCCGGAATTTTTCCGGATTGTCAGGAAATCAGTCCTATATGCAGGAAAAAAATTAAATTCTTTTCAGGACGCTTAATGTCCGGAATTTTGCTCATTGCAATATTATATTCTGAAATGTCATATTGATATTTGAGCCGTTCAGAGCAAAAGTGGTGTAAGTCAAAATTGGATAATGAGGTTTAACGTACAAATTCTGTAAAATACAGCGCAAACTAACAATTAATATGTCATTCTTGATATCCACTGACTAGTAATAGTTTAAATAAAGTGAATATTAATTATTACTTTGCGCTGTATTTTACAGAATGTTTACTTCAACCCTCATTACCCATTCTTGACTTACACCACTTCTGCTCTGAACGGCTCATTTCATTATTAGAGATCCGACGTAGTTTGCAATGGCTTGGTAGTAAATCAGCATTTGAATAACTCGAGTGATTCTGATGTGCATCTCTTTAAGAACGAAGCACTGAATGTGTATCAGAGGGCCATTGACTATTTACAAAAATGGTTTGATTACGATTCTTCACTTCTTAAGGAACTCACTTTTCTAAGCCTTAATGATACTTTCACATTAAGCGTCTTTACTGAAATTGTGAATATATTGCATGTTAATATAGAAGTGGACTTTGAAAATGGTGATGCATTGTTCCAAGAGTATTTCCTATTGAAAGAGATGACGCCGATACTGAAAGATCTACCAACTCCTCAAGAATGCTGGAACACTGTTTTAAAGACACGTAGTGTGCCAAACTTAAAGAAAATTGCTGAACACATACATGCTCTTCCATATTAGTAATGCTCATGTGGAACGAGTTTAAAAAAAAAAAAAGAAGAATCTCTGTGCTTTTCAATGTGTACAGACTTATGGCATGTTCTTCAATATAGGGCTAGACCTATACAACAAAATAATAACACGAAGGTATTTCTAATTGATTGATTGAGCGTGAAAATACAAGTGTCATTACATTGAAATTCATTATAAGTTTGTGCTTTTTAATTTTTTTGTGTGTACTGAATTTCCGTCCTCTAGACTTGGCAATCCTACACATTGATTAGACGATCACACTTTGGGATTATGATGACGTGGGATCAACATGTTGAGACAACATGGAACATCACATTGACAACGAATAGACACCGTTGTAGCTCTGGGAAGTGATCTGGACTTGTGAACCATGGCTGCACTCAAGTTTGAGTTCCAATTCAGCTTGAATTGACTATCTGGTTGGGTTTCATACGACGTTTTCCTAACTGTAAGACAATTGTCAGCTAATCTCATGGGGAATCCTTGGAATCATTTAACATTGCACTATTGCCGCAAATTAACCTCACACTTGATTAAATAACTAATTAAAATTTGACAACGAACAAAAATGTGCATTGCGTACTTAAATTTAAACTTACGACAGTGACTCATTGTTGATATTAGTCCGTAATCGTTTCGTACACGTCATATGCTATGACCGACTAATGATTATATATTGCCTACCGATATAAAATATTTTTGGCTTATTTTAAATTTCCTCACCCATTTTTGTATACTGTACGAACATTCATTCAAACATTCATAGTTTTCTGCCCAAAGTCAGGTATTTTACTGCAAACCCAGCATTCTCCAATCTTTCCTATTTTCCGCCTTCCCCTAGTCTCCGCATACGATCCACATATCTTAATTTCGGCAATCACGTGTTATCTTCTGCTCCGAATTTTACTCCCGTCCACCATTCCTTCCAGTACATCCTTCAGTAGGCAGTACCCTTTGTTCCGACTGCTGAAAATGTCTTGCTACGTGTGGCGGTCGCAGCGTTCGCGAGACTTCATAACGATGAGTAATCTCAAACGTCCGTCTCCCTGACCTTGATCGCGCAACATTCTGTACGAGGGGAGAGCCTACCTGCTGAACTCCTTTGTTCCGGTGAGCTATTTTTATTAAACACTGACATGATATTAAAGTCAACATTCTGACATTTTCACAGTGGAATCAGTATACCCTAAAAAATTAAACACATGTTTTTTCGTCTGTAAAAATGAATTGCATTTTGTGTTCTATATATATTTTTAATTATTTTACGGTGTGTACTTACTTACTGGCTTTTAAGGAACACGGAGGTTCATTGCCGCCCTCACATAAGCCCACCATTGGTCCCTATCCTGAGCAAGATTAATCCAGTCTCTACCATCATATCCCACCTTCCTCAAATCCATTTTAATATCTTCCCACCTACGTTTCCCCAAAGGTCGTTTTCCCTCCGGCCTCCCAACTAACACTCTATAAGCATTTCTGGATTCGCCCATAACATGTCCTGCCCATCTCAAACGTCTGGATTTTATGTTCCTAATTATGTCGGTGAAGAATACAATGCGTGCAGTTCTGCGTTGTGTAACTTTCTCCATTCTCCTATAATTTCATCCCTCTTAGCCCCAAATATTTTCCTAAGAACCTTATTCTCAAACATCCTTAATCTCTGTTCCTCTCTCAAAGTGAGAGTCCAAGTTTCACAACCATACAGAACAACCGGTAATATAACTGTTTTATAAATTCTAACTTTCAGATTTTTGACAGAAGACTAGATGACAAAAGCTTTCAACCGAATAATAACACGCATTTCCCATATTTATTTGCGTTTAATTTCCTCCCGAGTGTCATTTATATTTGTTACTGTTGCTCCAAGATATTTGAATTTTTCCACCTCTTCGAAAGATAAATCTCCAATTTTTATAGTTCCATTTCGTGCAATATTCTGGTCACGAGACATAATCATATACTTAGTCTTTTCGGGATTGACTTCCAACCCTATCGCTTTACTTGCTTCGACTAGAATTTCCGCGTTTTTTTAAGGGCATTTATAAACAAGGCTCTCCTTTTTCGAATTGCATTGAAATCACTTTTCCATCTTCATTTACATAGTAAGAAAACTTCAACGAATGAAACCGTGTTCTTTGTTAAACCAGTATTTTGAATTCTGATTGCTGCCAAACTATGATATATATATAGTAGCCTATTGCTTGAAATTCGTATTTAGAACATGCAAAATAACCTACTATAATATTTTTAACTTTTGAGACATCATGGTTAAAAAATATACTTTTTTTTTGCATGGAATGACCCGCTTGCTTTTGACATCGCTGGAATACACTAACGCAAATCAAACTGAAGTCTCATGTTAAAAATATCTGCAATACACAAAAATTACATGAATGTAGACTTAATGATTTCATTATATTGCCTTCCTAAAAATATGTTATGCTACTTATTAATTTGGATTTATATGACACGGAGAACATTTCAGAGTGTTTTTGGAAACATGCGGACCTGTAGAACCGTAACATACGTCTACTGAATATTCATCAGCACGCGGTATTAAATTAGGATAGTATGGCAAAGCATTCATGCAGAATAAGCTGCCAAATGTGTCTTAATCGTGTTACACTAATTCAAACGTTTGTGTACCATGTGACTCAGCACTGCGTCTCAAAATTTTGGCGAAACCTCTGTTATTAGTCAAATATGTAGCATGACACGGCTTTGCTTCTAAAACGACATGCCTGTTTTTCTGTTATGCTTTTCTCTCTTTCTTGTGGTATTTGAGTTCTTTATAGAATCGGCGTTCATTTTTACGTCGTCGTTTTGAATAATTTAGGTTACATTTAATACAGCTCTAAACCTGAGCAATTAAAATTGTTATAGCTACAAAGATAATGTGATGAAAGCATGAGATGGTGTTATTGGGTGTCGTTATACAGGGACATCATTTTATTTTTACTAACATTTCTAATATTAACCTGACTATACCTTTGGATCAACGATTAAGAACCGGAAACACTGTTTGCTACCCCCTTCCACGACTGGAGTTCGATGATACTGGCGTAATATACAAACAAATCACTTTACTAGGTATAGGAGGGAAGAAAAGTAGTTCATCCATTTATGTAAACTAGGAAATATTGCGCTTTTGAGTTTGATCATTTCCATTAGATTTTTGTTTAATCAAAATACAATACAGTATTAACAATGAGTGTTTTTACTCACGAACTGAGCTGTCCATGTGGACGTATTCATTATGCAGTGTATGTTATACTGTGTACAGCACATTAGCGTACAATATAGAGAATTAAGTTAAATTGAAAAATAATCATAATATGGATATTTAAACGCATTTTTGAAAATGGTGGCCGTTCATTTGGGTACAGGCTTCAGTTCTAATGTACATATTATCGCACTATAGACTATTGTACCTAATTCCAATTACCAGTTTCGTACTTCGTATCAGTAACTCATGTTGAAATAATTCTGTATCTACTCTATAAATGAGCACCTTACGTACTGTAAATTCAATCTTCATTTCTGCCTGATCCGAAAAAGATAAAATTACTCAGACATGTTATCTGCTGTCCGTCCAAGTGGTTATATCGCAGGGTCATAGAAAGGGGGAAAATCACGTGACAGTTAATTACTTAACGAGGCCCTTTTATTTAAGTTATTTTAAACAATTGTATGGGTATAATATTACGTAGACGTCCAATTCCTAACAGAAATCAATGTTCTCAGAAAAGAGCTAAGACAGCTCAGCCACTAGCCTTTACAGAAAGGCGAATAGAAGCAGGTGGGGGAAACCGGGATGCGACGTAGGCAAATGGACGACAGTACCTGTGCGAAAATGATTCAATATTGAAAGCTCTTTCGTCACTGGAAAACGCGAACATATTTTTGGAACGTACTGTTTACTCTGAACGTAAAGCTACTATGACTGTACATGCGGTCTTGGATCTGTGTGGAGGACTGTTGAACTTCATTAGTAGAAGGGGTGGGAGTGAAGTACATTAAAACACTCAGGCACAATAAAAATTGAAGTAAAAATAAAATGATGTCCCTGTAGAATCGGCGTTCATTTTTACGTTGTTGTTTTGAATAATTTAGGTTACATTTAATACAGTTCTAAACCTGAACAATTAAAATTGTTATAGCTACAAAGATAATATGATGAAAGCATGAGATGGCGTCATTGGGTGTCGTCATACAAGTTACATTGATTTAACGCCTGAATACTAATAAGTAGGGGACGAATTTTAGCATCCCTGTGTCATAGAAATCTGCCGCGATCTGAACCAGTGTGTGGCAGCCGTCTGCACTTCTCTCTTGATCCAACGATATGAGAAATGTCTCAGTTCCGGTGGGGAATATGTTGAAAAACATCTCAACAATTGCTGTATCTGTTCCAATAAATCTTTCCATGAAATTGTTTTCTTTCTGTCAACGGCCCCTGGGAAACTTACTTTCTGGATGCTCTTGTAATTGCGCTCGAGTGGCCAAAATTTATATAAAGGGCTATTCCATCTCAAATCGACCGAAATATAGAGAAAATTGACCTTGCAATTTTTAAATACAATGAAACTTTTTCTGTCCTTTGACAACTGTGATACAATGCTTTGTGCAAAGTTTGAGGCATCAGAACTTCATAATGTTTAAATTAAAAATATTTAAATTTATCGTATTTTCATAAAATTAGCAAATTTAAATTGTTGTGGCTCCGAAATCCTTTCACCCAATGATCAAAATCATGGTTTATTTTGATGCTGAGAAATTATAGTTTATATTGACATGTAAACAGATTTTCTTACTTTTTATGGAAATGGAGAAATTTAGATTTTTCTTCAGTAAGACGCCTTTGCCCACGAAAAAATATTTTTAAAATATATGGTTAGATTCCGAATTAAAAGTACAAATAAACACATATTTTTTACTGGTGCACCGTTGATAAGAAAGTATTGAAAATATCAAATAAAGAAAATAAATAGTAGGCTAAGCGCGTGAACTAACCAGCTGACTGTAGGTAGTCGAGACAAGCAAGGTCAGGAGACAAACACGTTATGTGTCAAATTATTCAAATTATTCACGTTATGTGTCGTCTAGCAGTCATGGCTGGGCTAGTTTTATCACAAGTTTTCATAAACACAGGAGTAAAATGACGCCCAATGCTCGCTTATCTTCAGCTCTCTGCCAGTGTGTGGGGTACTGCGCCGTTCAAGCCTAGGCGTGTGAAAATAATTTATTTAATACCCTCGAAACGTATCGCCGAGCCACTGAGCAAACAATGCGGAATCCCTCTTAATAATGCAAGGTTTTTTCTCAAAATTTTTAACATTTTCTACAAATGGCAAAAAGCCTAAAAGTAAGTAAAATCAGATTATCTGTCTCTCTCTGTATACAATAAAAATAAGTATTACTTCTTATCAATGTTAGGAGAAAATCCACAAACGATTAGGGAAAACACGGGAATTTTACTGGAAGCAAGTAAGAGATAGGTTTGGAAGTAAATCCCGAAAAGACAAAGCATATGATTATGTCTCGTGACGGGAATATTGTACGAAATGGAAATATAAAAATTGGAAATTTATCTTTTGAAGAGGTGGAGAAGTTCAAATATCTGGGAGCAACAGTAACAAATATAAATGATACTCGGGAAGAAATTAAACACAGAATAAATATGGGAAATGCCTGTTATTATTCGGTTGAGAAACTTTTATCATCCAGTCTGCTGTCAAAAACTCTCAAAGTAAGAATTTATAAAACAGTTATATTACCGGTTGTTCTGTATGGTTGTGAAACTTGGACTCTCACTTTGAGGGAGGAACATAGGTTAAGGGTGTTTGAGAATAAAGTGCTTAGGAAAATATTTGGGGCTAAGAAGGATGAAGTTACAGGAGAATGGAGAAAGTTACACAACACAGAACTGCACGCATTGTATTCTTCACTTGGCATAATTAGGAACATTAAATCCTGACGTTTGAGATGGGCAGGGCATGTAGCACGTATGGGCGAATCCAGAAATGCATATAGAGTGTTAGTTGGGAGGCCGGAGGGAAAAAGACCTTTGGTAAGGCCGAGACGTAGCTGGGAAGATAATATTAAAATGGATTTGAGGGAGGTGAGATATGATGATAGAAACTGGATTAATCTTGCTCAGGATAGGGACCAATGGCGGGCTTATGTGAGGTCGGCAATGAACCTCCGGGTTCCTTAAAAGCCAGTAAATATTACTTGTTATCATAACCTACTAAATATCAGCTTCAAAATGAGCTCCCGTTCATTGTTCTGCAATAAATGGTTCCAGAGCTCCGAGCGCTGAAAGGCTTGTTTTTATAAAATACGCTAAATTTGTCTCTCAATAATACGAAAACCGTTTGACTTTCGATAGTATATTTTTGAAAATGCACTCTCCTCAGCACCTTGTATAAATAGGGGAAAAAATTAGAGTATTAAAAAAATGCGAGGTGTTTTACTGATCGATTTCATATGGAATAGCCCATAAGCGTTTGTTTTGACATTATTAACATGGTGGAAGAAAAAAAAATAAACTTAATATTTGCTTCTTAGTTGCATTCAACATGAAATTAAACGCACAAGAATTTTTCAAAAAATATGTCGTTGCTATGTTCGCTGCAGCTTTTAACAAACAAGTTCATGAAGTCCATGATTGTCTTGCAGGGTCCGGGTGGTTTTCAGCGTTGTGGACACAGCACCTCGCTCCTGATGAATATTCTAGTCCATTTATCTTATACAGGAACAGCCCTCTGGCTGGTTTACCCATCCGGCATACATGCACTGTCTTTTATATTTATTTGTTCTCCCTCCCTCATCATCCCCTACATTCAGTTCCTGCGCCATTCACTCGACCGTCTTGCATCTTTATAAGCCTCTTACTGGGTAAAGATCGAAGCGTTAAACTGCAGAAACGAGAAATCAAATTATTCGCTTGCACCCCAACGGAAAGCGGGAAATCTTTGTCGCTCAAAATCGAACACAATTACTTATTGTTTAATTTGGAAGACGAAATGCACAGAATTATACGACCTATTCACCATATTTTTCTATAGAACAAGCGACCTCAAACGTTTATTTGAGGCGCCCCCCATGGTAATGTCATTGACTTCGTCTACCCCGGTTTCAATCATAATACTCAGCGGTTTTTCGTTTCGCTACCCAAAATTAATTCCATCCTCCCCATGGCAGTTGTACCATTGCAGTTGAACATTGACTTTGTTAGTGCTAAATTATACAGAGTGATTTATATAGAACTGACACATTTCTTTCATTGATTGTTTCAAAACGAATTGTGCTAGCGACAACTTTTTATACCTAAAATGTAGAGGAATTTTGGGAGATTATTTACCCTATAGCAAATTTGAAAATGTCCTCCATCCTCATAAGGCACAACTCAACACGTCGTTCCATGTTACTGGCCACTCGTTGGAGGACTCTGTTGTCAATATTTGAATCTCCTGTGTGATGTTGTGCCAGATCGTCCAATGTCTGGGGACGTGTGGCTAAACCCTGTCTTTTAAGTAACCCAATAGAAAGAAGTCCGGCGTTGTCAAATCCGGAGATCTCGGTGGCCACAGGTTCCTGGAAATTATTCGGTCGTCACATAACCGGATAAATGGAACCATGCTTCATCTGTGAACCATGTGATGGACAATATGGCAGGATTTTGCACAATGAACGTCTGAAACCAACGACAATAATTCAATCTTTTATCCTTATCTGGTTCCAAATGATGAACAATTAACCCATATGGCTTTAATCTGACACATTGAGTAGGTGTACCCTGTCTCCTGCTCTTACGTCAGCAACAACCGTGGGAAGCCTAGATGAACGATGGTTGTCCTTTTCACTCACCAGAGATCCAGTTGTTTCAATTTGTTTACCAGTCCCAGTATTGTGTTTCTTTTTGGGAAATGCGAACACCAAATTCTCTCTGGTATGCTCTTTGAGTAGCTACGACAGAGATCTCCGGAAATGACAACGCCGGACTTCTTTCCATGGGGTTACTTAAAAGACAGGGTTTGCGCCACACGTCTCCAGACATTGGACGATCTAAAGCACAACATCATCAGGAGATGATAACAACAGAGTCCTCCAATGAGTGGCCAGTAACATGGAACGACGTGTTGAGTTTTTATGCAGGATGGAGGACATTTTCAACATTTGCTATAGAGGTAAATAATCTCCCAAAATTCCTCTACATTTTAGGTATAATAGCTTAGGTTGTCGCTAGCACAATTCGTTTTGAAACAATTAATGAAAGAAATGTGTCAGTTCTATATAAATCACTCTGTAGGTTCATTTATTCATAGTGTTCTGCCCAAGGGCAGGTTTTTCATTGCAAAGCCAGAATTCTCCAGTCTTTCCTATTTTCTGCCTTCCTCTTAGTCTGCGCATATGATCCATATATATTAATGTCGTTTTTCATCTGAAATCTTTTTCTGCCCCGAACTCTTAAGGCTCATTCACAAAGAAAATTAAACATAACGTAAGCGTTAAATTAAAAATATAAACGTTACGGTAAAATCAAGAATATTCACGATGGGAACGTAAACATAACCGCAAAGATACTTGGTAACCATGGAAACATAACAACGACGTCATTTCCTCATATTCTGTCGTATACTTCAGCCACTGCCTGCTGGATCGCATCTTATGTTTCATTGTGAATGGGCCTTTACGTTAAATGTTAGATTTATGATACTATACGTAAAATCCAGAACTCTGTGTACAATAAGTTCGTATTGAAATAGATTCATACAAGCGGTTTACTCCGAAACTGTAATACGAGTATTAAACATGCTTTTTGAAAAATATTTAATTAGTTAATTACATAATATATTATTTTCTCCCTCACATAATTAATTATATATTCTAAACTATTGATATTTTTAATATTCTGAAGTATGGAAAATAGGTTTACAGACATTCGATTTTTGAAATCACTAAATTTGAATTATATCACACTTCAAATATTGCACAAGAAAATGTCTACTTCGTAAATATTGTACACTACGTATTTGTACTTAAAAATAATTATAATCTTTCGGTATTCACAAATTATCAAGGTTGTACATTTTGCTTTCACCAGAAAACTTTATATAATATTACAAAAAAAAAAGTAAACTCAATCAATAGCTAAACAAAAAATTCAACCTATGTTTTTAGTATGTTTACTATGACGAGACTAGCAACTTAACTTCGAGCAATCGAACTCTCAGCTGAGCTGTCAATCATCTGGGCATTGTAGAAAAGACGAACCACTGCTATGGCAAAGCCATCTATGGCTCACTTTAACATGCCTGTATTAGAAGGAAGTTTTCCAAAGTCGGCGGTGAGAGACATTAAGGAGGCCGTTTCACTTTCCAATATATTGCATGGATCTTTTACAACTTGGTTAAGATTCTTCTTAAGGGGAGGCAGAGGTGAATATTTCAAAATCCACAACATTTATCCGATTTGTTTGAAATTGATCATGGATACTAAGTATGTTATTAGTAATGGACATACCAAGTTTCAAATTTCTAAGTACAGTAGTTCTGTAAATATTAATAATTTTATAAAACTTTATATCGTTTGTTATAAAATGCTCCATGCACCATATTGTAAGAAATTTTCAATATTTCTTTTTATTTATATGTTCAGAGAAGGTATATAAATAATGATATGTATTAGTTTATTTTGGGAATAATATAGTAATACAGTTATCTTGGTTTTAATTTCATACTTATAAAGGGCACAAAATCAAAAACTAACATAGGAATATAAAGATAAAAAAATGAAAAAAAAAAAAAAAAAACAAATTTTAATTTTTTCTTCAGTTTTGTTCGAAAATTTCACCTCTGTCTCCCCTTAAGGAGCACAATAATGAAACAGAGAAAATCGCAGTTACTTCTTAATAATAGTAGTAATAAAATAAGTTAACGGTAAAATAATAATAATAATAATAATAATAATAATAATAATAATAATAATAATAATAATAATATTATTATTATTATAAAGCCCATCGGCGTAGCTCAGGCGGCAGGCGCTTTTGTCTCACACCTGGATTCGATTCCCTCTTGAACTATTGAGCTGATTACCTGGTTGGAGTTTTTTCCGAGGTTTTCTGCAACCGTAAGGCGAATGTCAGGTAATCTTTGGCGAATTTTGGTGTCATTTTGCCAAATACTATCTCGCTATCACCAATTCCATCGACACTAAATGACCTAATAGTTGATTCAGCATCAATAAATAACCAACCAAAGCAAACAATATGAAGGAAATTACCCTCACTGGTCTAGTGGATAGTACCATTGGGTCCGATATTCACGAGTTCAAATCCGATTGAGGACGAATAGATTTTTAAGGGCGATAAATTCTTCAGCATGGCTTCGTCCAAGAGGGAAATAAACTCTGGTATTGTAGTTTTACGACATACAAAAGAATCCTATTCCTGATAGGAAGCAGTGGCGATTCCTCCATGAAGGATATGAGGGTGATCCTACAGTTTAATTTAGTGCCTCTGAGGATAGAAAACATTTTAATTACAGATTTTAATTTTCAATGCATCCCGACGTATTAATTTCCTTTAAGCTTCCACTTTCTATCGTGAGTTGTCGCCGCTGCACAGCTCAGAAATAATTTCCGAGGAAGCATTCAAATATCTTACAGCAAAGGTATTTCTAGCATTTAAGTTAGTTGACAGGGGTGAGTGCGGAGGGAGGGGTATGGCTTGAGTTAAACCGCGTTTAAGGATATGACCGCGTATCCTAATACTACGACCCTTCTTTCTGGGTGATGGAGACCCTGTCAGTGACAACAATAAGAATTTTCGAGTACCTTATAGCCTCCTTAAATGCAGTTCATTGGTCATTTTAAAAGAATAGAATAAAGGAAATAATAAATAATTTAAAATGATATAATATAAAAAACAAAATGAATGAAAAACAAAATTACATAAAAATAAATAAAATAACCTATAATAAATACAAGAATTAACAGGACTCTCAGATGACAGGGCAGCCGAAAGAATATCTGAAGTTGTATTTGATCATTTAGAAGAATTTAATTGCGCAAACGTACGACGGAGCATCGGTAAATATCGGGCAGTACAATGGCTTAGGAGCCATCTTCGCAACTAAACAAGGGAGGAGAATCGAACTTCATTACTAATAAATTGCCAGTTCCAGAATGGTGATTCAGAGACTAACATGGTCTACTTGTATTGATTTTGCATGCTCTATTATTATTATTATTATTATTATTATTATTATTATTATTATTATTACTAATATTATATTATTATTAATATTTCTGTCTTGGTCATCAGTCGTCAATCTCATACCCTACATACAAAAAATATCACGAGTCGCCACTGATAGAGAGCTCGATGCAGAATTTGTCGGACACTTTTCGCTTTTGAATTGCGATGCTTAATAACCTTATATCGTTAATAAAAGACTTCTAATATTAATGCTACCACTACAAAAATGAGCTCAAACATAGAAAAATTACAAGTACGAAGTTAACAAGTTTAAAGACATTTTATATTTTTTTATGAGTTGGCTTTAATCATCAAATTCTGAGTTCTTATAGCACACAAAATTATAAAGTGCGAGAACATAACTTAAAGACTCTTAATTTAACTATACTGCTACTGTTAACAGTTCCGCGATAATATCTTCCCATGAAATTGCCTTGCTAAAAGTTAATCGATTTTATAAAGGCCATAGACAGTGTTTTTCGTCGTGTCCGTGAGTTACACGCAAAAAGTATGTAATACCGATAGTGTATTGTTTTTGTTACTAATGCATGTAATGTTGGGATAAGGCGGCACGCCCTCTGTAATGAGGTCGGTGTCCTGCGCGACAATGCTGTGGGCAGGTTCTAACCGTCACGTAAGAATAACTCGTGCCTTGAGCAGCTGATCGGAAGTGAGACCGCTCGTTTGGGGGGAGGGGAGGGAGGATCAGTAAGAGCTCCTTTTTTTAAGGGCTCTTAGAAATTGCTACCAACATGTTCAGAATGACTACGGGTGTGGTGGGAATTGGTGGGGTTCTCTGGCAAGGGGGAGGGGTGCTTGCCCCCTGTAGTTATGTATAACCGTCATCAGGAAACGGTTGGACCGAAGTACAGTAAATTGCAACGAACAGTAGAACACCTCTAGTATTTATTTTGTTTTTATATGGAGACGATTTCAACAGCTGAAAGTATTAAAACATTATCTCTGCTTGACTGTTCCGACTTCTTAAATTTTTTCTCGTCATCTTTTATTAGATCGATATAGTATTTTATCCCATGAGTAGGGATGTGTTTTTATGGTGATTATTTTACCGCGATTTTGGTTATTAAAATGATTTGATTTCGGTGAGTATTTCGTAAAAAAAAAAGCAATTTCGTGCATATTTCGTACCTTAATGAAAGTTAAAAAATAATAGAATAACGTTTTTTTAAATTAATATTGAAAATCCCTTTAAAACTAACAGAAAATTGTTTACATCATTAATTATATTCATAATTCAATTCCATTCGATTGTGACGGGGTGACGGCACTGCCATCTTGATTACACGAAGGTAATTGTTGTGGGAAAGAGAAATGAACCTTCTCTGATTACTTCGGAATATGTATGATAAGACTTTCTTGTGTTAAATTCTAACATGCATATTCCGAAGTGATACAGTGTTAAAAGTTGTGTAATCAAGATGTATTCTCTGATTACGCTGGTCCATGGAAGTAAAGAACTACTGCACCTGGAAGTAGTCTCTGAAACTATGCGTACATTGTTGCCAAGTGCCACAGGCATGTAATGCTGAAGGATCAGACATGTAGAAATGTTCGTTATAATTTATAATGAAGAAAATTTGTTCTTTTTATTTGAAAGAAGGAGTCATTTTTCATCCGAATTCTCCATGAAACCTGTTTTTTGTTGAAAATATCGTGTTTATGACGTAATTCCGTGGATTATATCAATTTCGCGAAAATTCGCGGGTATATTTTACTTAATTTTGGACTTCATTAAGGGATTTATATTTTCCATTTATAAAATAAGCTTTAAACACATTTCATCAGCCGTTAGTTTAAAACATTCAAAATAGCGAAACACTTTGGTGATGTGATGAGTCTGACTCAGGATCACCAATAAAGACAATTTATGAAAAGAAAACGAGTGACAACAGATGAAAGTCTCTATAGAACAGAGGAAATATCCACCTCCCAGCCGGAAACCAAATTATGTTGAATTTTTTGACGTTTTTGAAGTAATAGATCATTTTTATTTTTTTTTCGGAATTTTTTGGTAATTTTACTTTGACTATTACACTTTTACTACGTCATACTATTTTTGACCAATAAAACGGTACGAAAGGACGTATTTCAACCAATCATGGCTGCTTATCGCACAATTTTATCGCGTCCCTAGCATTTGTTTAATTTTATCGCATCCCTAGCATTTGTTTAATTTTATCGCGTCCCTAGCATTTGTTTCTTCGTTTGCCAACATTTCAAACTGCACTGGTCTGGACGTCAAAAAGCAGAAAATTACAAACCACTTCAGTCGATGCACAACAGTTTAAAATATGACTCGCATTGGCATTCAATAACAAGAATTAATAAGGATCACTGGTCATAGCTATGCTCTTCCCTCAAACCCTATTTACAAATAAATGAAGAGCACCATTCGGAAATCCTGAATAAGTTGAGGAATACACCATGTACATCAACGAGTTCACTTCTTTTACGCACACGTCCAATATAACATCAACTGAACCACCAACCACTAAAACACTCAAATTTGAAAATTGTACTTTCAATAATTGTTTCTTTTAAAATTATTCATGTTTATATTTTATTTCATCATCGTTAATTAAAACTTTTCTTGTTTATTTCATCATCCCTAATTAAAACTTTTCTAACACATGTTTATATTATTTAGGTTATGTTATAGCTTCTGTTATGTGATATTATGGATAGTCACGTATCAGAGATTATTTAATACTAAGATTTATTGAAAATCATCTGTCAAGTGACGTTGATTACTGGGATCCGGATGATTGAAGTGGAATGCAAATGTTTTAATAAAAACGAAACTGAATCAACAAAGCCTTCTTGACTTGTAACCGTCTACGGAGTTCAATGAAGATTCCATAGTTGGCACAACTGCCATCTAGCGTAATGGTGCAATAATACATTTGAAGACAGTTGTATTTTCGTTAAGTCAATATTTTATTGTATTGGAGTACTTTGTTACTTCTAATCTTTATATACTTTCTTCTAATCGTGTAATAGTCAATTAAATCCCACTCGAGTTTTGATTTTCTCTAGATAAATCAAAACATCTAGTGAGATTACTGTTGAAGATCTTTTAGATCATTTGGAATGCATTTTACTTTTTTTTTATATATCTGTCTGTTATATATTTTTCTAAGAAAACAAATCAGTAATAATTACCTACTGAATAGTGAAGTTTGAGTTCTGTAGTTTGAAACAAACTCTAAAGTCCATCCCTCATTCCACTGAAGACTTCACCTCACACAACAGAAGTAATATAAAATGCTTCACAACAGCTTACTTTAAGTGAGGGCTTTGACCGATACTGTCCAGGGTGTCTTTAGAATTTACATTTGGAAGGGGGAAACTTTCATCGTTTCCTGGACGATAGGACATCGTGTCCCCAATATGATTCGGAAGAGATCTACTGTAGTAGACAGTATTTTTAACACAAAGATTGAAAAAAATATACGTTGCGCCCACAATTTGTTTTGTCATTCACACTCCCTCATCTGGAAGGTCTGGTGACGGAGAATGAAGGCACTGACATGGACCACCCTTGATTGAAACACATTGTAAACGCTCATAGTTTTCCCTTGAAACCTTCATTTTGTTGCATGCTCTTTTTTTATCTTAGTCAAATTCCAGGAAGTTTCCTCCTCTTTCCGAATTTGGTGGGCAGTCATTGAAACAAGGTGACTAATTTTTAAGAAGTTGTGGTGCGAGTACTTTGAATAATATTTAAATGTCATTTTCTTTTAATTTTATTTCACTTTTCATTATTTTAAGGGCATTTTATTGATCATTTTAAGTAGATTTTTAGGTCATCAACATCCATCCCCTACTCATAAGTCTTGACTTAGATCCATTTGAAAGAAATACAGGCACTAGGAGCGTCATATTTGTTTTTATCATTTTTCTTGTAACTTGTCGTTTTGACTTAGGCTAGTTCTGGCATCCACCTCTTCATATATGTGTGTGTATATATAAATAATTTCAGCATTCGTGTCGTGTCACACAGTTGTTTCTTTATGTCAGGTGTCTATTTGAAAATTATTGGATACGAACGAAATGTTTCACTGTTAAGTTAATAGCATAAACCCAGGCTGTATGGCGGTTTGTTTTAAATTGCGTTGTCTTAAACAGGTTGCTGCATCCAGACGACATAGCTTGTTTGCGTTCAAGTTACGTTCTAATCAAGCTGATAGCTCGTGCAGGTGAACAGGTGTGTGGAGGCGTTGCACACTGCACACGTTTCGTAGTCTGGAGGATCTGCCGCCGTGTTTACACTTCCTCGTATTAACACCACGGGAGACGGCCGTGCTTCAAATTTGTATGCGGAAGTACGTACTGAGTTCGGCGCCGTTCTGATACACCGTACAGGTTCGAAATAAAGAATTGGGTTAAAATAGCGATTTGAAACAGTTAAGATCACAGGAAATTCAAGCTAACATAGTAAAGAATACAGAATAGTATATTACGATACAAAGTTGGGAAGTGCACTCGACAAAATCGAGGAAAAGTTTAGAAAAAGAGCAGAGCGAATTTCTCAGTTTCCGAGATTTTGTAATGCACTTCACAAACGTGTATTATACAGTATTTTTTGCACGATAGTATATTTTGAAAATAATGTTTTAAAAAATCTTAATATATGCAATACGTACATTACACTATGAACAGCTGGCTGATGTTAGCAGTCTGGCCAACATAAACTTCACCATCGACTTCAATGTGAAGGAGTAAAAATGATTCAGGTACTTGTAATATTTCGTGTTCAATTGGAATAATTTTTATTTTGTTAAGTGAAGTTTATTGTTTAAATAAAGTTCAGTACATTTCAAATGCAGTGATTTGTTTCGTATTATGTATATTAATTAACACTGCCTAAGCGAGCAAGTGAATATATATATGCCTAAATAATTAGAAAGCTTATTCATATTCATATTCATATTCTTTATTTGCCTGAAGGTACAAGAATACAAGAGGCCTCGTCAATGTGATAATATAAAAAAACAATGTGTCAATATTTAAAATATTAAAAGAGTAAAAAATAATAAAATTTAACTAAAATACTACATCATTTTCAAAAAATTCATTCATATTATAAAAGGCATTATTTTGTAGCCATCTCTTAATCTGAAATTTAAATTGTGTTTCATTAAGTGCCTTTATATTTGTAGGTATCTTATTATATACTTTTATTGCAGTAATTACATAGCTTGATTGTGTTTTTGCAACCTGACATGTTGGTACATTTAATTGATCATTATTTCTTGTTTCGTAGCGATGCAGATCTACTAAACATATAGACTAATTAGTAATATTCTTGTTTACATACATTAAAGTTCAAAAATATATAGATTGTAGACTGTCACAATCTTTTCATTTTGAAAAAGATTTACATGATAGTCTGGGTGGTGACATTGTTATAATACGAACTGCCTTTTTCTGCAGTAACAGAATGTTTGGAAGGTCAGAACTATTTCCATATAAAAGTAATCCATATCTAATAACACTTTCAAATAATGCATAGTAAACTTGTTTTAAATAATGTTTGAATCTTGTACATGATACTTCAAGAGATAAATTACTCTAGAAAACACGTTGACATGGCTATTCCGCCTTAGTTTAGGACCAAATACATACCCAGCATCTTTACAGATTCATTTATCACATTATTTTGGGTTTATTTCAAACTTAGAGTTAACACGGGACTTTTTCATCATTAACAATAAATCCATTAATTGAAAACCACTTTCCTATTTCAGCAAATACAGCTTGCTTCATAAAATCTAACTCAGCAGTATTATTATGTGTGATAACAAAAGCTGTATCGTCAGCATATTCCGAATGACTCAAGTGAATGAAGTCACTTGAAGAGTAAATACGTAAAAATAGGAAGATAAAATATAGAATAGCAAAATAAATAAACAAATAAATGAATAAAGAAGTGTAGGCCTATATTAGTGTTAACGAACGAAATAATACGAGTAAATATATTGTAACTAATAAACAGCTAATTAACTAATTTCATAAAGAAATGAATAAGTAATCTAATAAATAATTCGGAAAATAAATAAATGGACAAGCTAAATAAAATAATTTATTAACGCCGGGTTGGGTACCTACGCGGTCTAAGGCACCCCCCACCCCAGGCGGCGCGGTCCAAAGGTCCATAGGTTTGAACTCCGTCTCGGGCATGGATGGGTGTTCTTCGTTCATGTTCTCTTCTGTGTGTGTATCTCTGTGGAGGCCCCTGCGCTCTGCTGGCCCAGGCTAGGGGTCTAGAGGTCTGTGTCTAGTGAGTGGTACAGAGAAAACCACCCCTATTCTACAGGCATTGATTGGTGTGTATTTTCTACAAAAGGAGGATGTTAAACAAATACAAAAAAATAATTAAAATCATAATAATTAACAAACGTGAATAAATAAAAGACTAAATACTAAATAGACCTAAACGAATTGGTAATAATCAGAGCCAGGAACTTCGTACCGATTTCGTTATTCAGGGTGCGAGCAGCCAAGAAATGGGCATACAAAACGGGCGACCTGCGCGACCAGCGGCCGCCTTGGAGTGCATCATATTCGTGTTGAGAACCCTTACTGCATGCAACAGGGTCACATCGGCAGTATGGAAGACGTTTGAGTAACAACATATTGATGTACTGCAAATGTGAGCGAGATTCATTCCCTGTATAACACAGTAAGTTTCCTAGCACTTTTATGTATGTATGTATGTATGTATGTATGTATGTATGTATGTATGTATGTATGTACGTACGTACTGTCGGTGACTCAGGAGAAGACTAGAGCGGACTGAGGAGGAAGGGATGTGAACAGATAACGTACGACAACACGTGCAATATTTGTACTGCAGTAAGCGGAAACATTAGGTCTCCTTCTGTTCAACTCAGCTTTAATTTCCATACGCATTGTTACTCATGTTTCCTGCACGAGTAATAACCTGGCTACTGGGATGCTTATCTGAGCGATGTTTATAATGATCAGCAGCGATAGTCAAGAAGGTCACATTCTTCCGCTCGTCTTCTCCTGAGTAACGGACAGTATGTATGTATGTATGTATGTATGTATGTATGTATGTATGTATGTATGTATGTATGTATGTATGTATGTATGTATGTATGTATGTATGTATGTATGTACGGTTTGTTTCCCTCTTTGGTTTTCACTTAGTAAATGTTTCAAGATATTTACGAAATGTATTAGGCTATGTTATTATTAACCTAATGTTTTGCATATTTTCTGTAAATGTTACAACTTGTGTTATATTTTATAGGTGTAAATGATGTAAATATGTAAAGAGCAATTGTATCAATGTCAATCTATATGTATGTAACAATTTGTGTAGTTGTACATAATAGTACATTATGCAACGAGCCTATAATGATAGTAATTACGAAGCGAGTATGGATGTTTATGAAACGAGCGCAAGCGAGTTTCACAATATTCATAAGAGCGTCTTAATTACCATTATAGGCAAGTTTCATACGACTTTTTATGCTCGACCATATTTCTAACTTGAAATTATTCATTTTATTTGTATCTAACAAGACCGGAAGTGCAATGTTCTAGGTAAATTGTGAGATGTGCGCAGACGCGAAAGTATTGATTTTTTCCGAGGAACAGATGTCCACATTGACCTTGATAGCCTATAAGAACCTACAGAGTAAACTAAACATTAACTTTGATACAACATTGAAATTAAATTAGACATTGAAAAACGAGATGACAAATTGAATTTATTTGAATATCATTAACAATTAACGCTAATTATTATAGTAACAGAACATAACCTTCTGCGACAATATTGGATTTCCAGCCTCCGTGACTTTTCACTAATTCTCTTTCGATTGCATATCCGAGAATAATCGATACTTGCGGTTTTATAACGGTACAAAATTCACTTGTCATTGGCTGAGGTTTTATAACGGTACAAAGCTGATTGTCATTGGCTGAACACCTGTACTTTAATGAGTAGGTGTACTTTAATGACATGCATTAAAGGACTGCTACCAGGTGTATAATTACTACATTTCGGCATGGTCGAGCATAAACATAATTATGTAACTAGCTGTGCATTTACGAATGCTCCATAGGTCTTTCTTTTCCGGAAACGAGAATATTGCCTTGACGACAAGTTTGTTTTCCTTTCCACTGTACGTTCCTATTTCCATGAATAGCTGTAGCTGTTTTTCGATGACGTCGCACCTGGCTGGATGTATTCTGCATAGGACGATAGCGATCTGTACGAAATTCCTAGCTCTGGTAATAACTAACTGAATAAAAATAAATAAATAAATAAATAAATTTGTATTATTAAAATATAAGATTTATTTACTAAAAATTTCAAATAGTTGCTGGATACCAAATTGACGCAGTCCATCGGTGAGGGAAGCGTGTGTGCCTGACGACACCGCTCTCCGGAGTTAATACGATACATTACCTTAATTCTAACTGCACAGGAAACAAGGCTGCACTTAAGCATATGTAGGATAGTTTTTGTGAGCGTCGTTTAAGTGTGATGAGGGGGAAGGACAATGTACAGTACATCCTCCACTCTGTAATCCCTCTCGTACGTACGTACGTGTTTAAAATTCAATTGGTTGTGTTGCTGTTGTGGAGAGCTTTATTTTACTGTTCTGAGAGGGTGACAAACATGGGAAGCTGGAGCACTACACAAACTTCATGTTAAAATGTTTATCAGAGCTTTTTATAACTACAATTCATATTGTTTGGTAATGGGTTAGAAGTAGACTAACACATGAAAGTGCTGCGAGAGAGTGTTTATTGCTCTTCTTTAGTGGTAGACATTTTTAAATCCTTGCTTTCGCGAAGACAATAAAAATGACATAAGAAACAATTTATACCTTCTCGGCTAATATGTCTAACATAGTAAACTAAGGTGAGAACTTTAGACCAGTGTTATTCTTGGTCCTCTTCTCCTTGACTTTCAATGTTCTTTACACGTTGGATTTCACTACAGTTTTATTATTTTAACTAGCCGTACCCGTGCGCTCCGCTGCACCCGTTAGAAATAAATATAAAGTAATTACATAATTAAAATAGGACATTTGATCCAGGGAACATTCGTGTTTGATAGAAGGATAAATCGTTTAATATGTTACTTAATTTAAATTGCATCCAAATAATTAAAATGCGATCATTTTGGTTCAGAGACACTCATTTGGTGCAATGACAATTCCTTTAACATGTTTCTTAATTTTTATTATATGCAACCATAGTTTAATGAAGATTGACATCATTTAGATTTAATGTGTATATTTTATTTTACTTGTTATAGGTTTCATTGAATTATGTTAATAACTTAATTTTAACCCTTGTTTTCTACTATTCAGTAAATGGCGCTTGGCCCACTATGGTTCTGAACCCTTCAAATAACTTAAATTATATTATATAATATCACATTACATATATTATATTATATTATATTATATTATATTATATTATATTATATTATATTATATTATATCAGAAGTTACTGTAATAACATTATAGCATTATGTCCATCTAGAGAAACTACACTTTCCAATGGTGAAATAATAATTAATTATACAAATCGGTTAATTTAGCTTCCGATATTACTTCATACAAACACAGAAACATTCTCTGTAGGCTATCTTTCATAAATTGTTGCTGTCAAGGCTTTTTATAGACGAAGTCATTTGTTTTCTAATTCATTACACGGCCTTAGATGGCAGTTATTTTAATTTTAAAACTCATTTATCTCATTAAATATCAGTCCTATCAAAATTTTTCAAGGAATAAACCTTATCGCAAATTATTTTTAAAGAAACGTTTGTTACGTAACATTTTTCACAAAAATCAATAATAAGCGAGATATTTCGATTTATTTAATTCAGGCCCCCTTATAACTCCCCTTTTAAGTAATGTATTTTGAATGCGATATAGCCTAAAATCTAAGTTACAACGAACTTAATTTATATTCCAATTTTCATCGAAATCCGTTCAGCCATTATCGCGTGAAAAGGTAACAAAGATACAGACAGACAGACATACAAACAAAAATTTCAAAAAAGCGATTTTCGGTTTCAGGGTGGTTAATTATATATGTTAGGACCAATTATTTTTGGAAAATCGAAAATTACCAGAATAATTTCGGTTACAAATTTATTATTAGTATAGATGTCGATGTGAGATTGAACTTGGATTAAAGTGTCATTACAATAATAAAAAAAAAGATGTTCATTTTTTGTATAGCTAATTTATCGAACATAATGTATTTGTGCGAAATCGTGCGTATTTGCTTGGCTTCCGCACAAAACCAATCCGCGGAAAGTCTAAAATTCCACATTCAGTATTCCCAACCTAACACACATAATTTCCCTCTTCTTACCGCTTAAGTGACATATTGATTTAATGCTTTAGGCTTTTAACATATTATTTTTAGAGACGTTCAATATAGTACTAATTATAAATTGGAAACTTACCACTGCAATTTCACCTAAATTGCACTGTTAATTATTGTTTTTAAAAATTTGCAAAAATAAGTAAACTCTACAACTCCACTAAAGTTACTGCATTCGTGATGCAAGTAACATTAAGGAAGCCGTGAAAAACTAAACAAGATTGCAGGCTCATCATAGACTGCGGGAAAAAAAAAGACAGACGTATATCACGGCCTGCTGTTGAAGATAGATATTTTTGTTTTGCAAATTTGCCTTCATTGAACAGAAACCAAGATGGAGATTTCATTGCAACTAATTAGAAATTCCTCTTTCAGGTATGTAATAAACGATCTTCGCACAAAATAATGTACGATACACGAGCGGTATGTTTTCTTTGAATTCTCGGAAATTAAAAAAGCTCAACTACGTTTCGCTTTTTCAAACTTTTCCTCGAACATGAAAATTTCAACATACCGCTCTTGTAACGCATATCACTATTACATGTCTTAGGGAATGGTTATGTTCATCACATTGGATGTAATTGTCTCTTGTTTCTTTCACTTACACTTTTTTTTTTGCCGTCTTGTGCAAACTTTAAGAAAACAAATTTTGTATTGTAACATGTTCGTTTCCAAGACTCGTAGTTTTTTTTACACCTGTATGGACTTTAAAGACAATTATAACAAATAGTTAACTGAAGAAAACAACTTCTGAATTTTCAAAATATTAATTCATAGTTTTCTGTCCATGGGCAGGTCTCCTCACTACAAACTTTCATTCTTCAACCTTTCCTATTTTCCGCCTTTCTTTTAGTCTTCGCATAAGATCCATATACAGTACCGTATCTTAATGTTGTATGTCATCTCATATGATGGAGAAAAAATTGATCTCCTAAGACTACAGGCGACCACAACGTAGGCCTAATTCAGAAACGATAAGTAACATTTAAAACATTTCAGATAAAATAATGTTTTTTTTTTTCTCTGAAAGGTAGCAAAAACGAGCACAATTATATTCAACTTCTTTGTTTGAAATATCTCAAAGAATAACCTCTTGAAATTACTTACTTACTGCCTTTTAAGGAACCCTCAGGTTCATTGCCGCCCTCACATAAGTCCGCCATAGGTCCCTGTCCTGAGCAAGATCAATCCAGTCTCTATCATCATAACCTACCTCCCTCAAATCCATTTTAATGTTATCTTCCCATCTACGTCTCGGCCTCCCCAAAGGTCTTTTTCCCTCCGGCCTCCCAACTAACACCCTATATGGATTCGCCCATACGTGCTACATGCCTTGCCCATCTCAAACGTCTGGATTTAATGTCCCTAATTATGTCAGGTGAAGAATACAATACGTGCAGTTCTGTGTTGTGTAACTTTCTCCATTCTGGTTCATCCTATACAAGTAGATGAAATCGTTGGAACAGATTCCAAATAATCTTAATTTCGTATTGTGTATGTTTTCGTTATTATTATTATTATTATTATTATTATTATTATTATTATTATTATTATTATTATCATCAATGTGTTATTTAATGTACTTATCTGAAAAATAGAATGGCTTGAAAATTTTGATTATAATAGTAATATACGTTACAAGAGCGGTATGTTGACGTTTTCATGGTCGAGGAAAAGATTGAAAAAGCGAAACGTAGTTGAGCTTTTTACGAGAACATGAAAACAAACATACCACTCGTGTATCGTACATTATTTTTGCGAAGATCGTTTATTACATACCTGAAAGACGAATTTCTAATTAGTTGCAATGAAATCTCCATGTTGGTTTCTGTTTAATGAAACGAACACCAAAACATCTTTCTTCAACATTGTTGCTATAAAATGTTTTCTGTGTTTACTATACTCCAGCAGGCCGTGATATACGTCTGTCTTTTTTCCCCCAGTCTATAAATGCGAACTTAAAACAAACAGTAAGGTTATGTAATGATTTATTTTTCATTTTAATATTTTAACAATATTATTTATATAACATATTGCAGTAATAACATCGGCATCTGGAATCTTGTTGATTTTTTCACGGCTTCCTTAATGTTACTTGTATCAGGAATGCAATAAGTTTCGTGGAGTAGTAGACTTTACTTAATTTTTGCAAATATTTAAAAACAATAATTAACATTGCAATTTAGGTGAAATTGCAGTGGTAAGTTTCCAATTTATAATTATTACTATGTTAAACGTCTCTAAAAATAATATGTTAAACGTGTTACGTTGGGAATACTGAATGTGGTATTTCACACTTACCGCGTATTGGTTCTGTGCGGAAAACAAGCAAATACGCACGATCTCGCACAAAAATAATTTGTGTATGGATACAGACAGACGAACTTGGGGGCAGGTATATAGTACCCGAAAAGCAAAAACTTGTAGTTCCATTAAAATAAAAAATAGCACCATAATACTTTGTCTATGCTTCGAATAATCAGAAGATAAAAATATAATGACGCTGTCTTCATTCACATTAAAGATTCTAGATATTTTAATATAATAATTCTTTGTGCAAATGTTCAATGTCAATGTTGAAAAGCAGAAGTGCAGTATATGTTTTGGTGGATATGCAAAAGAATGTTTGTTTTACTTTAAATAAGAGCTTGTCACCCTTTGCCCTTTTCTTGTCCCGTTTGACCTCTTTGCTTGACGGTTTCGCAAAACTGATAACAAGAAGCCCATATCGTCCAACAGTGATAAGTTGATTTATGGACTGCTTCACTAATTTCTGATTGCCTCATTTATCATATGACATGAAGCCACATAACGTTTTATATAATTTTCAAGAATCGGCCCTCAGCTCATTTAGTGTCTCTCTCGGCAGAACGATGAACAGACATCAGAATTCCACGGATTTCAGAACTCAACTGTTTTGCTTGCGTGAGAAAGTCATGACAACAAGGAAGTGTTGTTTGTATCTATAAAAATTATTATTAAATGATTATTGTGAGATTAATGTGTCCACGTTATTGATAAAACATTTTTTGAAAGTATTAATTAATATGTTCGTCATTGCTAATTGACGTATTGTATTCACAATCAACGAAAGAACTCACTTTGTGAACGAAGTCAAAAGTCATTCTAGTAATTACAGTTTTTTAAACATGACATCAATACTGTTGGCCAGCTTACAGGATATGCTACGGATTATAAACCTTTCAAATGAACCGTTAACCGATCTACGTTCGTTTGAAATACATTTATTCTACTGAAATGTTACTCTTAACTTACATTTACTTGCTAGAAATACGATAGACCAGTAGTTCTCAAAGTGGGCTCCGCGGACCCCCGAGGGTCCCTGGAGGTTATTCTGGGGGTCTGCGAATGTTCTGGATGGGAAATCTTTTTCTTCCCTCGGGAGAATTTTTAAATATATTTTTATAATTTTTTTCTTTCTCCAGAAGAATTTACTTTATTATTTATGTGGTAATCATAGATTTCAAAAAGGCATATGATTCGGTTAAGAGAGAAGTTTTATATAATATTCTTATTGAATTTGGTATTCCTAAGAAATTAGTTCGATTGATTAAAATGTGTCTCAGTGAAACTTACAGCAGAGTCCGTATAGACCAGTTTCTATTTGATGCTTTTCCAATTCACTGCAGGCTAAAGCAAGAAGATGCACTAACACCTTTACTTTTTTACTTCGCTCTAGAATATGCCATTAGGAAAGTTCAGGATAACAGACAAGGTTTGGAATTGAACGGGTTACATCAGCTTCTTGTCTATGCAGATGACGTGAATATGTTAGGAGAAAATCCTCAAACGATTAGGGAAAACACGGAAATTTTACTTCAAGCAAGTAAAGCGATAGGTTTGGAAGTAAATCCCGAAAAGACAAAGTATATGATTATGTCTTGTGACCAGAATATCGTACGAAATGGAAACATAAAAATTGGAGATTTTTCCTTCGAAGAGGTGGAAAAATTCAAATATTTTGGAGCAACAGTAACAAATATAAATGTCGGGAGGAAATTAAACACAGAATAAATATGGGAAATGCGTGTTATTATTCGGTTGAGAAGCTTTTGTCATCTAGCCTGCTGTCAAAAAATTTGAAAGTTAGAATTTATAAAACAGTTATATTAGCCTACCGGTTGCTCTGTAAGTTGTGAAAATTGAACTCTCACTCTGAGAGAGGAACATAGGTTAAGAGTGTTTGAGAATAAGGAGCTTAGGAAAATATTTGGGGCTAAGAGGTATGAAGTTACAGGAGAATGGAGAAAGTTACACAACTCAGAACTGTACGCATTGTATTCTTCACCTGACATAATTAGGAACATTAAATCCAGACGTTCGAGATGAGCAGGGTATGTAGCACGTATCCAGAAATGCATATAAAGTGTTAGTTGGGAGGCCGGAGTGAAGAAGACCTTTGGGGAAGCAGAGACGTAGATGGGAAGATAATATTAAAATGGATTTGGGGAAGGTGGGATATGATGATAGAGACTGGATTATTCTTGCTCATGATAGGGACCAATGGCGGGCTTATGTGAGGGCGGCAATGAACCTCCGGGTTCCTTAAAAGCCAGTAAGTAAGTATATATGTAAATTGTTCGACTTTCTCATCTAATAATAGGGTAAAGGTTAGTAATACTGTGATACGAGTAATATTGTGATAGTTCTGTTTGAGAATGTAGGCCTATTACAGTTTTACTGAGCGAGAGGAAGATCGATTTTTTTGCGTCAACGTATTAAGGGAATGTTCGTGAACAAGTTGCTGCACAAAACCGGTCCTTTTCTCGCTCAGTAAAATTGTAATATTACTCGTATCACAGTTACCAACCTTTACCCTATATTCAATGTAAACAATCACAATAAATTTAAAATAAAATAGCACGTACCTAAAACATCCGTCCGATATGAGGCCTGGAGGACATATTCATTTTCAAAAACATGCATCATCTTGTGTAAATCGTTGCAAGAAGAAGAAGAAGAAGAAGAAGAAGAAGAAGAGAAAGGAGAGGGAAATTGTCTAACGATGAGGCGGGGGCCTCGGATGAGGGTATGGTTAGTGATAAGAGCAATTGAAACTTGCAGAATGAATGACAGCATACATTCCCTGCGGTTTTTTTTGTAGCAATCCGTTCCTCCTCCTGCAAGCCAGTTAAGACGTGAGATTAATGTTGCGTGATATGTCAATGTGCAGGGATGCAATTCCAAGGTGTTTATTTGGATTAGCAAAGAATCGTGACCCGCTGCGTGCAAATCAATGTTATACACAAATAATAGGCCCGGTTCGGGATAGGTATTAATATTCATGCGAGATGATTCACGAAGGCCGCGCATACCTCCAGTCCAACGTTGTTTTGTACACTCACTTCTTGTTTCACGGACTTTTGTGTTGGAAATAAATTGCCGATCTTCTAAGTACAATTGATACACTATGTTAGGATGCAGAACTGCGCTCCAATTGAAGCGTTGGGCCGAATAACGGTCTATTTTTTATTTTATTGGGTTATTTTACGACGATGTATCAACATCTAGGTAATTTAGCGTCTGAATGATATGAAGGTGATAATGCCGGTGAAATGAGTCCGGGGTCCAACACCGAAAGTTACCCAGCATTTGCTCGTATTGGGTTGAGGGAAAACCCCGGAAAAAACCTCAACCAGGTAACTTGGCCCGACCGGGACTCGAACCCGGGCCACCTGGTTTAGCAGCCAGACGCGCTGACCGTTACTCCACAGGTGTGGACAATAACGGTCTATGTTACATTTTTATTTTTTTTTAAATCGAGTTTTTAATGAAATAATGCTCTGTATACTGTTCTCCAACCAGGAGAAAGTCTCAGGGGAATGAGACGCAGCGGGGTAATGCTGTGATGTCATAAGATGTCACAAGGTCACACACGTTGGTACACGCATCTCCAATGGCTAAATCTCAAAGCACAAACGATAATACTGATATACACATGTTTATACTACCCTAGTTACAAAATTAGATCACGGTTAATCTCCTGGTCTTTTAATAATAATAATAATAATAATAATAATAATAATAATAATAATAATATTAATAATAATAATAATAATAATAATTTATTTAATCTGGCAGAGTTAAGGCCATACGGCCTTCTCTAACACTCAGCCAGGAGTAAAACTTCGTTACAAAAAACACTACAAATTTACAAAGTACACTACAATTTTACACACAAAACTGAATAATAATAATAATAATAATAATAATAATAATAATAATAATAATAATAATAATAATAAAATGTAAACAACAAGTAAGTAGAAATCAGACATAATATATAACATACAGAAAGAAAGAAAAAAAGCATAATAAAATGTGAACAGCAGGTCAAAATAAATGAGACATACAAAGTATAAAGTATTAAAAATAAGACAATTATTGATAATAATAATAATAATAATGATAAAAATGAGAATAGTAATAATAATAATGATAATAATAATACTAATAGTAATAATAAAATAGTGCAGTACAAAGCATACAATGAATACAATATTTTTAAGTACGCACAGTAAGGAAAATTATGATTATATATAGCTCAACTTATCACATTATATATATACCATTATCGGAAAATATGAAACCAGAAATATAAAATAAGTTAAATATCACTAGAACATAAAAAAATGTGAATACGTGAAAACATGCAATACAACAATATTGTATGTCTGCGCACCTCGCAACTACAGAAACCACTCACTATCTCTCGTGTAGTCCGGATTTGTGCGAGGCGGGCCTCGCACCTCGCACGTCGCATGCGTCGGTTCAGAAAACCAAGGCTTAAGATTCTCTCAAGCATATGTTGTCTGATCTTTTACTTTTGAATACAAATAATAGTCAGCTTTTGTGTACGACATTCAATAAGATATTGTTATTAATTTGATGGATATCAAGTACAGATACGGAAATAAAATTTGAAGCTCCCTTTTTTTTTTTTTTTTTTGTTTCGCTTACAACACACTGCGCATGTGCAGTAAACAAGAGCCCCTGTATTATATGCTACTTGTGGACAGTCGTGTGAAATTGTTGCCTATATACAGGTGGACTCCCATCAAGACTCGCTCTAAATTTTAATTCCCTACCTGTACTTTAAATTAAAAAAAAAAAAAACAATAGTTCCGAGGAATAATCAAGAGACTTACTAATACATACTTTTATTATTATTTTCTGTAACAGTGTTAGTGGCATGAGAGAGGTACTAAGAGCACAACCCTATCCTATATACCGCATTGTAATGTAGGTTCTTGGCTTGCTCCCTTCTTGATCCTTCATTAACAATCGCTTCAGAGTCTATAAAATGAACAATCGCCACACAGCTAACAATACAATTAGAAAGCGATAGGTAGCAATGCAAGTAGAAAGTGATCGTCATCTTAACTACGGAAAACTAGATTCTTATAGCTGTCAAATACAAGAGATGTTGTGCTATTATGTCACATTCGTTTTCAGGTCCTCACGAAAAGAACAATTAAAATTATTATTTTCTGCAATAAAAAGAGGTCTTGTTAAAAATGTATACTTTTCCCTCTCATTAAAGATCATAGAATCTATTAGAGAGTAAAGGCTGGTTCACAATAAACCGGAAACTAGAATCGGAACGAAAACGAAAACGGTAAAATTGTTAAAATGTGTACATTTAAATGTGAACATTCACAATTAACGAAAAGGGAACGGAGAGTTGGCCAAGTTTCAACTTTGGCTTTCACGTTTCCGATCACAGCCCACTAGATTCATTCTATTGCAATCTAAAAGCTATTTTGTCGTCGTATATTTTGTAGCAAGAAGACCGTGACATAACCTTTGCATTATTTTGTTCTGTGCTGTGCATCATGGAGCAAGTTTTATTTGATGAGATTCTAATATTGAGTGTTGAGGAAAATCCTCACGTTTACGATAAGTGACGCGCCTCGTATAAAGATGAGAAAATGAAGGAGAATACGTGGCTTTTAATAGCTGCGTCTTTGAACACCGATCGTAAGTGAATCATATTTTATTACTGTATTGGTTGTATTACACACTACATATTCATGCTTCAATTCAATAACTGCTGTTGTGTTCATTTTTGTTCTATTACAAATGTTTTTTCTCTAATTATTTTACGTTATGGTAGACTTAAAATAGGTTGTAATAAAGATGCATAGTACCGTTGAAATTCTGAAGTTAGTTAACCTGTGTTTATGTTGGCTGCCTTGTACTCATGAGAGAACACCATTGGTCAATTATACACAAATAACATCAGAATGCGTAATATCGATTTTACATGTCGTTATTGAAATGCATATCGATATGCATAGTCGTCTACGTTCTCGGTTTATTGTGAATCAAAAATTTTCATATTCACGTTCTCTGCTTCTCGTTTTCACTCTGGTTCTCGTTCCCGGTTTATTGTGAACCAGCCTTAAAAACGTTGTGGTGTATGTTTCCCATTTAGTTATTTTCATTTTTACTGCAGAGTTTCGAACTTAGGACAGTTCGCAAGGCAGTTCTCCTTGACCCACTTAATGTATCTCAAACAGCCTTTGTTTCCACCGTAAATTTGAACACTTGTTCGGATGTGCCCTTATAGCATTCTCCTCCACACTTCCTTATCGTACAAATCTACACGCACTCCAACAGTTAGCCGCTGTCCGTTCCCCTCTGACAATAGACGGATGTTTCACTCTTGCAATTATGCCCACACCTCCAGCTGGCTTATTAAAAGTATGACGTCATCAACAGTTCCTCACATTTCTGGCTGACACTGTAAAAGTGAAGGAATTAACAGATCCTTTACTATCTACGACAGGTGTTTCCGAGACAACCTTTGATAACATCGTCACAGCGTTTTAGAAATAGATAGTGTAAGCATTACTGGGCTGTAGGTAATAGCTGCAACGAGGCGGTTCTGTATGCTTTTGCATGGCCTTTGAAATTAAAAGCAATTACGTCAGAGTATTTTCTTTTAAGTGAAACGTGTATGCGCTTTGACTTTCGAGAAATATGGTCACATTTTTTTTGTTAATTCGGTGATGTCATTATAGTAGGGGCAGAAGAAATAGGCGAGTATGGCGAACCCCTCATTCACTACCCCGACTCCTACACCCCTCAGAACCCGCTGGGTGTATGGTCCTGTCCCAAATAACTTACTCCTCCATTCACACATTTTGCACTATCGGAAAACTTTAAAGAACAAATAAAATAATAACATGATTTCTACTAATTACAAATACCTGATTTACTGAATATTGTTGTTTTGTATAGTCAACTGTCCGAACACAGGTCTGAAACTCATAAGTGACAACTATAAGGCATCACTAATGAGGTAACTAAACCAGGAGATAATGGCCAGTTCTCTTTCCCCCGCCATTGCATACATCACTGAATAGTAACACATTGCACTAATCAGACTTTAGATTATATTATCATGTATAATATTTCGCAATTTAGCCAGTTCACAAATGTATTAATTATTATATGTAATGTAAACCTAGAGAAATCAAATATTTAGCATTATACACAATTAGTATTTTGTTTTTATGTGTTTTCATAATAGTATATTGAAATAGTAACTACTAAATAATGTTTATACAGTTATCAACTTTGTGAATCATGAGAAAATTAAAAATTAAAGTGCAAAAAATGTATATATTTTTACTGTGTGTAGAGAATGTACATGTTATTGTAACATGAACGAGTTTCGTAGTAAAAAAAATACTTATGTATTAGAAGCATACTTAAGAATGGCTTAGCTTAACAAAAACAAATGACAAATAAGTATGACTAAAAAACTCGTTCTGCACAGGTTCTCTTAACCGATCGTAGAGAAACACTACGCATTAGCGTAGCTGTCTGCGTTGATGATAGGACACTTTTAATGTCATCACAAACTTTAAGTCCTTTCAAGAAACAACAAACTTGATAAATAATTTCTTTAATATGAATTCTGATATCAGGGCTCGACTGAGACATGATAGCGATTACTTGGATGATTAGTATTTCAAAATACTGTTTATTATGTTATTATGATATATTTTTTCGAACACACTATAACACAATAGTATCACAGACGAGCACTTGTCAACAACTAACATTCGAACGCAGCGACAGGAAGGTCTCTTTGTTCAGATCATAAACCGCTAGAGGAAGTGTGGAGTGAGTAGTTTCCGTACAAGACCAAAAACCCGCCTATTTCTTCTGCCTGTACTATAACTGCAGTAAGTCTTGGAAAACGGAACTTTTAAAATAATTAAGTAAACTTTATATTTATTTTTATTATTATAATTTTTCTGCAATACAGTAATCATCCTTCACCCGAAGAAATTTTCCTCCGCTACAAATCTCTATCCAGAGCATCTTCTTCAGTAAGATCTATTCTATAGTTCGGGTCAGCTTACTTAATACCCTAAGGATGAAACCTAACCATTTTTCCCCCATTACTACATATGCTAGTGGATTGTGGTGATTTTCTAGTTTGCAGGTTGAATTTTCTTTTGCCAACTTCATTTCGAATTTCGATACTGACAAATACTACAAATGGTAGTGATTTTGTAACTAGTATGTTGGCAGCTGAGACAAATATCGACAATATTTGTCGGTACTGGAGTTCCATGAAATTAAAATTGTACTAGATTTCTGAGCCGGTTAATAGAAGCTAGTGAAATTTGAACATACTGATAATTAATTAATATCAGTATTAATATTAATACATAATAGTTATTTTATGTGTTGTGTTGTGGTTATAATTCAAGACTATAGTCAGGTAAATTTTCGGAGTTTGTACTAATAATTTCATGTGGTCAAACAAAATACATTTTTAGGTTAGGTCTCGTGAGTCAATTGTTTAGTCAAACCAATGAATTTGTATTGCCAGACAAAATATTTGATATCTTGATTCCTTTCCCGTATAGTTTGCCTACGAAAATATGTTACAAACTATGAATTATTTAGAATAACCTTCCAACATAAAGTATGGTAAGTAGATAAGTCATTTAGTACGTAGGATCGTGTGATATCTGATAGCAGTTGGCGACACTGACAAGCTGGCAATATTTGCTATTTAGGAACTGTTCTTATGTGAGCCTCACTATATTCTCCGCGCCAAATCTCCTGCGTATGACCTTCAGCGGCTTCACAGCTCCCGCGAATCATAGGAGTGCAGCATTGTCTAATAAAGGAATATCGCTACCAAGGAGACGTTGGCGATCGGGCATTTAATTAATTCTGAAATTTAGTAGTTTGCCAAATATAAAGAGAATACAGTTATAAGTACATAAAAATTCGTAATTTTAGGTCAAACCGTTCCCTCTATACAATTATTACAAGGATATGGATTATATATCGCAGTGTTCGATCTCAACGCATTCTGGAAGAATGGCACTATTGTTTAGAACGCCTGCATTACTCAAGACACGTAAATATAAGAAAACAGAAAACAAATACACAAGGTCAAGCTGACACACTCTTATCATTCTTTCTTTGTATTTAAATTTGCACAAAAAGCAGGTCATTTCTCGTTCTTGTGAAAGAATATAATATTTCTGTTACACCTTATCAAGTGGTAGAGTAAATGTAGGCCTAACATAAAAATGGGCGTGATAAATAAATTTAATGTAGGGAGTTTGAAGACTGAAATTCAGTGGTCATTTTAACATAGTCTAATTCTAAAGTACGTAACTGTGGTATTGATTTACAAATGAATCTAATTTACTGTAATGGTATTTTAAAACCACTCATAGGCGTCATATACGTATGTGAATCGTTTCGACTATAAATTCCATTGTTGTCTCGAGACTAGGCTTCATGGAATGAGGAAGCAATAATTATGAAATAATTAACAAGAAGGCTTTGTCTTGTTAAATTTAAATGCGGGGAATATAAAGACAGAAATGAAAAGAAATATGAGAACTTCATTTCAAATCCGAAACATCCTTACAACCTCAGCCATGCTCATAATAACAATCACGAACAACATAAATGTTTCACGAATTTACAGGGATTCGATGAAGCCGCTGTTACTTTTTGTTCTAGCCTAAGGTAATTTTCTTGTGCGTCCCGTTCTGAATTTATGAACATATAAAGAAAACTGCATATTTTGGTGAGAGAATATCAGGTTAATAATTCAGAAAAGAAACTAGAAAATATAAAGATCGTACAAGAATCATTCCAAAAATAATGCGTCATACTATATTATGTATTGTTTTACGGCCCATAACACACTACACTGAGAACTATGAACTGTGTAATATATGTGGAGACAGCTAACAATGCTTATGCCTTCACACTACAGCAAGAAATATGTTGCTATACAGTGGAGCCATTTCTGTGTAGATAATTAAAACACGAATTTTATTGCGCCATACGGAAGGCAGTTTGATCAAAGACTTTGTATATAATACTATAGGCTACAAGGTCTTTGAGTTTGATATGCGCTGATAGAACTATTGCAACATCTGACTTTCTATTAATTGTTCAATTTCATTCACGTAATATACATTTTATAGGCTACATTAGGTTAGATTAGCTGTGGCAGCGGGAAATACAGGTGGTGGGGTAGCTATGTTTAAAAAAATCGCTAGCCGACCAATGTCAGCTATGCCTTATTTCGAGCGTTACTCCGTGCTAAAGGAAAGCATTTTCCATAACTCGACAAACGCATTACATATTTCTCGTAGTTTGTTATGGGCCTAAGTGCTCTTAATGTTTTCAATTTTTCCTGGCTATGATTTGTTTTTTTATGTATGCATAATTTTTACCGTTATACCACATATTTTGTTTTTAAAACATCATATTTTATTCTGCAGCCTTATCTTTGTACAATGTAGGCTATAGACACGTTCTTTGGGAACAAAATGAAAATTGTCTACGCAATTTCTATCTCACTCAACAGCCTTTCGCCACCTCTGAAGAAAGCCATGTATACCCACAAGCAAAGCCGGTATCTAAGCTTTTGAAACGCTTTTCACAGCCACCGCTAGGAAGGCGACATCTTCAAGCTTCATTTCGCATTTAAGTGATTTCAGTCTTTCATTGTGTTCATCGTGGTGCGAAATTGTTTTCCTTTTTTACCGTGTCACAGGATGGCTCTGCAGCTATGTCACGGCGCAAACCAAAACTTTTAGCAGAGCTCATTCTGCAGGTTTGAGTTTACCAAGCAAGTATCATAATTATTATAAGTTGAGTGCAACGACACCGGTAACACCAAATTAGTGATCATCTCCAGACTGACTGTGGCCAGTCATTGCCAAGTAACAGCAGACCAACTTCCGACGATGTGATCAAACATGGAGCAGCCGAGAATGAAGTTCCTGTAGTCGATGGAATGACGTCAAATGAATTGTGTAAAGCAGCGTTTTTCAACCGTTCGCCGGTTCGCGGACCAGCACCTATTCCCGAAATTCTTTTGCCGGTGTACAGAAAATTAATAGATTCAATTGTTTTAGTATTCACTATGTTTTTTTGTGTAGATTTTGAGGAAAGCGGAAAATAAAATAAAGTGTAGGCCTAACTCTCACCTCCAAATTAAAAGAACAAGTCACTGAATCATTTATGGATAGCTGTGAATGAAGAATACCCAGATCTCGGCAGAAAAACTGTAAAAATATTGGTAACTTTTTCAGACAACTAGATACACATGCGAAACATTTTTCGGCCTTCTATGCAATTGAAACAAAATACAGGAACCAAATGGACGTTGGTGCCGCAACTTAGAACCACGAATTGAAAGAATTTTGATAAATAAACAAAAGCAGATGTCGCATCAAGTAAATACCAGTGACTTTGAGAGGAGGAGGATAAAAAACTGTTTATTGATGTGATTGCAAAATTTCGATTTTAAACATTGCAAATTTTAATTATGAACTTTAAAAATAAACACTAAAACAACTTGATGCAACATTTTCCCCTATGTTTTGCCATTCCGCGAGTATCAAAAGGTTGAAAAACGCTGGTGTAAAACTACGTAGATTGAATTCTGCGGCTTCGGTAAGAAACGTCATGACGATTTATTGGTATTCAGGAGGACTCATCCTTGTGGACATGATGCCTAAAATAACTCCATAAATTCTGGAGATTATGAGTGGATCTGTTAGAAAACTCAGATTTCAATCAGGATATGATCTTATATTTTCCCTAAAATACCTTCCATTAAACTTTGTTGATTTTATTATTCATGTACGTCGAAAATAGGTACATAAACGACTGCAGCGTATTAGTGAGTACGATATTATTCAGTCAACATAAATCACTTAATCATTCCTCTGCTGAACATGTGACACTGGATATTCATAAATAACTAAATTGTCTGATTATGCAATTAGCATGGGAAGAGGACTTGCACGATTCACTGGACAAACTTCCTCTGCTCATAGACGATAGATTAATTTCCACTTTACTGCCGACAATCGAACCTGGACCCGTTACCTTTGCCATTAAATAAACCACTGTTTTTTCTCAAAATTCTGGTCGCTAATGAAAAATCGATAAATTATCAGTGGCGTAGCATGAAATTTTGAGCAGGGGAAGCTAACTCAGTTGTCTTTCATGCAATATGAGAAAACGTATTACAAAAATGCAGTCTTAAAATAAATAGTAGTCAATATCAAGTCAGCAGTCGAAGATTGGTTGGAACCTCGTAACACCAATAAGGCATGACCTCAAATGATACGTAGTAAAATATGATTTCACGGTTTACACATATCTCTTAACAAATAGACACGTATACGTATAACATTAGCTCACTCCCTGTCATACGTAGAGAAATCACAATATTAGTATCATTACGTAAGTATGCGTCTGTCTTTTGGTTGTGTCCTTCATTGACAGCAAGGGAGTCGGTCATTTGTTTTTTAAATCACACTTTTGTTCATAAGTCAGTCTTGATAATACAATTGTCCAAAAAAATTCAAGTAAATTAGTGTCGGGAACTGTTATTTCGCTCATTAATTATTATATAAGCCACAATGCACACTAACACTTCAACTGAACACAACTGACGAAAAGGGATAACTCGGAAACTACTTATTTTAAATGTTAAAGCTAGCTTCTTTGCGAGCCTTGCGACTAGGGTAATTTAGTTAGAAAGGGATGGAAAGTCTGCGGGGGGATTACACAGAAGAAACCAGTCTGCTTGGAAGCTGGTGTGTGCAGGTTTCTTGTTTACTGCTGCATCACAAATCATCCTGAGCTGCCGCATCACAATATTGAACGCGTAAATATAAATTCTATTAAAATTAATAAATAATTTTCTCCATAAACTGCAGGTTTGTTATGAAATTATTATTAACTGGGGAAGCTAAGGTTTTTAGCTTACATTGACGCTACGTTATTGTAAATTATACATCTTGATTACACAATTTTTAACACTGTAACACTTCGGAATATGTATGATGAGACTGTTTGCAGACATCATATATTGGCACAGATACGTAGACGACATACTAATACTATATAAAGGAAACAAAAGACAGGTCCAAAACCTGCATCAACACATAAAGAAAATACACCCAAAGCTACACTACACATTAGAAATAGAAAACAACAAATCCATAAATTTTCTGGACATCACAATAACAAAAGTAGACAACAAAAACACATTCAAAGTATACAGAAAACCAACAACACACATACACAACACATCCAACCACCCAACACAACACAGACAAGCTGCATTCCGAACAATGGTACATAGACTACTCAACATACCAATGAACCAACAGGATTACAACGAAGAGCTAAACACAATCAAATACATATCGCAAGAAAACGGATACAACCCCAACATAATAGACAACATAATACGTAAGACAAAACATAACCACAAAAAACATAAGAATACAACACAAACACAAGAACAGAAAAAATACATCACACTAACATACGAAAACAAAAACACACACAACATTGCAACCTCATTCAAGAAATTAAATTACAACATCGCATACAGAACAAATAACACTCTACAAAAACATCTCAACACACAAACAACACAAACAAACAAATACAACCACACAGACGTATACAAACTCAAATGTAACACCTGCAACAACTTCTACATAGGACAGACAGGCAGATCGTTTCAAACACGTTACAAAGAACACATCACAGCCGTAACAAAATTACAAAACACCTCCACATATGCAGAACACATCACAAATGCCAACCACACCTACAGAGACATCAACACAGACATGGAAATACTGCACATCCAACCAAAAAGCCAGAAACTCAACACACTAGAACAATATGAAATATACAGACACACGAAAACACACCCCAACGAAATTCTCAACACACAATTCAGTTTCAGAACACACACACTCTTTGACTCTACACTATAATAATAATAATAATAATAATAATAATAATAATAATCTTTATTGTCATTGAATGAAAAACTTCACTATAGACATTGTCAAATGTTACAATCTTACTGCAATACATTTCATAGATATACAAAATAAAAATTTAATTATTAAAACAATGTAGATATTTATCAAATTACATAATATAAAGTTAAAAGTACTATATTTACTAGATAAAAGACAGTATCAAGTACTAATTGTCATATGTTTAATAACTAATTAAGAATACTACAAACAGAAGTTAATAATAAACTTTAAAAATGCAACATAAGGTAGGACAATTTGCTCTGTTCATTAATACATTGAAATTTAGATGTAAATTTATTTACCACTAGGTTTTATTTAAAATATCATTATTATACTACACGAACACACCCTCACAGGAAACAAAGCAAGAGGCGCCAAGACCAACAACGACCAGTTCTGAGGATGACCCATAATAGGTCGAAACATGTAAACAAGGTATGTTAGAATTTAACACAAGAAAGTCTTATCATACATATTCCAATAAATTATTTAATGGTTTTCAATTCGCCCCATCTTTTGATAGATTTGTTATATAAAACACGAATGAATTAATAAATAAAGAAATGAGCGAACGGTATGTAGTAGTAGCAGTAGCAGCAGCAGCAGCAGTAGTAGGGTTTAAGAAGGGCGCGTCAGCTACTATGGCTATTTGCACCCTTACCTAAAATTCTTAATATAACAAAGACATAAATAATATAATAATCAGAGTGCTAAAAGAACTAAAAATCGTTGTCACGGTAAAATGAGGTACACGAACGGTATGGAGAAAGAGAAGACACCTCTGTCTATTTCTAGATTTGGTTGTGATTTTTATGATTCATTCATTCATAGTGTTCTGCCCAAGGGCATGTCTTTCACTGTAAACCCAGCATCCTCCAGTCTTTCCTATTTTCTGCCTCCCTCTTAGTCTCCGCGTGTATTAATGCCGCTTCTTGTTCATTTATAACTGGTTCCGTGATTGAGAGTTGGGGGATGCAGACTGGAAACTCGGGATGCTCTCTCCCTTGTCTGCGAAACGCGAAGGCCTCTCCAGCATGATGGCGGTGTTATGTTTCTAACTTCCGGTGCATACGAAACTTAATTGCAACATGAGGACATACTTCAATACATGTGGTTACCGGTGACCCTCTGGAGGAACTTCCGGTTCTATCAGAAACGTGCCCGGACTGGAGCAGTGGTGGTTTCCAATGTGCATGCTTTGCATTAGGGTTCCCACCTATATCGGATTTCAGGAGTATCAGTAGATAGACTACAGTTCGTGTTTTGTGCTAGCAGTTTTTATTCATTTTAACATTTTTAAGGGGTTAGGTACAGCTTACAGCAGTAAAATTTTGGGAAATATTCAACATTTTTTTCCTCCACTGCTGTATCTTGTAAAATAATGAAAATTGGTATGTGTAGAAAACAGTCCTTCTGCTATATGAAAAAATATTTTTACGGTTTTAAAATAGTACATTATGCAACGAGCCTATAATGATAGTAATTAAGAAGCGAGTATGGATGTTTATGAAACGAGCGCAAGCGAGTTTCATAATTTTCATACGAGCTTCTTAATTACCATTATAGGCGAGTTTCATACGACTTTTTTCTGCTCGACCATATTTCTAACTTGAAATTACCGGTATTCAGATGTATACATTTTATTTGTATCTGACAAGATCGGAAGTGACCTTGTTCTAGGTCGAGAATTGTGAGATGTGCGCAGACGCGAAAGTATTGATTTTTTCCGAGGAACAATAATGTCATTGACCTTGATGTAATCCCGTTAAACTTGATAATATTATAATATTATAACCTTGATTATTGAATTCGACATTGAAAAACGAGAAGACAAATTGAATTTATTTGAGTATTATTTACAATTAACGCTAATTATTATAGTAACAGAACATAACCTTCTGCGACAGTATTGGATTTCCAGCCTCCGTGACTTTTCGCTAATTCTCTTTCGATTGCATATCCGAGAATAATCGATACTTGCGGTTTTATAACGGTACAAAGCTGACTCGTCATTGGCTGAACACATGTAAGCTGAGTTATCATTGGCCGAAGACCTGTACTTTAATGAGTAGGTGTACTTTAATGACATGCATTAAAGGACTGCTACCAGGTGTATAATTAGTACATTTCGACATGGTCGAGCATAAAATTATATATGTATATATATATATATATATATATATATATATATATATTTTTTTCAAAATTCAAAATGGTGGCAGTTCACTGTGCAGTGATGAACCGTTTCCCTCATAACTCATAAACTTGTTAACTTTTTCATGTTCTCTCTTTTATTTTATTGCTGAAACTCATGTTTACAATATCATGCTCTTTCAACTATATTAATTAATAAATAATATTTTTCTTATTTTGTGTTAGAAGAAAATACTGATATTTAACCATTTTTAAATGAATTTATTTTTTATCAAACAATCTGTCAAAGGTAGGGAAGTGATCTTGCATCATATTGTAGATATGACATGCATAAATACACACAAAAATTCCATCACAGAATGTTGGATAGTTTTTGAGTTATGTGGGAAACGCTTCATCACTGCAAAGTGAACTGAATTTCGAAAGTAAAATGTAAATATATTTTTTTAATCATAAAAATATTTTCTTCATATAGCAGAAGGACAGTGTTTTACACATACTAATTTTCATTATTGTACAAAATAGAGTAATGGAGGAAAAAAAATGTTGAATATTTCCAAAATTTTATTGGTGCAAGCTGTACCTAACCCCTTAAATGAGTACACATTTTTTATTTCAGATTTAGTAGAAATGCTACTGTAAAGACAAGTCAATTATTCGATGTAGGCCTGAAATTATTTTGAGAGGGAGAATTCTGTTGCCACGAAATGGTTTAATCTGTCTTAGAATAAGTTTGCAGTGCCGGATGTTTGTGACGACAGTGATGAATTTTATAAATATTGTAGGTTCGAGGCGTACACTATTCATGTTGCTCCTATGTGTTAACCATGGAATATTAAAAAAAATCATTGTCGTTGATTCTACGGCATTCTACACCATTCCAGAAACTTCGGAATGTGAAATATTTAAAAGAAGAAATTAAACCTCTAGATTCAAAACCCTCTAAAGATCATTTCGTTCATAATTGAGTTATGCCCACATATTGCTTGCTAAGAATGAATTCTAATGATTTATATAGTTTGAATTCGAATAGCCACTGAATTTAATGCAAACGATTTGTTAAAAGTCACTGTTAGGTTGAAAATTTCCTCTATTTGGAAGCAGTTACTGTCAAAATCCTTCAATTTGTGAAAGTGGATATAGGGGATTTTGAATCTATAGGATTGAAATCACTGTCGCTGCATTTTTTTTATCGAGCCGACACCGCGGATTTTTAGTTGTAATATCGTCGTTGTTATAAAACCTCCTACGTGACAGTAGGCCTATTGAGCATAATTTTTTTCAGGAGGAAGGAAAAAAAGCAATAGACCTAATAATACAAAATAATAATTCGTGGCGCTACAGCCCGTGAAGGGCCTAGACCGATCAGCCGGCTGCTGGTCTCATCCCCACATGCCGAAGCAGAGGTGGACTATCATCCAACCAGAATGGAAGTATCGTGTGGTTAGCACGATGATCCCCCCAGCCGTTATAGCTGGCTTTCGCAGCCGGATTTCGCTACCTATCGTAGCTCCCCAAGTGCATCACGATGCTGGGTGGGCGCCGGTCCCATACACTGGCCGAAATTTCATGAGAAAATTTCTTCCCCCACGAGGACCCGAACTAGCGCTCATTCCGTAACGCGGGTCCTAGGCAGTATGCCACAGACCACGACGCTACGGCGCGGGACTAAGCAATAGACCTACAGAAGAGTATTAGATAATTCGATAGAAAACGTTGGTGAATATGATGGACATGTCGAGGGATTAGTGTAGGCCTATTGATGTTTAATTTGTTCTTCCTCCTGAAAAAATATGTCACATAGGAGGTTTAATAAAATCAAGGACGATATGCTGGAAAGGAGTCGTAAATGCATTACAGAAAAAGGCCAGAAATTTGAGCATGGATTAGAAAATGGTTTTACTTTGAATAAAAACATTTTAAATACCGTATTATAAGTATAAAAACACGGCACGTTATTAAAATTTGTTAGTACAAACTAACCTATCATACGTGCTTTCTTCATTATATTTTTTATGCTCGACCATGCCGAAATGTAGTAATTATACACCTGGTAGCAGACCTTTAATGCATGTCATTAAAGTACAGCTACTCATTAAAGGTCAGGTCTTTCAGCCAATGACTCAGGTTACAACTGTTCAGCCAATGACAGGTCAGCTTTCTACCGTTATAAAACCGCAAGTATCGATTATTCTCGGATATGCAATCGAAAGAGAATTAGCGAAAAGTCACGGAGGCTGGAAATCCAATACTGTCGCAGAAGGTTATGTTCTGTTACTATAATAATCAGCGTTAATTGTAAATAATATTCAAATAAATTCAATTTGTCATCTCGTTTTTCAATTTCTAATTTAATTTCAATGTTATCTCTGTAGGTTCTTATGGCCTAGCAAGGTCAATGTGAACATCTGTTCCTCGGAAAAAATCAATACTTTCGCGTCTGGGCACAACTCACAACATACGGGACATTGGTCAAGGTCAGATACAAAGAAAATTAATAATATGAAGTTAGAAATATGGTCGAGCATAAAAAGTCGTATGAAACTCGCCTATAATGGTAATTAAGAAGCTCGTATGAAAATTATGAAACTCGCTTGCGCTCGTTTCATAAATATCCATACTCGCTTCTTAATTACCTTCATTATAGGCTCGTTGCGTAATGTACTATTAAAACAAAGAAGGAAGTGCCTAGTAATATGGGGCCATATTCATAGACATTCTTAGCGCGGGCTTCCGGTGGATGATCAGCGAACTAACGTTTTTCGTATTCATAAACCAATGTTAGCGATATGATATGATATGAATCCTGTACAAGTAATCAGTCGATAACCGGAGCTAATTTAGCACGCTCGTAGCGCGGACTAGCGAAATGTCTGTGCATAGCACCCTTATATAATACTCCATACTGGTGCTAGAATTCCCTTGTAGTCTATTTTCAATAAGGAAGGCGCATATAACGTACAGAAGTTTCATATCTAACTTTGCGTTGAAATGTCTTAGAAACAGGTACCGTAACTTCCAGAGCATTATATTAAATGCAAGGATTACATAAAATTGATACACTATTATATGGAGCAAGTGAATCACACTATTTGTCACTGCATTATCCTAGAAATCTGGTACAATGTGATACTGAAACTGTAGTTTATAAACATATTTGGAATATAAACTGACGATTTTCAAAGCCTACGTAATTAAATTTGTGTGAACTGCTTTTCTCAGACACTTTACACTCTTTACAGAATATTACAGAAGCAATTTCAATACAGTATAACAACTATTCAACTTGTAGGCCACTTTACGTCCCTACATTTTCGTTTAAATAACGAGTTGACTGGGATTAGGAACTAACTCTTGCCACAACATTATCTTTTTATCGTTTCTATGGAAAGTGGTGCAGACGTTTTTATTAAGACTAGAATATCTCTAACATGCTCATTCATAATCATTGTGGAACACACGTTAAAATCCATTTTTATGAAGTAGTAAGCAAGTTTGCGAATGAATTTGCTTCACTTCAGTAAAGTATTGACTTGTCATTTTATCTATTGGTGCCTACAATGTGGGGTGTTAGCCTTTTTACTGAAGAACCAAATAACTTTGTACCCATATGATAAGGAATTCCTGTAACAGATATCTCTGGCTTATCGGTGCTTTGAGTTGTGTTTATCTTTCAGTTCATACATCCTTCCAACCTAAACCGTTATGTAATCAATAAAATGGTATCTATAAACTGTATTTAGACTAGATATGGAACAAATGGCTACAAAAGAGAAATATGTAGGAAAAAGGAATGTTTTCAATGAACTTGGTTATGTAGGAAATGCTGTTCTGCTGCTGGACATTTTAGATTTCACATAAATCAATATTTTTTACATATTTTGTTTGCAGAAAAGCTTAACTTAAAGAGTGTACTGAAATATACAACTCCTACGCTTTTAATTTTTTTTCTGTTGATGTTGAAGTATTTGAGAATGAATTAAAGGAAAGTTTGTTGTTTCTTAAAAATCTGCTATGATACGGCTTTAGATTCACATAATGAAGTACAAGTATAAATATATGAATAACTTCACTGGAAGAAGATTTATAGACTAGGAATTAGATCAATGTTAATGCATGCATTCGAAACATGATGTGTGCTAAAAAGAACGGAAAGACGTGATAAAAGAAAATATTACAGAGAATATAATGACCAATATTAAAAAAAAAAAAAAGAGGTGTAAAACCAGAACAAAAAATAACTTTATGGTTTACAGATTGTCGGAAAATTTTAAAAGTTCCATACATAGAAGAATTGATCGTGTACAGAGAAATGAAGACACGTCCTTAATTAGAAATTTTATTGAAGAAACCCAGATGTAAAGAAGCGCATTATATTGCATTATCTGTACTGAAATTTTTTCGAAAATCAAATTGATTATCACTTAATATATCATGTTTATCAAGATAATTCATTAATCGAACTTTAATACATTTTTCTAGTAATTTTGAAATACATGAAAGTAATGATATTGGTCTATAATTGTTCATATTTCTTTTGTCTCCTGTTTTAAAAATAGGTTTCACAATTCAATTTTTTAATTTATTTGAAAATTTTCCATTTAGAAAACATAAATTAAAAATATGAGTTAAAGGTTTGGCAATATAATTGATAACTGTCTTAAGTATTTTAGCACTTATGTTATCAGGACCAGGTGATACATTATTTTTTTAAGTTTTGGCTATATTGATTATTTCGTCATCTGTTACGGGGTAAAGACAAGCTTGTATCTTGTCTGACAAGCTTTAGCCTTTTAAGGACTTTTACGAGATATAAAATAAAATCAATTAAACTTAATAAGTATAGTCATATATGAAGTTAACAAACTAATAAAAAATAAAATAATAATTATCAACTGAAATGAAAAAAAGAAATAGTGAATAAAATATTGAAACAACAGAATAAATACAAACATATATCCATTATAAATAATATTACAAAGTAAAAATAAAGAAATAGGTAAAATTAATAATTACTTATAAAAATACGATACTGTACACTTACACATATGTAAAATATATGCACAACTATATATGTAGCCTATATACATTCTATATAGACCTATATACATTTATTATTATTATTATTATTATTATTATTATTATTATTATTATTATTATTATTAGCAATTTTACTGCGTAAGGCCACGTCAACTTATGTAAAATGTAAGTTGGAGAGAGAGAGAGACAGAGAGAGAGCGAGAGATATCTTTAACCTATAGTAGTGTGACGGCTTTTTCCTCCTTGTGCATTATGTAATATCGTAATTCCCAATAAATGTTCTATGGCTACTGCTGTAGTACAGGCGGTGGTAATGCACCGCTTTTAGCTTCCAGATTTTTGTCCGATGTCGCATTAAGTAGTAAAAATAGTTCCATTTTTTCATTCAAATGGTAAGAACTAGTAACTGTAGCAAAAACTGAACAACCCTGCATTTTATTTAAAAAAACGTTACGTTTGTAGCAGTGACATGTGTAAAAAAAAAAAAAAAGGAGGTTGCAAAATACTGCAATAAAACGCTGTTCAAACAGGTTTGAATACTCGTAGTTGTACGTACATGACAAACCACACACCACAGATATTCTTTCGCCACCAAATATCTGTTAAATGTTGGTTCTCTACGGCCTTCAGGCTCGTTTCCCCGTGTTTCACATCAATGCGATCGATATTTTTCCGTGTTGCATTGTTTCCTCCGGCGACGCACGCTTTCCACTGCACACGAAACGCGCGCGTGTTGCTGGAGGTCACAGCTGTTCGCAAAATTGCGTGCACATACCATTTTGCCGGGTGGATTCGTAATTTCCTATGACGTATTCCTGCGGTCTTTGTCTCGTTGTCTGTCTCCATTGAATGAGAGAGACTACTTCCGTTGTGCTGCTGAAGCTAACAGGTCAATTGTTCCGACTGTTATCTCCAGATCACGGCTCAAAATAGATTCTCGCATCCTTTTAAAATGACTGAAATATTAGGCTACACTCTATCCCCTGGATAAGAATATTCAGTATAATATTTTTCTAGATAATTTGTACCTGAAATGTGCGAAATATAGATAGTTTCTAGGCAGAATTGTTTTAACCCCTTACTGCATATGGCAGTTTTGCACACACTGGTTTAATATTCATATAACTAAATTAGTTCTCTCTTTCTCAACTGATGTCACATATGATCAAATCCAGTTATTGACAGTGTGCCATATCTGTCCCAGTATGCAGTTGGAAATATATTCTTATATTATAAGCAGACTTCGAGACTTCGGACCCAATAGAGCAGTTCAGCTGGAAAGCCGCATAACGGCGTACTGAGTATAGTGGTAAAGCGTACAGTGGGTGGGGGTACTGTAGAATGAATGCCAACAAATACGGAAAGGAAAACGCTCTGGATTTGAAGGTTCTGACGAATAATTTCGTTTTCATACAAACTGTGTCTGAAACTATTACACGGTTAGAAAAGTCAGAGCAAGAGATGCTGGAAGCCCTCAAATTAATTTAGAAAATGATGCAGAGAATTAATGAGGCACCAAGTACACCGGTTACTGAACTTGTAAAACAAAAGTGGAAATCAATTTTATGTAAAAATAACGGATATGGAACATTGTGTAACACAAACAGTAAATTAGTGGAAATAGAGTCACTCGAGAATAAAGGACTGTCTCTTAGAGACTGCAATGATGTTAGGTTTTTTTCGTTTTGCTCCTATCACGTCATGCGGCGTAGAGCGCAGCTTTCTACAGTACAAACTTTGGCAGATAACCGAAAAAGGTTTACGTTTGAGACACTGAGAATGTATCTTGTAGTAGGTACATTGCAATTCGGTACTGTAACTGCACTTCCTAAAGACGACCAATAGGAAAAATGAAAAAAATTAAAATTGCTACATGCTTATTTCCACCATAAATACTGTGTATAATTAAACACAAATGCTTATAAAAGACAGGAGAATAAATGCTTTTACATTCTTTTGACATTATCATTGTGTAATGTATATTTACTTTCAGAATGTAAATATGTGTGTTTCCCCATACTACCGTACTCTACTCTAAATAGCAACGTTGTTACCTCAACACATCTCTATCTACCTGCAGCGAGTCAACAACCTATACTGCATGCACAGTAAACTTATTGTATCGCGTCCAAAGTCTCGAAGCCTGATTATAAGTTATATGAATATAAAACCGGTATGTGCCATATCTGTCCCAGTATGCGGAAAGGGGTGCCGCATTTAAAAATATTGTAGTGTGCACGAAGGGTCATTTCATAAATAATACACACATTTTTTTTTACTTGAACGTTTATTTTTTTTTTTTTTTAGAATATCTCTTTACAGTCCTTTAATATAGTCTCCCTGCTTCTCAATGACTGAATCCCGTCTGAGAAGTTTTAATATTCCATCCAAGGCACCATTTCTGTTCATCTGTTGAATGGTTCGGGTAACGTGGCAGAAAGCCCTTCAGAGAAGCAAAACGACGTCCACGCATAGATTCTTTCAACTTTGGGAACAAGTCGAAGACTGGGGTAGACTTATGTCTGAGCTATAGGAAACATGGGGTAACACCATCCGTATTTGCGTAGTTTCTTAGAACATTCCCGATGTGAGGGCGAGCATTGTCATGGAGAATCAGTGACGCAGTCTCGAGTAACTGAGGTCGGTTTTGTGCACTTTTCTGCGCAGACTTTGCTTGAAATTACGATAATACATTGCTGTGACACTTGTTCTACATGCGACTCTATCTGTCATGATGATTCCTTGGTGATCATAAGCAGAGATCTTCATTTGCTTCATCTTTCGTTGAGGTCGTCGAAATTTTTTTTTAGTCGTGGGGAAGCTGAACCTCTCCACTCGGACTGTGATTTCAACTCTGCCTCAAAGTCTCTAACCCAAGTTTCGACGCAAGAATGCTTGACCTTCAACGTCGAATCTTTGTTCCAGCAAGGTTGCAATGTCCAGGCGTTTCTGTTTCTGTTCAGCAGCCAAGCAGAGAGAGACCCAGAAATTTTTCTCTTTAAATCTTTTGTCAGAAAACGGAATACTGACATTGGCGGAATTCCCGTTGCTTCAGAAAGTTCCCCATATGACCTACGACGATTTTCTTCAAGAGCATCTGCACAAGTTTCACACTTCGTTAATCTGTTTATATTTTCGGCCTTCCTGGTCTTGGATCATCGTCTCTATTATCATACGACCATCACGAAAACGATAAGCCCAACGACAAACTGTGCTACGGTCAACTATGAACTTATTACCACAAATTCACTTAAAACACTATGGATTTCTGTGGACTTTTCGCCACGTCAAGTTTCGATCTTAATGTACAACCTTTGATCTTCAACAGTAACAGTACCCGGGACACGTGCAGGCTTCATTTCTAGCTTTCGTTATTCAAACGCAGAGTAAACTATGGATGAAACCTGAGAGGATGAAACAAAATACGTGCTTCTTCATTAAGCTTTCAACTGCAACTGACGTAATTTTCACTCTTGTTGCGTCACTCAATCTGCAATATTGCCAACCTGTGCATTACTTATGAAATGATCCTAGTATGTTAATCACTTCAGAATCGAATGTTTAATGTAAAAACTGTATAAATAAAAAATTGCTTTTTAATATTATTGACGTCTTTATTTCTGTAGTCGGAAGGAGTTCTTAACAGATAAAATATAATTACATTAGTGTGAACTTCTTTCAAGTGTTGAAATTTAGATTATGTGTTATCATAGGAGGATTGAATCATCACGTAGGAAAATATCTGGAAAATTACTATCGCGTTCAGCTAATTTAATGCACATATAATAAGAAGATACGTGTCATTTAATAGTACATTATGCAACGAGCCTATAATGGTTGTAATTAAGACGCAAGTATGATTGTTTATGAAACGAGCGCAAGCGAGTTTCATACGAGCGTCTTAATTATCATTATAGGCAAGTTTCATACGATTTTTATGCTCGACCATATTTCTAACTTGAAAGTATTGAAAATTAGGTCTTTTTATGATTATGTGCGAACTGACCTGAATTGTGAGATGTGCGCAGACACGGAAGTATTGATTTTTCCGAGGCCGAATGTCATTGACCTTGGCACAGAATAAGAATGAACATTAGTCTGATATAACCTGGAAATTGATTTAGAATTGAAAAACGAGATGACATATTGAATTTATTTGAATATTATTTACAATTAACGCTAATTATTATAGTAACAGAACATAACCTTCTGCGACAGTATTGGATTTCCAGCCTCCGTGACTTTTCGCTAATTGTCTGACGATTGCATATCCGAGAATAATCGATATAACGGTACAAAGCTGACTTGTGATTGGCTGAAGACCTGTACTTTAATGAGTAGGTGTACTTTAATGACATGCGTTAAAGGACTGCTACCAGGTGTATAATTACTACATTTGGGCATGGTCGAGCATAAACGTATTTAAAATAACTTACTGGAAGAAACTGGGTCTTTCGTGATTCGTCTTTCTGTAATTAAATGATTCTATGATATATTATGGTTTCAGAATATTAATACAGTAGTATTTATCAGTGAAACTCTGAATTGTGTGTTATATCATGATTCAATAGCCTCTGTTTGTTTGATATCTGTAATTGACCAGTCTGCTCTGTGGCCCGAACAAATGACTAGCGACATCGCCATTCCGATTAACGTAATACGCAGCACAACAAATGACTGTCGCTCGCTGGCCTGTTGAATGGGTGGATGCGAGCACCGCAGGCGACACCGAATGAAAGACTTATTGATTGTTGGGATCATCAATCATGCCATTGTGGAAAATCATACGCCTGTAGTAAGACGTAATCGTTTCTCAAGAAGCGAGCGCAGCGTAACCAGAATATCATACGATATAAAGGGGAACGTTATAATGAGATTGTGTTGAGGGATGTAGCTTCAGTACACGTTGCTCGCGCGTTTGGTTCTGCCCGTAGGGAAGTCTTGCCGACCAAGGTCGAGGATGCATGACGTGGACGTTTGTATCTCTGCCTGAGATCACGTGTGAGCATCGGAAGGGATTTTGTTTGCTGTTACCATTTGTGGCAATGTATTAAAATATGAGGGACATTCGGAAAGATTACAGAGGATTGCAGTAATAGAAACCTATTGAAGGTAGGTCCTGGACTCTCAATTAAGCATTTACTCTCTAATTCATAACTTGTTTTTCATTCCGAACCATTTTGCATTTCTGAAGAACTTTTTGTTCCGCGTTCATATTTGTGTTAAGCCGTTATATGAGTCTGCTTGTATATAATTGTTGTTGTTTAGTCAACTGTCCGAAGACAAGTTTGAACCTTGTGACACCAATAAGGCACCACTCATGAGGCAACTAGGCCAGGCGATAATGGGGTAGGGTGGCCAGTTCCTTTCCCCCTCCATTGCATACAATCGCCGATTAGCTACATATTCCACTAATCAGACTTCAGGTACATACAAACAATTGTTCTTCCTCTGACACATCGTCAAATGAGATGTACTGCCTGATAATAGATGTACATATTACCCAGAACCTCAATCAGAGGTGTCTATATAATTAATATAACAAAATAATCTTTAAGTATATTGAATATAGAAAAGAAAAAAATAATGGTTTCAAATATAAGGGTTCACTATATTATTATTATTATTATTATTATTATTATTATTATTATTATTATTATTATTATTATTATTAAGTAGAGAAGTATTATATTATATTCTTATTGAATTTGGTATTCCCAAGAAACTAGTTCGATTAATTAAAATGTGTCTCAGTGAAACATACAGCAGAGTCCGTATAGGTCAGTTTCTATCTGATGCTTTTCCAATTCACTGCGGGCTAAAGCAGGGAGATGCACTATCACCTTTACTTTTTAACTTCGCTTTAGAATATGCCATTAGGAAAGTTCAGGATAACAGGCAGGGTTTGGAATTGAACGGGTTACATCAGCTTCTTGTCTATGCGGATGACGTGAATATGTTAGGAGAAAATACACAAACGATTAGGAAAAACACGGAAATTTTACTTGAAGCAAGTAAAGCGATCGGTTTGGAAGTAAATCCCGAAAAGACTAAGTATATGATTATGTCTCGTGACCAGAATATTGTACGAAATGGAAATATAAATATTGGAGATTTATCCTTCGAAGAGGTGGAAAAATTCAAATATCTTGGAGCAACAGTAACAAATATAAATGACACATGGGAGGAAATTAAAAGCAGAATAAATATGAGAAATGCGTGTTATTATTCGGTTGAGAAGCTGTTATCATCCAGTCTGCTGTCCAAAAATCTGAAAGTTAGAATTTATAAAACAGTTATATTACCGGTTCTTCTGTATGGTTGTGAAACTTGGACTCTCACTCTGAGAGAGGAACATAGGTTAAGGGTGTTTGAGAATAAGGTGCTTAGGAAAATATTTGGGGCTAAGCGGGATGAAGTTACAGGAGAATGGAGAAAGTTACACAACACAGAACTGCACGCATTGTGTATTCTTCACCTGACATAATTAGGAACATTAAATCCAGACGTTTGAGATGGGCAGGGCATGTAGCACGTATGGGCGAATCCAGAAATACATATAGAGTGTTAGTTGGGAGACCGGAGGGGAAAAAGACCTTTAGGGACGCCGAGACGTAGATGGGAGGATAATATTAAAATGGATTTGAGGGAGGTGGTGTATGATGATAGAGACTGGATTAATCTTGCACAGGATAGGGACCGCTGGCGGGCTTATGTGAGGGCGGCAATGAACCTTCGGGTTCCTTAAAAGCCATTTGTAAGTAATTATTATTATTATGTTAGTGAATTATATAAATTAATTATAAAAAATAAATATTAGATTAGCAAACGTAGAAGTATTAGTGCTATCTGTATTTTTAATATTAAAAAAAGTGTTAAATAGGTACAGTAGAACTTGGTTATAGCGACCTCGTTTTGTGTGACACCTCGCCTATAACGTCAAATATTCTGTGGTCCCAACTAATTCCCCATAAGACATAAGCTTTTCTACCTTGCTTAATATAACAAACGTATATGCGTCTGCCTTGCGTATAACGTCATTTTCAACCTCAGTTTGAATATGATTTTCTAAGAACCAAAGTATTTTAAGATATATTTTGTTGAAATCTGGTAACCTGGCAAATTCTTTACTGTCCCCTTCTGTCATAGACCCCTGAAATGCAGGCAGATTCCCCACCCCATTGTAACCCGCCCGAATTCATGCGGTATTAACGGTAGCTGCTTGCGATCAATTTGGATAGGAAGTTTTCACTAAATGGACGCGTTTTAACGCAGTATGGCCACTAAGAGAAGAGTTTTAACATTGGAAGAAAAAGTTGAAGTGATTCATCAAAGTGAGAATGTCATGAGTTTGGCCTAGTTAATTTCACAATTCAAACGATTTGGAAGAGCGAGGATAAAATTGTTGCTGCATTTGAACAGAATGGATCGAAGCTAGAGGAGGGAGCAGTGAAATTGTAACTGAAATTATGAACATACTCGTAGAACGTAATTTAGAAAGTGTGTATTCGGCAAGTAGGTGACAACAGAGTAAAATGACTGATTACTTGGCTCCTAAGTAAAGAAGTTTAGTGAGTACTGAACAAACTGTTTTAATACAGAATACTGTATTTATAATTGTACGTGCACTTTATTATGTTCATGGTAGGCTTAAAAGTCAATACATAAATCTAAAATAAGTAATTAAGTTTGTTATTTTTCATTTTCTACCTAACTAGACTGATAATACTAATCTCGGTTACTACGACACTCGTTTATAACAACATAATGTTTAAGGTCCCTTGGATGTCGTTATAACCAAAGCTCGGAACTTGGGGACTTGTGTCTTTGAACGTGGCTAAGCGAACGGACTTCAACGTCAACAAACTCCCGCTTCCAGCACAGAGGTACTGTCAGGTCTGCTATAAAAGTGGTTCCTGGCTGGAACAACATAATGATAATATTATGGTAGGTTGAAACACGTAATTTTATAGATATATATATATATATATATATATATATATATATATATATATATATATATATAAACATGCAAAATATATCAAATATACAGTTCTGCTCTGTACATTTCATTACAGTGTATGACTACATGCATTCGAAGATTTTCGAACCCATAAATTCTTCGTCTGTTAGTTAAACATGATTTGAAACGAAGGAAACTTATTTCCACGTCACATGAAGTGACGGGAGAAAACTTTAATTTTTTATTTTATTTATTTTAACTAGCTACCTAGTGAGTACAAATTGCATTTATAAAATAAAAATGTTTCTAGCCACTACCGTAAGAGTCAGGCTCATGTACGGTGTGGTCTTAGTGAATAATATAACATAAAATTTACAAGGACAGTTTACTAAATACAGTAAGTAACTTAATTCAAACCAATAAATACAACACAAGAGCAAGAATAAAGAAGAAAGAGAAAACGAGAGAAAATACATATTTAATATAAATTGACAATCCGACAGAAGCCAGTGATATTCAATAAAAACATGAATATAGTCGACGGAAATAAAAGGTAAAAAAAAGTACATTTGTTACTATTATATATCATGGATAATTTTACAAATTTATTTTTTAATAGTTTCAATTTTTAAAAATTTCAAATTTGGAAAATGGTTTGAAATTTTATTATAAAGTCTTAGGCCTAAATAAAATACTGAATATTTTCACTGTCACTGTTTCCTGTTCGATTTTCAGCAGATCTCGTATCTGAGAAAGATAAGTATATCCTAAATTTTCTCGCAAATAGTTTTCAATTAGTGTATCACTACTAGGGAAGGTCCCTCTACGACTTGATCCATGGCTATGGACAAATTTTCCATCAATTTAAAGGACTGCAATGTCTTTCAATGAATGCCCGTTTCCAGCTCTAGTTTATGTGTGGCGCAACTTACAAAATATAAACTCTGCATTAGAAGAAAATAATGTATCTCCTCAGAATTCCTCCACGAAATTTTGTACCTAAAATTTAAGAAATGTATTTTCAAACTTCCATAACACCCATTCGAATAACACGTATTTTCTCATTCCTCAGACAGACCATTTACCTGTAATTCTCTGAATGTCACTGGTTTCGACACGACACAGTTTCCTCGTCCATCTTCCTGTCATTCGATGTGGCCACTTTCTTAGTGCACACGACTGTCCCTGAGCACTTGCAGCTTGAGCTTTGTGTACGCTGTACCTGTAACCTTACTCAAGCGCACGACACACAAGTCCCCAAGTTCCGAGCTTTGGTTATAACCAAGTCCTACTATACTTAGGCCTAGTTATATGTATTGTTAATTTGTAATCATTATAATTGAATTAAGAACTGGAATATATCTAATCCATCATAACGTGAATACAGAATGATGTTATAAATAAATAAATAAATAAATAAATAAATAAATAAATAAATAAACACATGAATAAATACATAAATACATAAATAAATAAATGCATACATAAATGAATGAATAAATAAATAAATAAATAAATAAATAAATAAATAAATAAATAAATAAATAAATAAATAAATAAATAAATAAATAAATAAATAAATAAATAAATAAATAAATAATAAATAAATAAGAGTCGGATTTTAATAGAAAAGAATGAAGCTTCCTTTTGACCGCATCATTAGTTTCTGGTACCCTGGCACCAGTGTCCAGGAACTGATATAACAATTAATTTTATTGTAAGGTATTCTTAAACACTTGAACAAGCTTGGAAATTGGCCTAAGTCAGTTTAAAGCACACCATGGAAAATGGCAATCGGCGCGAGCATAGATTCTTCAAACTACAGGCTAAATTGAATAGAGTTTTGCAGAACTGTTGCATGTAATTTATTTGTTCTTATCTCTTACGTTCTTAATAAGTTATTGAAATTACTCAGAGACTTGGAGTAACAAAATGAGAATGCAAGTGAAGGAATACTTGAAGAAAAACTGCACTACAGCGTCATTACTATCCACGAATCTTTCAGAATGTTCCGAAGATCAAGACTAGGTTCCTTTGAGAAGATATCAGCCGATCGATTGAACTGGACCTATGACGAGGGGGAAAGGAAGCTGAACTGTCCTCGATGGGATAGAAAAAATTTCCTAGCCCAATTGATTGGTCCATTTTGAAAATATGTATACAGGGTGAATCGTAAGTAATGTCATTAATTTCAAGGAATTATTCTGAGAGATATTTTAAAGAAAAAGGTTTAATATAATTTTGCTTGTTTTTGCTTCCATTTCGAGAAAAAAATTGTTTTATATGAAACATTTCATTGAGCGTTTTGAGAAAGCCATTGATTTAATTCCCGATATACACAGTCAATTTAAGAGAGGAGTTGCGTTTCCAATTCACTGTGGGCTAAAGCAAGGAGATGTACTATCACCTTTACTTTTTAACTTTGCTATAGAGTATGCCATTAGAAAAGTCCAGGATAACAGAGAGGGTTTGGAATTGAAAGGGTTATATCAGCTACTTGTCTATGCGGATGACGTGAATATATTAGGAGAAAATCCACAAACGATTAGGGAAAATATGGGAATTTTACTTGAAGCAAGTAAAGAGATAGGTTTGGAAGTAAATCCCGAAAAGACAAAATATATGATTATGTCTCATGACGAGAATATTGTACGAAATGGAAATATAAAAATTGGAAATCATCTTTTGAAGAGGTGGAAAAATTCAAATACCTGGGAGCAACAGTAACAAATATAAATTATACTCGGGAGGAAATTATATGGGAAATGCCTGTTATTATTCGGTTGAGAAGCTTTTTCAAAAAAGCAGTCAAAAAATCTGAAAGTTAGAATTTATAAAACAGTTATATTACTGGTTGTTATTTATGATTGTGAAACTTGGACTCTCGCTTTGGGAGAGGAATATAGGTTAAGGGTATTTGAGAATAAGGTGGTTAGGAAAATATTTGGGGCTAAGAGGGATGAAGTTACAGGAGAATGGACAAAGTTACGCAACACAGAACTGCACGCATTGTATTCTTCACCTGACGTAATTAGGAACATTAAATCCAGACGTTTGAGATGGGCAGGGCATGTAGCACGTATGGGCGAATCCAGAAATGCATATAGAGTGTTAGTTGGGAGGCCGGAGGGAAAAAGAACTTTGGGGATGCCGAGACGTAGATGGGAAGATAATATTAAAATGGATTTGAGGGAGGTGGGATATAATGATAGAGACTGGATTAATTTTGCTCAGGATAGGGACCAATGGCGGACTTATGTGAGGGCGGCAATGAACCTCCGGACTCCTTAAAAGCCAGTAAGTAAGTAAGTAAGTAAGGGTATTCCGATAATAAATAATTGAAAGAATTTTAATTTTTGTACTTTAAATGTGGAGAAATTTGAGCCGAGCTTGACGATGACGTACAACATGCAGGAATACCACTCCTGAATTTAGTCTTCATTTCAATACTCCTGTAATGAATAATAGTATTTTACCTGTACATATTTAATAACTACTTTTTAAATTCTCTTTACATTAAATTAAGCGTAGTACATCCCTATGACTTTTCCACTTGATGAAATGTTGTAAAGATAAGTAGTAGAGAAACGTGACGAATCCCGTGGTTGTTCGCCTGCCTCAGCGAGTCGCCATACCTCGCCACTTTTTCAAATTCGGACCGGCTCTGTAAAGATACGGGTACAATGACGTTAGTGACGTCCTTGATTGCGTTACATTAACTGCATGAGACAGCTTTTTCGTCGCTATTTATATTCTCACATCACTTTTACTTATTTTATAAAATAGGTGCACATTACGTCATGGACATGGTTGCCACGTTTTCCAGACACGGCTTACATTCTTCGTAGTAGTACAATGGAACGAATCTTAATAAAACTTTGAAACATACCGTTTGTAATCTATCCATACATGTACAATAATTTACTTTTTACGTGTATGTGAAGAAACGTAGTAGGCCTACTGGGAAATGGTTACATTAATTTAGAATAACACTAGGCTTACTATTGGTTTATATATGCAACTATGCGCCGATTCGTCTGCCCTCTTCTCCAACACATTCTATCCAACTCCAAATGCCTCATTACCTACAGCATCCCTTCCTTCCACGTGTTCCTATGTCTTCATTTCTTTCTTCTCCAGTCTTAGACATATTTAGACCATCGATTTTTCTGGCTAGTGTCCTGCAATGTTGGAACATGAGAGAAGGAACCAAGACATTACAAACATCGTCTTATTTCATATGAAAAACTAACAGCAAGATCTGAACTAAAATCCTTAAGCGGTTAAAACATGAAGGGATGGTAGTGGAGGACAGCGAACATTTTTATAAAGTGGAAAAACAGGCCTCTTCCTGCAGAGCGAACACCGGCGAATATCGAATTTCGCCATACTCTACAAACTTGAACCGAATATACCGCCTGTAATGCACGACGCTACTTCTGGCATATACACAAGACGTGACCAAATACTACTATTGCTACTACTACTACTACTACTACTACTACTTACTTACTTACTTACTTACAAATGGCTTTTAAGGAACCCGAAGGTTCATTGCCGCCCTCACATAAGCCCGCCAGCGGTCCCTATCCTGTGCAAGATTAATCCAGTCTCTATCATCATACCCCACCTCCCTCAAATCCATTTTAATATTATCCTCCCATCTACGTCTCGGCCTCCTACTACTACTACTACTACTACTACTACTACTACTACTACTACTACTACTACTACTACTACTACTACGAATAATAATAGTGAATGATTGACCCTTCGTATTTTATTCTTGTAAGGATTTTAATCAATCGCAAATGCAAAAAGATAAATCTTTGCTTTTCTGCCTTGGATCAAACTAATGAAATAAAAGTTTCAAATATTGTAATCTGAAATGTCTTGGTATTGCATATCTAATTACAGCCGTGAATAGAAATTCTTGTGACTGCTAAGTAAAGCAGAATAAATTTTTTGTCATTTTCATAAAGATTTTAAACCCACACACATCAGTTGCAAGTGGGATTCATTTCTTGGGAGTACGTTGAAGGTAGAGCTTGATTCTGACATTATCATCCAAAGACGTGTTCACACAGCAGAAAATCTTTTCTCCTTGCCACGCATCTTATCATTGTACTTGCCTCAAGATGCCCTGACACGTTTTCATCCTAAAATTCCATCGTGTCATTATGTGGACACAGTGATATTGTTTTTCGTTGGTTTTTTGGTGTTTTGTAATGGATCAAATGAATTGTGAAGAAACGAGTTATTAATATAATCGGAAAGATTTTCACAGTTTCGATTTATTTTCCTCTCATTTAAATATGATTTCTAGGATTTCAATATAGATCTTCAGCGTGGAAACTATTCACCAAGCAACGGTTTGTTCCAAAAATCCCACATGATGTGGATTTCAACGTGACGCTGTAAGTTTCACAGAACGTGGAATGCATTATTTCAGTGAAACGTAATCAACTATTCGGTATGTCCTCTCAGATGGTGTTCTTTTCACACGCCCACGTTAGTGACATTCCAAACGTGTGGTACACAATGGTTCAGGGCTTGAAACACGCAGACTGCCCTCGCTGCAGCATGGCATAGGTCGTGTATAACTTTAACCACGCCTGTTGACATTTTCATTAGCGAGACTCGAAGAAGGCAGAAAGCAGACACTTTGATTTATGAATGTGAGAAGTTTGAGAGGGTGGTAAGATGAGCAACCATTATTTGTGAGAGCGCCCCATCCTATGAATGGGCATTGTTACTGACACTCCACAGCTGAGAAGGGGAGACATGATTGTGCAATGGAAGATCTGGACCCTCTCTGAAACAATGCATTGGCTAAGCGTATTTAAATGACTTGCATTGATTAACCGAGGGACAACTTTGTGCTGTGACCGCCACATCGTTAGTATGTTTCTCGACGCCTTGATTGCTTATTGTGTTACTAATGATCTAGAATGTATTCAGGGAAGAAGAAAATTGTATGTGTGACTGTGACGCATACAATAGTGAGCTCTGTTCCCTGTACAAAGACACGTTGGTGATTACTGCATCATCGTATTCATTATCATAATGACGCCCTCCACTGTGGCCCTAGTAGTACCTTATTCGGCTAGAAATCCAGTGGACTGGATTCGATTCCGGTAGGAAATTTTAGATTTATGTGCCTTCAATAGAGAGTGAGTTTTTGTCCGCTTTTTATAAATGGATAATACAGCATGTAGCCTTATTCTTGGAAAGCCTTCATTTAAATGTAACATCAGTAGTGTTCCCTTGAAATCAAATAGAAGCCGACATAAATCATGGGTTAATATAAGAACTTTAATGTTATCAACAGTAATCTCACTAAATTTATCTAGAGAAATCAAAAGCAAGTGGGTTTTAATTGATATTATAATAAATGGAAGTATATAAATATTAGAAGTAATTCTTTTAAATACATTTAAAAGTTAATTGACCCGAAAAAAAAACTGTCTTCAAATGCCATCTCAACATTATAAATATTGCTAGTAGATGGCAGTAGGTTATGAATAGCTGTTTTCTTATCAGTTGTGCCAACTATGGAATCTTGAATGAACTCTGTGGAAGTTACTGGTCAAAAGGCTTTGTTGATTCAGTTTCATTTTTATTAAAACAGTTGCATTCCACTTCAATTATGATCCCTTTAGTAATCAACGCCACTAGACAGACGATTTTCAATATAAATTAAACAATATCTGATACATGTGACTAAGAAAATATTATATAGAAAAGCTATAACATAACCTAAAATATAAACAAGTGTTAGAAAAGTTTTAATTAGGGATGATGAAATAAACAAGAAACGTTTTAATTAACGGTGATGGAATAAAAATAAACATGAATAATTTTAAAAGAAACAAAAATTGAAAGTAGGTACAATTTTCAAATAGTGGACATGGTTCAGTTGATGTTATATTGACGTGTGCATAAAAGAAGTGAACTCGGTGATGTACATGGTGTATCCCTCAACTTATTCAGGATTTCCGATTGGTGCTCTTCATTTATTTGTAAATAGGGTTTCAGGGAAGATGCATAGCTATGACCAGTGATCTTTATTAATTCTTGTTCTTGAATGCCAATGTGAGTCATATTTGAAAGTGCTCTGCATCGACTGGAGTGGTTTGTAATTTTCTGTTTTTTGACGTCCAGACCAGTGCAGTTTGAAATGTTATAATAATAATAATAATAATAATGATTTATTTTAGCTGGCAGAGTTAAGGCCGTAAGGCCTTCTCTTCCACTCAACCAGCAAAAAGCCACTCAACCAGCAAATGTTGGCAAAGAAACAAATGCTAGGGTAGTAATAAAAATAAACAAATGCTAGGGACGCGATAAAATTGTGCGGTAAGTAGCCATGATTGGTTGAAAGACGTTCTTTCGTAACGTTTTATTGGTCAAAAGTAGTGTGACGTAGTAAAAGTGTAATAGTCAATGAAAAAGTTTTTCTTGCTAACCGCTCAGTGGGATTTTAAATTTATTTAGCCGATTGTATACATGAAGGTATGTTACATATGCCCTATTTTTCTACATTTGTATCTTTTGTCACTTCTGAGAAAAGTGCACCTAAAATTGAGGAATTTAACATTGTAAGATATAGAAACTTTGATACCATTTTTCTGCACTTTCTTATTTTTGTGACATTGGTGCACTTTTCTCAGAAAGTATTGTATCCAGAATGCTGAAATTAATATACAATATCAACGCGATGGTATTTTACACAGTAGGTTAAAAAAATTAAGTTTATTTCTATCTTCAGCAAAAATAAAAAATAATTTACAATCATTGTTAATGCAAAAAATGTTACCAATGTTTCTTTTTTTTTTTTTTGCCAACCGCTCAGGTGGGATTTTTAATTTATTTAGTCAATTGTATACATAAAGGTATGTTACATATGCCCTATTTTTTCTACATTTGTATCTTTTATAACTTTTGAGAAAAGTGTACATATCCAAAATTGAAATTTAAATTTAACTTCCTTAACCCTTTTAACCCAAATTAAATTTACAAGCAAAGAAACAAATAGCTGTATTAGGACCAATTACAGATTGGCAACCAAAACTATATTGATGAAAATGTATTGAAATATATCCAGCAAAATTTACCTTCATATGTAACACACAAGTATATAAATGCTATAAAGTTAATTATTGCCATATGGTATCTATAGGTAAGAAAGGGTTAAGGAATATTTACCTTCGTCGTCGTCCTCCTTTTCTCTTCCTCCTCACATGAATAACTATTTTGCCTAAAAATAAAAGACTAAAGCTACGGTTTGGCTACGGCTATCTTCGCCGAACGTTCATCGCTGACGTTCTTCGCTGGGATTCCTTCCCGTTGATTTGAATGGGCATGGTTTCTTTACAGCGAAGATCGTCAACGAACATCTCTGCGCTCGACGAACATCGTCGGAGTTTACCTTCCTGGCAAAAATCTGGCGATCATCGCCGCGAAAGTAATTACAGTTAGTCATGAACTAAACTATTTAATAACATGTGATCTACACGTCATCATCATACATACATACATATCATAGTGGCGGTAAAACAGAAATCTTTCTACAATTTCCCCACTAATGAAGACTAGGTATTAATTGATTATGTCTCCAAACACAAATCCCTGTTCGACATGAGCCAAAAAGAAGAACCAACGTAAATAATAACAAATATATACCTTGCATCAACCAGAGCTAATAATACAATTGAGTAAAATGATTTATAATTGAAAAATAAGGAACCCTAATATCAGGACACACCACGCGGAAGCAAAAGTTAAGAGTGTGAAATAGTACGTGAACTGGAATGCCGAGCAAAGGAGAGAAGTGCAACACCTCCTTCTCACATTATTTTTTTTATTTGTAATATTTCCCAAATAAATGCTCCTAAATAAAAATAATAACATTGTAAAAAGTAAAAAATAAAATGTTTATATCATTGGTTACTGCTAATCTTTCAGCTGGGCTTATTTGTTTCTGAACAAATTTTGTTGGTCTAATTTTACAATATCATTTTCAATTAAACTTAAAACAAAATTAAATTATCCGGGAAAAAGTCTGAAATATTCCTTAAATTTGATGGGATCATTTTCAAGGTGTCTCAATATAAATGAATTAAAACAGGCCTCTATATCTATTTCTAAACATGATATTAGCTACTTTTAAGATCCGTACTTGTTTCTCAAAGCAAAACTTATATTGTAACATTATCAGATTGTCAATCATTACCAGCTGATCAGACATGATCAATTATATAAAAACAATTTACTATCCACCTACGAAATTCGCCGGTAGACAAACCATAGCTTAATAAGTATGTTTTATTTTTAGTTACAAAGAATTCATGAATGTGCACGAGCCACCATTACACACAGCTTCTCTGGAGACAATGATTTACTCGGCAACTACCACGATTTCATTGTCACGACTGAAGGTTCTGAGATGAAAGTAGCAGAAATAAAATTTTGAAATGAAAAGTCCGATTCAAATCAAGCAACGTTCGTGAAGGTTTTCACTCTTTCCCAGTCTGACCGCTGCGGCACTATTTCATAGCAGTTTCTTGCTTTATTAAACGGCCATCACCACTGCGTAATGGTCACAAATTGCTCTCCGTTCAACAAACTCTGTACCTTGACCGTGAATGGCTTTATTTCGTTCCGAGAACCTTCCAGTCTAATCTCTCTCTTCTATCTGAACACAATGAGACCTGCCCATAAACCTCTTTGACTGGAGCCGAAAGATCTGATAAATGAGCAGGAATGTTCCTGCCTCACAAGGATTGGGGCTACTTTGTTGGGCCATTTCATAATTCGTCATTCATTTCTCCCGGGCTTAATTATGCCGTAAAATGGAACATACGTCATAGTCTCGCCTGGCAACCAGCACATTGAATTGTATCATCATCTTATTCCTTTGAAGTACAAATGTTCACTTTTATCCTTTCTTTGAACTCATATTTATTTTAATTTCTTATGTAATCATGAATAACTGTCAGTTTGAAAGAGTTTTCCGAAGTACAGTCTTGTCCTCTAGAATCTAGTGATTACCATGTCCTGTTAGATCTGAAGTCCATGGGTTTGAATCCGGCAGAGAGGGATGGAATTTTAAGTGGCGATTGAAGAACATGGAATGACTTCCTTCAGAAGGTGAGTATAGTGAGGGTCACATAAGAACAGTTCCTAAACAGCAAATCTTGCCGTCTTGTCAGTGTTGCCAACTGTTACCAGATATCACACGATCCTACGTACTAAATGACTTACCGTATTTTATGTTGGAAGGTTAATCTAAATAATTTGTAACATTTTCGTAGGCAAACTAACGAGAAAATCAACATTGTATTTTGTCTGGCAATATTTTCAGTTGAGGCTAAAAACTATACGAGAAAGGGATCAAAACTATATCAAGTATTTTATGTGGCAAACACATAAAATAAATTAATTGGTTTAATTAAACAGTATGTTGACTCATGAGACTCAGACATCTAAAATATATTTAATTTTTGAACCAGTACCAACAAATATTATCGACATTAGTCTCAACAAACTACCAAAACTTACCATTTGAGTATTATAAAATTCGAAACCTGGTTGGCAAAAGAAAATTTGGGAAATCCACTAGCATGTAGTAATGGGAGGAAAATGGTTAGGTTTCACCCTTCAGGTATTAAGTAAGCTGACCCGGACTATAAAACAAATTTCGTATTGAATTAAATATATGTAGAATAAATATGCAAAACGAACTTTGTTTTTTACTCTACAAAATATTGATAATGTCTTTGCAAGTCAGTGTCTTGATTGAGATTGCAGATGTTTCGGAGAAACATTTATTAGACTATTTGTGAATAAAATAAAAATGTAAATGAATAAAATTACTCACAAAATGTTAATAATTGTATATTTATGAATACTTAACCTATTCAGTAATGCCAATTAAGAAAAGCGAAATTCAGGTTTAAAAATGTTAATTACATGTACCGCACTCCTCTCTTGTTATTATAACATAAATACGTTTTCATTATCTGCTGAAATCATAATTTAATTTAAACATTTTATAGTATAATTACAAATAACCTGATTAATACATTAATTAAATGAACAATTCTTATGAAGGAGTGTCATTTTCTTTAGATACAATGGACATGGAATTAGAAGATGAAGATGTTGATGTGGAAGTAGGATTTTGCACTTTATTTAGTACAATGGATTCATGCTAATCGATTTACTTGAAAACAGTTGGCGACCATGCGATAAATTGATAGTGATAAATCGAGCTGCAGAAATTATCGCGATGTATGACTGTAATTGGATGGAATTCAAAATTTCATTATACTTCATTGGCCGAAAATGGAATGACGTCATATAAACGAAATAGTCACTGTAAATTAATTAAATTCAGGTGAAAATTGTACTGTCTACTTCAATGAGTACCTAGATAACATGACAGGGAACTATTCAACGAAAGAATGAAAAAAAATCTATAAACTCATTTCAGGGCATGTGCATTATTTTTACATACTTTTTCTTTCAGAATACCTCAGAGATAAGGGTACATAGAGTGAGGTCAGGGGATCTAGAGGGCCACACTTTCCTAATAATTTTATCCTTGAATATTGTGTTAAGTTTGGACGTAGAATAATGGGTACATGCCGTCACAGAATCCTGTTGGCAAGAGTAATAATAATAATAATAATAATGAAGTTATTTTTTCTATTAGGCCTATATTCTTTGTGCAATTTGGGATTTTTGTTTTGTTACGTTATTGAGTAGTTTTTTTATCTTAAAAGGAACTAGGTAAAGTAATATTTTCGCATGCTTATCGAAACATCTACAATAATAATAATAATAATAATAATAATAATAATAATAATAATAATAACTGATAGACTTAGTAATAATTAAAATTAACATTAAATATATGGAAGTCATTAAGTAAGTAAATATTTTAATAAAATGAATAATGCATAAACTAACTCGGTAATGAGTTTTGGAATAATATTCTGGGGAAATTCCACAGATAGTAACAATATATTTCTATTACAAAAAAGAGTAATTAGAATAATAGTAGGTGCCAAATCTAGGGAATCTTGTAGGATTATTTTAAAAAACTACAAATAATGCCCATGGCTTGTCAGTACATCTTTTCATTAATAGTCTTCGTCGTATGTAATCGTGAAAACTTTGTAACTAATTCAACAGTTCATAGCATAAATACACGTCAAGAAATGACTTTCATACTCCATCGGCAAGTCTATCATGCTATCAAAAAGGAGTGCGTTATATGGCAGTAAAAATATTTAATAGCCTCCCTATCGATATAAAAAATGAAACTCAAAACATAAGATTATTTAGGGCCAAATTAAAGAAGTACCTAATTTCTCACACCTTCTATTCTGTAGGTGTCCACAACATTCAATAACACTTCATGAAATTGATACTAAAACTATGTGTTGTACTAGTAGACTATATTGTAAATCTCGTCTATATATATATTTCATTTAGACTGTGACTATAAATTAAGACTTTATAGTAGTATTAAGTTTTTTGACTTGTTCCATATTCTAGCTGTAAAGCAATGTATGAATATCATGAAATGTTAATAAATACAAAAACATGTAAATACAGAAATTAATGTATAAATAGATTGACTTCTGTGACTTCTTTATGGGGTCAGAACGCCATCTAAAACAAAAAAAGAAGAAATATTTAAGTAAATAATTAAGTGAACTAAGCAAATGAGGAAACAAAAATAATGAAAATTAATTTGACAAGTAAATTAATACACATTTGATAACATGACTAGATAAATAAGTCAAGATGTAAATAAATATTACAAATAATTTATAAATGCATAGGTACATGAATCGGTTAAGGAATAAGTACATAAATTAATAAACGAATGAAATACTATATTTAATATTAGGAATGCCATGGATTGTTTTCGTTCCAGTTGAACAAGTCACAGTAAGAATGTAATGAGACGTGACGTCTTCTATAGTGTTATGCAGGCTGTTGAACAATAACGATCGTCAAAGTGTTCGATTAAACTATAATTAAGGCCTTATCTTTATGCTGCACTGAAGCTGCCAGCTAGTCTAGTCTGAGACTTCCGCGAGCCGCTAAAAGTTCATTAACATCTGCAGCCAGTATTGTTCGCGACATGACCAAGATCGTTTACCTCTTCTACCAGTGCTGCTTTTATCTACTGTACTTCTGATATAATCTACGTATTCAGTCGATAAATAACTTATAAAATGTTATAGCAAAGTCTTTTTGATTTGAATCCATCGTACCAATATACAACATACTTTTTAAATGTTTTCTCTATGTAAAACCAAAACGCTACATAACAAAACACTCACGTGCTTGTGAATCAAGACATCTTTGCTGGTGTATAACTTTTGGCGATCGTTAGATAATAGTAGCCTACATTATGCAACGAGCCTATAATGGAAGTAGTAATTAAGACGCGAGTAGGTTTATGAAACGAGCGCAAGCGAGTTTCATAATTTTCATACGAGCGTCTTAATTGCCATTATAGGCAAGTTTCATACGACTTTCTATGCTCGACCATATTTCTAACTTGAAATTATTCATAAGTATTCATATTATTCTTATCTGACTGGAGAGCGGAAGTGACCTTGTGCAATCTCGTAAATTGTGAGATGTGCGCAGACGCGAAAGTATTGATTTTTTCCGAGGAACAAATGGCATTGACCTTGATATAATCTAGAGAGTAAAATGAACATTAATTTTGATATAACCTGGAAATTGATTTAGATATTGAAAAACGATATGACAAATTGAATTTATTTGAATATTATTTACAATTAACGCTAATTATTACAGTAAAAGAACATAACCTTCTGCGACAGTATTGGATTTCCAGCCTCCGTGACGTTTCGCTAGTGACTTTCGATTGCATATTCGAGAATAATCGATACTTGCGCTTTCATATTGCTACAATGGTGCTTTCTGGTTGGTGGAAAACCTGAACTTTAATGAATAGGTGTACTTTAATGAGGTCCATTAAAGAGCTACTACCAGGTGTATAATTACTACATTTCGGCATAGTCGAGCATAAACTTATAATTCATTTTGGTGGTTGTCTTCCGATAAGTCTAATGTAGCAATTCAATTAATTTAACTATGTATTTCAGTCTAATGACATCTAATTGATAAAAACAAAATTATAATATATAATAATTTGTTTTTAATCTGAATTTCTTAATTGAATTGATCGTAGATAAGTTTGTGATGGACAAAAAGAGCTTTGATTCACCCTCTTTCTTTTATATGGAGTTTAAGGGAAAAGTACTCTGATGAATGGATAGAGACAGGCAAATTATGAAATTTCTAAGAAACCTACCTGAAAAAGATACGCAATACGTTTACGCTCAACTTGTATAGTTTTTATTTAAAAACAATGAATTGTAGATATGAAGAAGTCGCATAAAATAGCAATTTTCACGAAGTCGGCTGAAATAATTTTAAATTATTTATATATGAGAGAAAGTAGTTCCACAAACGATTACGGAAAACACGGGAATTTTACTGGAAGCAAGTAAAGAGATAGGTTTGGAAGTAAATCCCGAAAAGACAAAGTATATGATTATGTCTCGTGACGAGAATATTGTACGAAATGGAAATATAAAAATTGAAATTTATCTTTTGAAGAGGTGGAGAAGTTCAAATATCTTGGAGCAACAGTAACAAATATAAATGATACTCGAGAGGAAATTAAACACAGAATAAATATGGGAAATGCCTGTTATTATTCAGTTGAGAAGCTTTTATCATCCAGTCTGCTGTCAAAAAATCTGAAAGTTAGAATTTATAAAACAGTTATATTATCGGTTGTTCTGTATGGTTGTGAAACTTGGACTCTCACTTTGAGAGAGGAACATAGTTTAAGGGTGTTTGAGAATAAGGTGCTTAGGAAAATATTTGGGGCTAAGAGGGATGAAGTTACAGGAGAATGGATAAAGTTACACAACGCAGAACTGCACGCATTGTATTCTTCACGTGACATAATTAGGAACATTAAATCCAGACGTTTGAGATGGGCAGGGCATGTAGCACGTATGGGCAAATCCAGAAATGCATATAGAATGTTAGTTGGGAGGCCGGAGGGAAAAAGACCTTTAGGGATGCCGAGACGTAGATGGGAAGATAATATTGAAATGGATTTGAGGGAGGTGGGATATGATGATAGAGAATGGATTAATCTTGCTCAGGATAGGGACCAATGGCAGGCTTATGTGAGGGCGGCAATGAACCTCTGGGTTCCTTAAAAGCCAGTAAGTAAGTAAGTAATGAGAGAAAGTAGTAAGTTAAATTGTGTAATCAGTATGTCACCAGGATGTATGTTACTTTTTAACTTCGCTCTAGAGTATGCCATTAGAAAAGGTCAGGATAACACAGAGGGTTTGGAATTGAACGGGTTACACCAGCTTCTTGTCTATGCGGATGACGTGAATATCCACAAACGATTAGGGAAAACGCGAAAATTCTAGTTGAAGCAAGTAAAGCGATAGGGTTGGAAGTAAATCCCGAAAAGACTAAGTATACGATTATGTCTCGTGATCAGAATATTATACGAAATAGAACTATAAAAATTGGAGATTTATCCTTCGAAGAGGTGGAAAAATTCAAATATCCTGGAGCAATAGTGACAAATATAAATGACACTCGGGAGGAAATTAAACGCAGAATAAATATGGCAAATGCCTGTTATTATTCGGTTGAGAAGCTTTTGTCATCTAGTCTTCTGTCAAAAAATGTGAAAGTTAGAATTTATAAAACAGTTATATTACCGGTTGTTCTGTATGATTGTGAAACTTGGACTCTCACTTTGAGAGAGGAACATAGGTTAAGGGTATTCGAGAATAAGGTGCTTAGGAAAATATTTGGGTCTAAGAGGGATGAAGTTACAGGAGAATGGAGAAAGTTACACAACGCAGAACTGCACGCATTGTATTCTTCACCTGACATAATTAGGAACATTAAATCCAGACGTTTAAGATGGGCAGGGCATGTAGCACTTATGGGCGAATCCAGAAATGCATATAGAGTATTAGTTGGGAGGCCGGAGGGAAAAAGACCTTTAGGGAGGCCGAGACGTAGATGGGAAGATAATATTAAAATGGATTTGAGGGAGGTGGGATATGATGATAGAGAATGGATTAATCTTGCTCAGGATAGGGACCAATGGCGGGCTTATGTGAGGGCGGCAATGAACCTCCGTGTTCCTTAAAAGCCAGTAAGTAAGTAAGTAAGTATGTCACCAATATAAAGAATAGGAAGATACACAGGTGTTAAAGGAGAAAGACAAGGAAGAGATGAAAAGGAAGGAAGATATTGAGGATGATGAATATAGGTCTATATGAGTACTTTGATATTTAGTTCTTTGGAAATGTTGCCTTCAAATGTCACAGTTTTATGTTTAACGGCTTAACACTAACAAATGTCAAAGCAATTGTCTGCTTCCACCTACTGTTGAACACACAGTCTGAAATCTATATGAACTGAATTTCATTCGACTACAAACATTGCCCTCCCACGGGATCGGCGATTTCAAAAGTCGCCACACATGGCGAGATGGATGACAGGGACAGTGCACAGTTGCCGATAGTGCCCACAGTCTATTATCCTTGTCACGGTCGCTGATCTTCGTCTGTTTGTGGGATGAATTCGTGTTTCTGCAGCATCACAGACAGGGTCCGGTCTATCAGAGCGTGTCGCCGTCTACCCCTCGTAACAATATATCGCAGCCGCTTTTGTTTGCAATTATCAATCTATTGCAATCTGCAAAGAACTCCTACAGGACAAAAGTTGGCGTAATGAATCCGACTGAATAAGTCACGACCTCTACTTACTGCAGTACCTTCATTTTTAAGCAGTTACGTCAATGTTACAGTAATGGTACAAGACGGGAAATGTACCTACTGTGATGTAACGATTCACTTGTTTTCGTTTACTGTAAATTAACGGATTACATGTAGGGAAGACTGTTGTACCTTTACACACTTTTCATATTTTATTTTCTTTATTAGCCGTACCCGTGCGCTCCGCTGCACCTGTTAGAAATAAATATAAAGTAATTACATAATTAAAATAGAACGTTTGATCCAGGGAACATTCGTGTTTGATAGAAGGATAAATCGTTTAATATGTTACTTAATTTAAATTGTATTTAAATAATTAAAATGCGGTCATTTTGGTCCAGAGAGCAATCATTTGGTGCAATGACAATTCCTTTCACATGTGTCTTAATGTTATTACATGCAACCATAGTTTAATGAAGATTGACATATCATTTAGTTTTAATGTGTATACTTTATATTACTTGCTATATGTTTCAGAAGTTACTGTAATAACACTGTAGAATTATATCCATCTAAAGAAACTACACTTTCCAATGGTGAAATAATAATTAAACAATTAATTAGCTTCCGATATTACTTCATATAAACACAGAAACATTCTCTTAGGCTATGTTTAATAGCTTTCGATTGTTGTTGTCCAAGGCCCCTTATAGACGAAGTCATTTGTTTTTATTTCAGTATAGCGCCTTAGATGGTGTTGTTATGGTAATTTTAAAACTTATTTATCTCATTAAATATCAGTCCTATCAAAATTTTGTATAGAATAAAATTTATCGGAAATTAGTTTCAAAGAAACTTTTGTTATGTAATATTTTTCATAAAAATCAATAATAAGGGAGATATTTAGATTTATTTAATTCAGGTCCACTTATAGCCCCCCTTTTAAATAAAGTATTTTGAATGCCATATAGCCTAAAATCTAAGTTACAACGAACTTAATTTATATTCCAATTTTCATATAAATCGGTTCAGCCATTATCGCGTGAAAAGGTAACAAACATTCAGACAAACATTCAGACAGACAGACAGACAGACAGACAGACATACAAACAAAAATTTCAAAAAAGCGATTTTCGGTTTCAGGATGGTTAATTATACATGTTAACACTAATTATTTTTGGAAAATCGAAAATTACCAGAAAAATTTTGGCTACGTATAGATTTTGAGATATGAAATTTTTTAAATGCAAAAATGCTTAAAATAATTATTGAAGATTCCTTTACAACTTTCTGTATGTATTTTCCTGTTTTACAGATTTATTAAGGCTGGAAAAAATAAAATGAAGGGATATGTAATGTGTTCAAAGGTACAACAGGTTCATGTACCTTGGAACATACCCTCTTGTAAGTTGGAACACATGAAATATAGGTGGGAATATAAGTTGTAAGAACTGACAATCATATTTAAAATGTATTTGCAATCATAAACCAGAGCAGGCTTCTCTGATTGAGATTTTATTTCCTGGAGGAGCAATAACTACTCCAACAGCTTTCTTCAAGGCATCCGGATCAGTTGGGGGAGCCTCTTAACTCCAGACTTACTTCGTGACATGATCTTAAAATAGAAGAAAAACAAAAACCGGTTGTATCGTGTACCTTGGAACATGTTCCATAGTACAAGATGTTGTGTGTTCAAAGGTACAAGAGGGTGCACTTTTAAACAAATATGGCTCCCAGAACTAGAAGTTCGAATAAATCATGGAAATTAAAATATGTTATTACTCACCAGATGATAGGGAACACACAGTACTTCAAAGATATTAACAAATACAATCTAGTTGTGTGTTACAAAACTGGGGAAGAGTACTCCCAGAATTACATTCGCCTATCCTGTCATAGTGAGTGCAACATTTGAAGCTCTGTTGTATGTTACAGATTGGACGAGTGGAGGCAGGCATACTATTGTATAGGGCTGACTCGGCTAATTTCGTGATAGAAAGGTTTTTGTGCAAAAATAAGGTTCAAATTTAAAAAAAGAAAGGAAAGTGTTTTTAATGTACGCACATTATTAGTTTCAGGAAGTTACATGTCAGCATTTTTACCTAAAATTTATACAATAATTACAAACAAGCAATTAAAATAAACAAAAAATAACGCTCTAGAAGGGTTGATATAATTTCGTGATAGTACAAGGATATTTTCATGATAGTCCTCAAATTTAAAATATTTAGGCATATTCAGTCAAATTTTAAATTTCTCAGTCGGATTCTTATAGCCAGAACCCTAGATCATATATACCCAGATAAGTTGGCCTTATAGGCTTTGACGTTAACAACTTTTGTCGGCTTTACTACGCTGCCATCTAGTTGTTACATAAAGAGTCACGTCATAATTCCCATTTAAATTGCATTAACGACTGTACTGCCATCTCGTGTTCGTTTACGGCGGACGGGTGGCGATCCTGGCGGTTGTTCTCTTCAAAGTGCTGCCGATTTTAACATAGCGATGAGTTATTTGTTACATATATGATCTAGGCTACAACCCAAACAATTAATGTTATTTGTGTATTTTGAAAGATAGGCCTACTGATATGTATCATGATACCGACAACTAATACACTGAATCCATCTTTCACCACGTTTTTCGCGCTCAAAATACAAATACAAAATACAAATAATGGTCCACACGCGTCTGGCCGCGAAACCAGGTGGCCCGGGTTCGATTCCCGGTCGGGATAATTTACCTGGTTGAGGTATTTTCCGGGATTTTCCCTCAACCCAATATTAGCAAATGCTGGGTAACTTTCGGTGCTGGACCCCGGACTCATTTCACCGGCATTATCACCTTCATCTCATTCAGACGCTAAATAACCTAAGCTGTTGATAAAGCGTCGTAAAATAACCTACTACAAATAATGAAATAGAAGGTAGCCTATTGGAACTTAAAAAAACTGCAGCATTTAAAACATCTGAAGAAACTTTCTCAAAATTACTTTCCACTATTGTAAACTTTAACGTTAGTCATAAAGAGAAAGTAATTACATGGCGCCCGTCGTTATAAAAATTAGACATAGGCTGTATTGTAGCTCTTGTATTAATAAACCAACGTATCCCCGAATTTTGGAGTGCGTAGAGTAAAAATTATATCGCTTGTCATAAAAATGTTTCTGTGAATGACATTCCACATTCCCGGTGTTATATTTAATTATTCTTGTTATTTATGGCTGTATTGTTAGTAATTTTCTGCTTTTAATGCATTTTTTATTTTGAAGAATTCATTGTTCTACGAAAACAAATTGGTGATACGTCACCGTAAATTATTTTGTTACTCACGATTTTGTTTCTCTCTCTCTCTCTCTCTCTCTCTCTCTGTCCCTCACATAGTCTCCCATACTCTTCCTCCGCTGCCTTGTGTAGAAGAACGAAGCTTGTGTTCCGGAATCTGATTTCATTATTTGCACATCCAGTTTTTAGCGAATTCATTGGGCTATAAAAATGCAATTAAATTAGCAATCTGATTCATGCATAAATACAGTTAGTACATGAATTAGAAAATAAACGCATGAATAAAATAAATACAGTAGACCATTACATTTATGCCTATTTTAATCTGTTCATTTATTTTAATCCGTAGTTTTATAAAATGTCCTGTACTAAAAAAACATCTGATTTAGCATTCATTCACACCACTGCACTGGTGATGTTAACAATATCTGAACTACAGTTATGTTGAAATTATAGGCCTATAAAACCAGTAATATTCAATCAATCAATCAGGAATCATCAACTATTCATATGTATGAGGTCTCGCCCACCTCATTGAATATTAGACACGACTAATATGAATTAGTCTATTGTATTATTACTATTAAATACGAGAAAAATTCGTACCGGCACCGGGAATCGAACCCAGGACCTCTCAGCTCTGCATTACAAGGAGGGTTCGGCCGGCGCCGTGGATCGTGTCCCGGCATGGCTCAGTTGGTAAGAGCGCTCAGCGCGCAGAGCTGAGAGGTCCTGGGTTCGATTCCCGGTGCCGGTACGAATTTTTCTCGTATTTAATAGTAATAATCAGGAATCAGTTGGACTGTATCGATCTACCCAATAGCAATTTCATAAATTAAAGAATGAATTGATCCTTTTTTGTTTAGACATTTTCATAACTCAAAATTGCCGCGTCTGTGGCATTGTTCTTCTATTAAGGCGGCCCTGAGTTCGATCCCAGTCTGGTAGTCATGGAATATGTGGTGGATAAAGAGCAGGCGTTGTAGAGGATTTTTCTCGGACACTCACATTTTCCTCCTTCATATCATCAACATTTTTCACCTCCCTTTCGTTTCGTCTGTCATTGATGCTGGGATGAAGTTTAGAAGGATTACGACTCTCCGACGCTTATATATAAGATTTAAGGATATGGGGGTTCATACCCTGGGTTTATTATGTACTCATCACATCATCGTAAACACCACCTACATCTATCTTTATAGTCAATGACCAAGACTAACACCACGTAATATGGGATTTAGAGTGAACAGATTTCTTGGATACAATTTTCTCTGCCATTTTCATTCCACTATTGTTCTCCTTGAATACTTACTTGCTTTTAAGTAACCCGCAGGCTCATTGACGCCCTCACATAAGCCCGCCATCGGTCCCTGTCCTGAGCAAGATTAATCCATTCTCTACCATCATATCCCACCTCCCTCAGATCCATTTTAATATTATCTTCCCATCTACGTCTCGGCCTCCCCAAAGGTCTTTTTCCTCTCTGAATAGCCGCTTTAGTTTATACATTATTTTGGATATAAGATTATTGATGTCATTCAACGTTGAATAACTTCTTCTTTCTGGTATGAAATAAGTGAAACTTTAATTCAATATAGCGAGATTTTTGTGTGAATTGTTTTAGAAATTTACACGTCCGATCGATTTATTTGGCTTACAGGAAGAAATTCCGATCTCACAAGATACCAAAACTTCTGAAAATCATCATATCAATTTCTGTATTTATCTATAGTAATCTCACTAGATTTCATTTATCTAGAGAAAAAACTCGAGTGGGATTTAATTGACTATTACATGATTAGATGAAAGTAGGCCTATATGAAGATTAGAAGAAATAAAGTACTATAATACTTACTTACTGGCTTTTAAGGAACCCGGAGGTTCTTTGCCGCCCTCACATAAGCCCTCCATTGGTCCCTATCCTGAGCAAGATTAATCCAGTCTCTACCATCATATCCCACCTCCCTCAAATCCATTTTAATATTATCTATTATTACTGTAATACTAGCAATGGCAAAGGAAGCTTTTAATAGAAAAAGGAGAATCTTCTGCGAACCTCTGGACAAAGAACTAAGGAAGAGACTAGTGAAGTGCTTTGTGTGGAGTGTAGCATTGTATGGGACAGAAACATGGACATTACGACGAAGTGAAGAGAAGCAAATAGAAGCGTTTGAAATGTAGATATAGAGAAGGATGGAGCGTGTGAAATGGACAGAGTAAGAAACGAAGCTGTGTTGGAAAGAGTGGATGAAGAAAGAATAATGCTGAATCTGATCAGGAAGAGGAAATGGAATTGGCTGGTCAGTGGTTGAGAAAAAACTGTCTACTGAAGGATGCACTGGAAGGAATGGTGAACGGGAGAAGAGTTGGTGGCAGAAGAAGATATCAGATGATAAACGACATTAAGATATATGGATCATATGCGGATACAAAGAGAAAGGCATAAAATAGGGAAGATTAGAGAATGCTGGGTTTGCAGTGGGCAGAAGACTGTGAATGAATGAATGAATGAATGCAATAAAATATTGACTTACTAATTGTCTTTATGTAATATTGTACTATCTCATCATTACAAATATTCCTCTAGATTTCAGTAATATATTTTGATTAGCTGTTCTCTTGCTATTAGGTGTGCCAACTATACATTCTTCATTGAATACTCTGGACGATCACTAGGCAAGAAGGCTTTGTTGATTCAGTTTCATTTTTATTAAAACAGTTGCATTCCACTATTGAATAATCTCTGATACGTGACTATCCATAATCTCATGCAGTAGAAGCTATAACATAACCTAAATAATATGAACAAGATAAATGATAGAAACGTTTCAATTAAGGATGATGAAATAAAAGTGAATCATTTTAAAAGATACAATTATTGAAAGTACAATGTTGGGAAACAAATGCTAGGGAGGTGATAAAAGCAAAAAATGCTAGAGAGGTGATAAAAATGCTAGGGAGGTGATAAAAATTTTAGGATAAGCAGCCATGATTGGTTGAAACACGTCGTTCCGTACCTTTTATTGGTCAAAAGTAATATGACGTAGTAAAAGTCTAGTAGTCAGAATAAAATTTCAGTTGGACAAGAGTGACATCTTGGCTTCGTTGCGTTATTTCCGATATATTTTGTGTTCTGTTCTATAATTGAAACTTAATCTACTTGAGAAGTCAGCCATGCCAGCTGATGGCTTGTTATAAAAGAGGTTAAAATTTGGTCCTGTGTTTTTCCCATGACATTTTTAGTGCATAAAGCAATTCTAGAACAGATTTCATCTGAGTGTTTAAGTTATCCCACGACTGGTCCATTCTCACATTTAATATACCGACGTGATACTGAATATTTTGGCAGTTTTGAGGTACTGTAATCTAATAATGCTTCCTTTGTATAAAGTATTCAAAAGGCAGGTAATTCAGAGGCTCTCTGCAAACCTTGTCCTAGATTCTTCCGTCTCGAATAGACGATCGGTGTGCAGCCTGGCGCGTGGGTTTACTGCTGTTTTACGAACCGTGCTTCCGGATTCAGCAAAACCAATAAAACCACTGTACTGGACCGTGAGTATTATTGAACTGGGTTCAATAGAGGAAGAACATTACATGTTGCGGATCGCTTTTAACTAAGGTAACCCAAATTCGTGTCAATACAATCAATGGCTTTCCCAAAACACGCTGTAAAATGTTTCATATAAAACCATTTTTATCTCGAAAAGGAAACAAAAACGAGTAAAATTACATTAAACTTTTTTGTTTGAAGTTTCTCAAAGAATAACTCCCTGAAATTAATAACATTACTTGCGATTCATTCTGTATAGCCTACATCAGACGTCTCCAAAAGCGTACTCGCGAGTAAGCCCCTGAACGGAACCGAAGCCAGTACGTAATGAGCGCGCTCCGCCTCACCCATCTCCACCTGTACTGTACTCTGTGTTTATGCGCAAACGAAGAGCAGTGGTGGACTGCCATTATCATTGTGTTGGTCGGAGTGTTCCATCGTTTCACAATGTTTTCTAATCATGGATGTAGTAGCCTACATTCAAGGTTGAATAGGAAGAGAATTTTTTTTTTAATGTTAGTGGGGAGAATGCGAAATGCTTAATTTGTTCGAAAATTTTTAACGGTGTGTTAAAATTCAACATGCGACGACACTACTCGACTCTTCACAAAGAATATCATACAATTACAGGCATGTTGGACATGTGAAAATAATTTATTTTGGGGCTATCTGTATAACTGTTGGTTATACATAATAATCAGTATATTACAGTATGTTTACACTCAGTTCGGCATGACAAACATATAGTTTCTCGTTTAATTTTAGGTGAAATGTGTAGGTCTACAAATATTTTGATAAATATAAAACAAGAAAATACAAACACAAATTACACACGTGTCCTCAGTCTTAAACAAAAAAAGCTTCTTGCTAGCTATGTTCTAGCTTGGAATATTGGAAAATCAATGAAGCCCTTTACAGAAGCATCATTTGTAAAATAGTGCATACAGGACGTTACAAAAAAACTGTGTCCAGAACAAAGCCAAAGTTTAAAAAAATTAAATTGTTTCCAATTACAGTTCAGAGAAGGAATTTCAAGATTGTAAATGTAATTAAATCTGAAGCCGAAACCACAATTCACCAGTTTGTAGCTTACTCACTTGCATTGGACGAAAGCACGGATAGAAATGACAAAGTTCACCTAGCCATTTTCATCCGAGGAGTTAATGAACATTTTACATGTATTCTAGATGTAATTACAAAATACAACTGGAGAAGATTTTTTCCAGGCACTGGAAGACACCATAGAACAGAAGAGGTTGAATTTGCAATGACTTGTGTCAATAGCAACAGACAGGGCTCCAGCTTCATATATGTCAAAATAATATACAAACGTATGATATTTCTTATTCTTTTGATGTTATTGCCGCGATCGCTAACATCTGTTCAGGTACGAGTCTCTTCCCCTTCTCTAGGCTTAAAGCACACTGTGTTCAGCGGGCAGCATCAGAGGACAAATGACGATACGCTTTTTGGAGACCTCTGGCCTACATATATGCATTTCACGAAAGCTATGCGTGTAGCATAATTTTATATTTATGTATGTATTCTGGAAATAAATAGAATTTGCGATGTTGATGTCGATGACGACGATGATGGTAGACTAATTACACAGTTTTCTGAAACCACACAACTGGAAGGAACTGATCTGCCACGATTTGCTTACATCGAGATGAAGGCACAGATACACTGTATTTCTAGAATAGTGTGACATTTCGTGGGAATGAGTAACATATTAAGAATATAGCTTAGAGTTAGTGAAAATCTTAGGCCCGGTTTCTTCAACCTTTGTTAAAATGCACCTAACATAGCGTTAATTAACTGTAAATTAAAAGTATGAATTGCTATTAAAAATATTGCGTTTCTTCAACTTTACATTTCACATTTTAACATTCTGTTTGTTAACTCTCTGTTAGGACCAGAGATTCTAGAGTTTAACCATAACCTATAACAAAGTATAGGCTCACTTCTGTTTTCTGAACTCTGAGAATTGCGATTCTCGGTTGTTTCCGTTGTTTGATTCAGAGAGGATAGAAGTCTTCCTATTCTCTCAGGTTTGATTTCTGCTTCTTTCCTCGTCTGTATCACAATAGCGTGGAGCGGCGTATTGGTATTGCTGTTATGAAATGGAAAACCTGGAACAAAAAGAAATCGTGGGACTAATTTCGCTTCGTTCGAAAGAAGCCTTCTGCTGGAAATTATTTCCCAGTATAAACCAATTAATGAGAATAAACAAACAAACGGATCTAAGTTGAAAGCGAAAAGTGAGGCTTGGCAGAAAATAGCCTATACCTTTGTATGAACTTCTGGTCTGTCAAATCACAGAAATCATCCGCTCTGTTTATGTATTCATGGATATCATTTTCTAAATAATCCAGATGTATAAGTTCAGAAACTAACGCACCAGCCATATTGGATACTTCTATGCTAACAGAGAGTTAAATGATTTAACTGCATGAAATTGGGCAGCTAAATTAACGAAGGTTTTAACAGCCTGTTAGTACTAACAGTAGTTGAAGAAATTCTTCAACTGTTAAGTTTACAGTTAAAATGGAATAACACACTGTTATAATTTAACAAAGATTGAAGAAACCGGGCCTTAGGCTTATAATTATGGGAATAATAATAATAATAATAATAATAATAATATAATAATATAATCTCTGTGCAATGAAAGTTGATATTGGAAATCTAGCTACAGGCACCTACAAGTAACCGATTATATAATAACCTATTTACAAAATGTTTATGCACTGGGAACAACTTTTGGTAAGTTACGATATGTAAAACAAAATAATACATATAAATCATTTATATTTTATTTACAATATAAAACCTCAATCATATCTTTAATAACCAAAAACCAAATACAATAAAAACATTAAACAATAAAAAGCCGTATCCCTAATGATAAATATCAATAAACTACAAGCCACCGGCGTAGCTCAGTCGGCCGAGGCGCTTGCAGCCGATCCGGAGTCGCACTCGGGCGTGGGTTCGATTCCCGCTTCGACTGATTACCTGGTTTGTTTTTTCCGAGGTTTTCCCCAACTGTAAGGCGAATGTCAGGTAATCTGTGGCGAATCCTCGGCCTAATCGATGCTAAATAACGTAGTAGTTGATACAGCGTCGTTAATTAACCAACTAAAATATAATTAAACTAGTATGAAACACTAACACAAAGGCGTATTCACGCAATGATCGGGTTTCTGCGAATCCTTTGTCACTTCTTATTTTCATTCTCTGTTATTACGTATCATTACTTTGTCTTCAAATCAGCCTCTGCAGTTGAAGCGCATCGTTCAATAAATAAATGGCACGAATATGTAGCTACCCATTCTTTGGCATGAAAGTCGTGGAATATTTCTTTATCATATAGACGTGTCTGATGTGCTGCATGGAAAGTAACATCTCATGTTTACAGTGTGAATTTACTCAGCATCTGTGCGGTGTGCTGTAGTACATTCAATTATAAAGCTAAAGGTGTCATTCGTGCACGTCATTAAGGCACGGAAGCAGAGATCTCACGCTTTCCTCGTCTCGACCCGAGGAGTGCATGATTATCATCACTGCACTGTGACTTCACCTTAGTGGAAAGAATCTCTGTTCCTTGTTTGATAAGATGCTTAGTAGGTTTTTAGTCCAGTTCTGCAGGTTGAAAGATAGAAACACAATAAATCTTTGACTCTCTTCGTTTATCCCACAGTCCACCGACAGCTATCTCGGTTCCTGCTCTTCTTGTAACGGTTTTACGTTTATAATATTATTTATGTGATATTTTTCAGAATTCTCTATTGTATTATTTAATATGTGACATGATTCCATGTATAAAGCAATGTATTTTGTTTACAGTAAACCCAGTTTGTTCTGGTTTCACCAAATATTTACATACATGGAAAGCATACCAAGTAATTTTAAGGCTTTGATTGTTGCAAAGTGTGGTTTCACCAAATATTTACATACATGGAAAGTATACCAAGTAATTTTAAGGCTTTGATTGTTGCAAAGTGTGGTTTCACTAAATATTTACATACATGGAAAGTATACCAAGTAATTTTAAGGTTTTGATTGTTGCAAAGTTTGGTTTCACTAAATATTTACATACATGCAAAGTATACCAAGTAATTTTAAGGCTTTGATTGTTGCAAAGTTTGGTTTCACTAAATATTTAATACATGGAAAGTATACCAAGTAATTTTAAAGCTTTGATTGTTGAAAGTGTGGTTTCACTAAATATTTACATACATGGAAAGTATACCAAGTAATTTTAAGGTTTTGATTGTTGCAAAGTTTGGTTTCACTAAATATTTTTATATATGGAAAGTATACCAAGTAATGTTAAGGTTTTGATTGTTGCAAAGTTTGGTTTCACTAAATATTTACATACATGCAAAGTATACCAAGTAATTTTAAGGCTTTGATTGTTGCAAAGTTTGGTTTCACTAAATATTTACATACGTGCAAAGTATACCAAGTAATTTTAAGGTTTTGATTGTTGCAAAGTTTGGTTTCACTAAATATTTGCATACATGGAAAGTATACCAAGTAATTTTAAGGCTTTGATTGTTGCAAAGTTTGGTTTCACTAAATATTTACATACATGGAAAGTATACCAAGTAATTTTAAGGCTTTGATTGTTGCAAAGTTTGGTTTCACTAAATATTTGCATACATGGAAAGTATACCAAGTAATTTTAAGGCTTTGATTGTTGCAAAGTTTGGTTTCACTAAGTATTTACATACGTGGAAATTATACCAAGTAATCTTAAGGCCTTGATTGTTGCAAAGTTTGCTTTCACTAAATATTTGCATACATGGAAAGTATACCAAGTAATTTTAAGGCTTTGACTGTTGCAAAGTTTGGTTTTATTAAATATTTGCATACATGGGAAGTATACAAAGTAATTTTAAGGCTTAAATTGTTGCAAAATTTGGTTTCACTAAATATTTTCATACATGGAAAGTATACCAAGTAATTTTAGAGCTTCGATTTATGCAAAGTTTGGTTTCACTAAATATTTGCATACATGGAAAGTATACCAAGTAATTTTAAGGCTTTGATTGTTGCAAAGTTTGGTTTCACTAAATATTTACATACATGGAAAGTATACCAAGTAATTTTAAGGCTTTGATTGTTGCAAAGTTTGGTTTCACTAAATATTTGCATACATGGGAAGTATACAACGTAATTTTAAGGCTTTAATTGTTGCAAAGTTTGGTTTCACTAAATATTTATATACATGGGAAGTATACAAAGTAATTTTAAGGCTTAAAGTGTTACAAAATTTGGTTTCACTAAATATTTACATACGTGGAAAGTATACCAAGTAATTTTAAGGCTTTGATTGTTGCAAAGTTTGATTTTACTAAATATTTACATACTTAGAATGTATACCAAGTAATTTTAAGGGTTTGATCGTTGCAAAGTTAGGTTTTCTCTAAATACTGGCATTCTTGCCTGGTTTGGAAAGGATAATCAGGCCGTTGATGATTGCAAAGTTCGCTTTCATTAAATATGAACACACATTCATTTTTGTGTTGATTTGAAATATATTTTGTAAACTTTTTCCTTTTATTAAAATTATATTAAAGAACATTAAAGGCTTGCTGATAATCGAAAAAAATCAATTAACTGGGAATAAATACAAAATTTATAGCACAGAATCTTGTTGGTAAGCATCTTTTTAACTTGTTTCCTGTATCATTCTGTCTTGTTCTCCGCCCTGTTATATTTTTTCATTCCACTCCAGTCTGCTGTTTTCTGGTCCATTCTATTACTGCTTCTCACAATAAAAGCGCATCGCGACATGGCCTACATTGATCCGAGTCGCAAAACGCGCGTAATAAAGATGTAAAATAAATACGGACTGGAGGGGCACCGCTGTTTCCAGCCAGCAGGAGCGTGTGGCAGTGCGATGAAAGAACAGCAAGATGAATGGACCAAGTGGGTACTGATATGCAAATATGTATCGTTGGAATAATCCCTTTGTCTGTGGTTGCGGCCAAAATTAAACTTTCAGCAAAGTTTTAGGCCGATTTCTGTGTGAAATTGAGTCGCTAAACATTTATAGTTAAACTAGTGGCTTGTGCAGCAAATGCTGCAAAATAAGTTCATTAGACATTCAAATAAACATTTTTCAGATTTATTTTCAATGAAGAATACCAGACATTCGGAAAGTTATTTGCTTCCATAACAATGAAAGATACTCTTTCTCGAGCCAGTACTGAAGAGAACCACGCATATAAATATCTACACCACACCGCCATTAAATAGGCTATATGAAAAAGACCCAACCCCACTTGATTAATAATTATAAAATATTTGATTTTTAATAATATTATCTTACGTAAGTTTTATAGCTTTCAGTAACATATACTATATATACTATATAGCCGCCACTCAGTAAAATATATAAATCAAAATCTAATTTAAGTTATTCTCTGCATCTACTTATATAACCCAAAACGTTTCACTTTCATATCATCAATATAGCATTAATATGTATAATTAATAAAAAATACATCATGGCATTAACTACAATAATATTTCATTTCTAATGGTAATAATGTCATCAAACCACCTCAAGTTTTGTAGTTTTTAATATCCAATATACAGCTATACCCAGAAAATTACACCACAGAATCGAACCTGTAAATTATTTTTAGTAAGTTAAGTTTTTAATAACCAATTTAATTTGAGCTCTAAATATGTCAGCATTCTTGCAGATGATCTTCGTGTAATATTGTTTACTGTAGTATGTGTTTTGTTTTATTCTGAAATGCAACACGGCCGACTTGATGCTCGCTTCGCTTCTCCTTTACAAAAAAGCGAAGGTAATATCAAGTCGGCCGTGAATGCTATTAGCTAGTTCTCAAAACTGACGACAGATGAATTTTGGAAAATGGGAAAATTATGTTTAAAAATTGACATTTCATTGAAAACTACTGTTTTTCCGAAAAACTTTGAGTTCCAAGCTTCAAAATGAGGGGTAATTTATTAAAATCCGTCAAGCCGTTTTCCCGTAATTTCCATTACCAGTTCAAATTATATAGTTTTCTTATTATTATTATTATTATTATTATTATTATTATTATTATTAGTATTATTATTATTTATTATTATTATTATTATTATTATTATTATTATTATTATTATTATTATTATTATTAGTATTATATTTCCTGAATGATATGAAATATGTATTGACACGATTTGTTGTTCTCGTTTTATATGTTTAAAGCACTGCCTGCTAGATCGCATCCCATAGGATGTGATCCAGCAGGCAGTGGTTTAAAGACAAGAAAAGTTTTATTTCTCTTTCCCTACGATGTCATAGAATCGGACGTTTGCATTATTATGCCAGAGCATTCAATGCCAATTAATGAGGAATAAATAGTGACCCTTGCTGTAACTTCTAGGTCAGAGATTATTGATCACAGTTTATTAAACCTATAAGGAGATGTGCAAGTCCACCATAATAAACGTCCCTACTAGAGATGAACAAAACTAACTGCTGCTCTCGCTCGCTGTGATCGTTGCATTTGTTTTCGAGTCTCGTCTCGTTTCGTCACTCCCGCGCGCCTCGATTCTCGCAGCACCCTGTCGGCGTGGAAAGACTTTGCAACCCCGAACAACATACATTATTGAAACAAACAACATTATAAATGTTTAAATGAGATAAAAAGACAAAACAGAACAGTATCTTAATTATCAAAATGTTCCGGTTCTACCATATGATATTAACTATAGTTATATAAATAGAAAAAAAAAACAATTCTCAAATAAATTTGCATTTCTAAGAAACACAAAACATAACGTTAATATCTTTTTTTTTGTCCACACCTGTGGAGTAACGGTTAGCGCGTCTAGCCGCGAAACTGGGTGGCCCGGGTTCAATTCCCGGTCGGGGCAAGTTACCTGGTTGAGGTTTTTTCCGGGGTTTTTCCTCAACCCAATATGAGCAAATCCTGGGTAACTTTCGGTTATTCATTTCACCGGCATTATCACCTTCATCTCATTCAGACGCTAAATAACCTAAGCTGTTGATGAAGCGTCGTAAAATAACCTACTGAAATATATTTTTACTTGAGATTGCACATGTGATCCCAAACATACGAAAATAAAATTCCCAGCCTTTTAACAAGGGCCCAGTAATTAAATAAAGATTGGGGAACGGGGATTATTATACACTGAAAGGCAGAGATGATGCTTCAAATAGGCCACTTGACTGTTCATATACACATAACAGTTGCCAAAGCAGATAAAAGTTCAGTCAGGTACAAACAACTGTGGCGATTCAAGGCTGCTTGATGTTCGGGACTTCGGGAATGATCAATCTCGACGTTTCGAAACACTCACAAGCAGTCCCCACGTCAACGACGCGACGTACACAACACTGTCGTGCGGGTCCTCGGCCTTGCGGGCGCCGTCAGTCCTGCCCTCTCGATCGTTGTTCATCTATAGTCCCTACACTGGAATTCGTCAGATCTGTCTGTTATGAAACTTAAGAAGGTTATGTCTTGATACTGGTATTATTGACAAGTGACATTCTCTTTTTGATTAGTTATGTCCCTGAATGCAGTATTTGCAATAAACACTATTTCTTGAGTAAGTAATTAGAATGTTGTTTATAAGACCAGATCATAAAACGACAGAGAATATCGTAAGAAAAATTGATGCACTTTTATTTTCTTTACCGAAAATCGAACTCTGGCTCACTGAGTTGTTGCCAGAACACTGCATCGTTAGAGTAGACTATTCTATCTTTTATAATCTGTCTAAAAATACATACAATCTAATCTGTATAAGTGTATCTAATGTATGTTCAGTCAATAGTCCGAAGACAGGTTTGAACCTCAACCAATAAGCCATCATCCATGAGGCAACTAAGCCAGGAGATAATCGGGTAGAGTGGTCAGATCTCCCCCCCCCTCCATTGCAGATATCACTGACTATAGTAGAATTGTTTATTTCGACTTCTGACAAATTCCTATACTGTTTTCGCTGTAAGAAAAATCCTAATGTAAACATAAGCACGTTGCTGTCATACCCGTCATTGGCTCCCATTCGAAACACTCACACGACGTAGAAAAATATAGTTCATATTTGGAAACCACAATCTTGTATTATTTGAAAATAAAAAAAATGAATTCTAGTTGTTAAATACGATAAAACATTGAACTTTACTCATATGTAAAATGCTATGTAAAAGAAAAGCTATTTTTATATTTTGTTATGTACTATGAACGCGGATGAATACCAACAGTAATACCGAGGTAGTCTCAAGCTGGCGTCACTTGAAGTTGTTCACGTAAGCATGGTACTGAAGTATGGATTTTGCATTCTTTCCATTTGAAGACATAAGACTTAAAAATAATTTAATTACAGTAATTATAAAATAAATGTTTCCTAAGCAAACGAATGCATAGTAGTGAGGTTAGGCCTGCTTAACGAGTAACGGGAAATGTTTCACATGAAACAGAATGTACAACAGTAGGCGGGAACATGTACTGAGAATCTATGGCGCCAAACAGAGGCCAATGAAGCCTCACTTCAGTCACGTGCTATTGTTTACATTAGGATTTTTCTTACAGCGAAAAGATTATAGCCGCGTAGTTTAAGGGTCTGCTGTCATGGTTGCCAAATTGCAGCTATTGCTAGGAGCCTCTCAGTTAGTCACGTGAGATATGTTCGATAATGTGGTAGTTCTGCCCAAGAGCAGGTCTTTCACTGCAAACCCAGCATTCTACAGTTTTTCCTATTTTCTCCTTTCCTCTTTGTCTCCTCATATGATCCACATACCTTAATGTTGTCTATCATCTCACATCTTCTTCTGCCCCGAACTCTTCTCCCGTTCACCATTCCTTCCAGTGCATCCTTCAGAAGGTAGTTTCTTCTCAACCAGTGACCCAGCCAATTTCTTTTCCTCTTTCTAATCAGTTTCAGCATCATTCTTTTTTCACCCTCTCTTTCCAACACAGCTTCCATTTCACAAGTTCCATTCTTCTCCATATCCACATTTTAAATGCTTCTAAAACCTGGTAAGGTTTATCTTGTCTCAGTAGCAATAAAACCAAGTCCCTTCAAATGAGGGTGGAGATTATAGGAGGGTTGTACATTTTCAGGATTCCTTTGAAAACCTTGTTATTGTACAGGCTGCCGGAACTCAGTTTCTTGAAAGACAAGCTCAGTGACGGAACTACACAGTACGAAGAGAGATATTGTGTAATTTTATTTTACGCTACAGAATGTATCAACTAGTTCCTTCCGCCACTGGATGGATGGACGGCATCACTCCACTCCCCCGTCGCCATAATAATACAGACGAAGTAAGACATATCTCCTTGCTTTCTCTTTTCTGCCCCATACAATGCTACTCTTCACACAAAGTCCTTCACTAGTCTCTTCCTTAGTTCTTTCTCCAGAGGTCCGCAGGAGATGCTACTTTTTCTATTAAAAGCTTCCTTTGCCATTTCTATTCTCCTTTTGACTTCTTAGCTGAGGAAACGTGAACCAAAGACGCTTTTGCGCAGTAGGTAGAGCCTATATACATTACAGAATTTGCAGAGGATTGATAGGTGTACAGTGACCGTTGTGTGTTTATAGTAACTTTTCCCGGAGGGACTGAGAAAATCCATCAATCCGTATTATGAACTAGATCAGGGAGTACTAACCACTACACCCTGTCGGATTTGGGTGCATCTTATCTCGCTGTGCAGATGCTGCCTGATAGAAGCCCTTGCAGCCCGATGAATGATTAATTCGAGCGCGCTATCGTCTCTTCATTGAGGCGGCAGCCAGACTCCCGGGGTGAGGGGGAGATAAGCGTCGACAAATGATAATCCACGCAGCTCCCTCTGTTGAGTATCCGACGCGTGCGACACTTCTCGCCGAGATCAAAAGGGGTGCGGCAGCGACGTTTCAGACTCCCACGCCTGTCAGAAACCGTTGGATGTCTTCTTAGTGTTGAGAGAGGTAATTGCTTGCAACACCTTGCTGGCTTCAAATTTCAGGGCTATTAGGTAAATACTGGTACTACATTATTATAATACAGTAGTTATTGATGCAAAAATAATTGTAATGATTTACGTAAAATGTTATTCAAGGAAAGAAAAATAAGAGTTGATATTGCAAAAGAAACGATCAAGTTTTATTACTCTACTGCCACTTCCAACGGACTCCTAACGAATATTCACACGTTTATCACTGGGATTGTGGCGCTGGAAATCAATTTAGAACACTATTATCTCAGCCACGACACATTTCAATTTTTATTGTACAATGCAATGCAATGCAATTATCACTACAATGACACAATTATTCTTGCAGATAACACAGAAACAACTTCGGAAACGTAATTAACAGAGTCGCACTTTCACTTCACTTCCACTAGATGACTCTTGAGTTCCACCAGACGGCAGGCTATAGGCGTAGCAGTGATGCCAATATCGGCAAACGAAATGAAACTGTGAGGAATGTTACAACAGGTGTGCTAAACGATAGGAATGTTGCAATAGGTGTGTAGCACGTTAGGTTAGGTTAGGTTAGGTTTTGTTAGGTGTGTAAGATAATATGAATGGTTATCACAGTTGGCGACACTGCAATCATTCTCCCACTTCACCTCAAATAACGTCACAACGACGATTTTCCTATATAAATAAGGAACCTATTTAGGGCGGGTTGGGTGAGATCACAGCTCTCCCAGTGATCACATCGAGTTTCTACTACTCCACACTACAAAACTAAGGTATTTTCAGTGTTTGTTTTTAATTTCCTATGCTGGAGTACATTAATAAAACTTCACCAAAGAAACTATTGTATAATGCAATATTTGTCAACAAATATGATAAAATAAATATGTCAGCATTTTTACATACGTAATCAGTGGGATGATACAACCCCGCTTAACATAGACTGAATATGACTGGTCTAGGTCATATAATGTTAAGGCCCATTCACAATAAAAATTGAACATAACCGTAACATAAACACAGAAGTTTACTTCCAGCTTATCAAATGGGATCATTCACAATGATTCACATAAACACTGACATTAACATTACCGTAAGACGTTAACATGAAAGTCTGCAAACAGAATATAATCGTGGAGCGCTGAAGTATACGACAGAATATGAGGAAATGGCGTCGTTGTTATGTTTTCATGGTTACCAAATATGTTTGCTGCTTTGCAAATCAAGATTTCAGGTATAACTCCCTGTAAAGTTGATTTGAATAATTTCGAGGGAAAAATTGTTTGCTGTTTTGTTTATGTTCCCATCGTGAATGATGGTATGTGAATGCTTTCATTAAATAACATGGACACATGGTTTAATGCTCACGTTACGTTTCTGTTTAATTTTCATTGTGAATGGGCCTTTAGAGAACGTTCCATTCCAAGGAAATGCTACGTCCATTCTCTCGGTACGTTCTCATATTTCACGCCTTGCAGCAATGTCATTGGTAGGAAGAATTTTAACTCGCATGTTACAGATCTCCGTGTTGGCGGTGCTTCAGTTTGAATGATGCGTGAGCTGCACACGTGGTTGTACTATATTTTTACTACTGGTAGTACACAAACATGGAGGGTCAACTCATGGGAGTAGCTTTGGGAAAGATCGCTGGCTCGCTTTCCATTCATTGTGCCAGGGGCGTACAGATGGCGGGATCACGCTGCCCAATGCCGCCCCATTCGTGCGTGTGTAATGCCGCATTCGTTAGCTTCGGGCTGGCGGCCGGCATTCGGGGTGCTTTTGATTAGATGTGGTCAATTTCATAGTTCTCTCGACAGGAATTTCATAGCCCCAGAAGATCCCACAGATTATTATTCAACCCGAATCACGTTCCTCGAATTTTTCCAAACAAGATTAAATTGCTATCCTATCCCAATGTCACTTCGCTGTCTGCAATGTTGACATTAATATCACCACAATCTGCATCACACTATGATTACCACAACCACCACCACCTACTTAACGGTCACCATTACCGCCATAATTCTTATCATATCACCATCTCTACAATCTACAAACTATCAATCTATACCATAATCATAACCATCACTAACAGTATCACTGTTACTGCCACCACCACCACCACCACCACCACTACCACCACCACCACCATCATCATCATCATCATCATCATCATCATCATCACGATCACGATGTCGGCCTCGGTAGCGTAGTCGGTATAGAGCGCTAGCCTTCTGTGCTCGAGATTGCGGGTTCGATCTCGGCCCAGGTCGATGGTATTCGAGTGTGTTTAAATGCGACAGGCTCATGTCAGTAGATTTACTGGCATGTAAAAGAACTTCTGCGAGAGACAATTCCGACACATCGGCGACTCTGATATAACTCTGCAGTTGCGAACGTCGTTAAATAAATCATAACTTTTGTATCATCATAATCATCATCATCATCTTCATCTTCATCTTCATCTTCATCTTCATCTTCATCTTCATCATCAAAACTATTATCTCGTAGTGACTTCTGCAATATTTATTTATTTATTTTTATTGCTAGTAAGTTTGAAATGAATACAAATTAATAAATACAATGAAAGATAAACTAGCCCACTCCTGAATGAGTAAGACTCGTGCTCAGGAGGGAATTCCAATACAGACAAAATAAAATTAAAATTGAGAGTGAATATAGATTAAATAGTGTTTAATATGTTTAAATCCAAATTATAAATCCAATACAATTATTTTTTTTTTTTTTATTAATTTGGAGAGGATTCGTGGTTGAAATAATATTGGAATAAAATTTGTTTAATAATCTGGGTCCTTGACTCATGCTATGATAAAAAGCTGCATTGATTTTACATTTTAGTTCAGACAAACGCAGAGAATTCATATTTTTAGTTCTATATTTATGTATATACCTTTCAAAGTTATTAAAATTTCTATGAAAATATTTTAATAAAATGAAGTAATATATTTATTTAATGTTGAAAACTTTGAAATGTTTAAACAACAATTTAGTTGGGTAATCTTTCTGCTTTTTTAAACACATTTTTAATACTTTTTTCTGTAGTATAATTAACGGATAAAGGTTGGATTTATAAGTTCTACCCAACCTATAACATCATACATAAATATAGATTGAGATAATGCTAAATAAATTACACGTAAACAGTTAATTGACAAAATATTTCTTAGAATAACAAAGCACATAATACTTACTTACTGGCTTTTAAGGAACCCGGAGGTTCATTGCCGCCCTCACATAAGCCCGCCATTGGTCCCTATCCTGAGCAAGATTAATCCAGTCCCTACCATCATATCCCACCTCCCTCAAATCCATTTTAATATTGTCTTCCCATCTACGTCTCGGCCTTCCCAAAGGTCTTTTCCCCTCTGGCCTCCCAACTAACACTCTATATGCATTTCTGGATTCGCTCATACGTGTTACATGCCCTACCCATCTCAAACGTCTGGATTTAATGTTCCTAATTATGTCAGGTGAAGGATACAATGCGTGCAGCTCTGTGTTGTGTAACTTTCTCCATTCTCCTGTAACTTCATCCCTCTTATCCCCAAATAGGCCTATTTTCCTAAGAACCTTATTCTCAAAAACCCTCAATCTCTGTTCCTCTGTCAAAGTGAGAGTCCAAGTTTCACGTCGTTAATGTACATAATGTTTTACGTAATTTATTACAAATATAATGAATATGATTATTCCATTTTAAATGATTATCAATAATTATACCTAAGTATTTAACCTCATTAACTTCATTAATAAATGAACATTTGCAATTTATATCGGAACAATCAGAATTATACATTTTAATTTGTAGTATAGATGAAATTGGTTTATTACCTTCATTATTTAAAGAATATAAAATAATAATATAATTAATAATATTATAAAATAAGAATATAATAATAAATAATATAATAATTAATTATTATTATTATTATTATTGTTATTATTGTTATTATTATTATTATTATTATTGTTATTATTATTATTATTATTATTATTATTATTATTATTATTATTATAAAATGAGAGAGGAACAGAGGGTTTACTTGCTTCAAGTAAAATTTCCGTGTTTTCCCTAATAAGATCCTACTCTGATTTCATTGGGTCACCAAAATCTATGGAATTGGACATCCCTGCACAGAATGGAGCCAACATTTGTTATATCAGCCCCTGTAGCCTGGCGGGCGGCGTCGCTAGAATGAAAGCGTGTGTTATAATCCAATCTGTGAAGCCTATTGTAGTCCAATTCAAGTGGCCCGGAGTGGGCCACGATGCGAAGATGCTGACACCAACAGTTGGCATTTCTCACACCATACTTGAGTGTCAATAGGTTAAACGATGCGTCCCACTCGAATACAGGACCACAAGCGCAGTCTAGTCGGTAGTCGCTCTTCCCAGGCTATCATTAGTTTAATTCTTCATTTTTAGCTGCTTCGTTTCCTTCTACTTTCTCTTTGCATGTTGCCGTCGCCGTATCTTATCGTCATCGTCGTCGTTGTTTCCTTCACTGTCTTCGTTGTCGTCTACTTATCATCGTTGTCTTTTTCTCCGTCGTAATCTTATTCATCTTCGTCGTTTTTGTCATCGCGTCGATGTCTTAGCAAATATAATTCGGATCAACTTAGTTAATACCTTAAAGGTGAAACCTAACCATTTCTTCCCTATTACTACACATGCTAGTGGATTATAGTGATTTTCTATTTGTCAGGTTGAATTTCCCTTTACCAACTTCGTTTCGAACTTCGAGTACTGACAAATACTACAACTGGCAGTTATTTTTTAACTGTTATATCGGCAACAATAAATTTGGTTTGCAATACAAGTAATCTGAAGTACCTACATAACTTAACTTGTGAAATTTAAACATAAGAATACTTTATTAATATTAATATCAATACATAATCCAGTTGTGTTGCGTTGTGATTCAACACTACATTTAGGTAAGTGTAATTAAATAAGATATAACTTATAGACCTTGGCCTACTTGGAATGAAATATGCACGTGGTTAATCGACAGAAATGTATTATTTTAATGTTCAGATTTTTATTAAAATGTTCAAGAGAGGAAATAGCATGGTAGCGACTTAGGAGTATGTATTTTAAGTAGGGTATGCATTTCAAAGTGGTAATCTGTTTTCGGAATTCGTGCTAATCATTTCACGTGATCAAACAAAATACATTTTTAGGTTAGATCTCGTGAATCGTAAACTGCTTAGTCAAAGCAGTGAATTTCATGTTGTCAGACAAAATACATTTTAATATTAGATCATATTAATCCACTAATTATTTATCAATATAAAGTGCAAGAGGTCCAGGAGGAAAATTTATTTACTTTTTCACAAATTATTGAATTATTTAGAAAACACTTTCCAACATAAAGATGATACGTGGTACTTACTTACTTACTGTCTTTTAAGGAACCCGTAGGTTCATTGCCACCCTCACATAAGCCCGCCATTGGTCCCTATCCTGAGCAAGATTAATCCAGTCTCTACCATCATATCCCATCTCCCTCAAATCCATTTTAATATTATCTTCCCATCTACGTCTCGGCCTCCCCAAAGGTCTTTTTCCCTCTGGCCTCCCAACTAACACTCTATTTGCATTTCTGGATTCGCCCATACGTGGATGATACGTGGTAAATAAGTAAATAAGAAAGACATTATTATTACTATATTATTATTATTATAAACACAAATCATTTATTTTCTTTCTACTGTTCTGCATGTTTTGTCTGTTTTATTATTATTATTATTATTATAGTATTTCAGTACATGGCGTTGTGATTTTACCCTCTTTGGTGATATCTGGTATTTTTAATGTATTTATTTTATGTCGCTTTAACTTAGGAAGTCATATCGCAACAATACATAAACAATTCTTACAGTTTACATAGAGTTCACTGAATTCAATAGGCTAATCATTTTAGATACACTTGTAAATGTTGATATCTTTCAGAAATTTAATTAGGTTTGAACTGAATGATGGGTTGTTTAGAACTATTGATAAGTCTGTTGGTATATGGAATTGATCTCGATGAAGGTGATATAGTGGACATTCAGAAATTAAATGGCGTACAGAGATCCTACTGCGGCAATTGGTGTATGTTAGAGGAAGATTTCTGTCTAGAAGATAAGAATGTGTGATTTTGGTGTGGCCAACTCGCAATCTTGTGATTATAACTTGATCTTGACGTTTAAAATTCTGCAGTGGATATTTCATTCTGGAATGTTATACTATTTCGTGAACTTGGCTGGATGATGACTCTGTCCATGATGTTTGTCAATGGTTGTGCAGTTTTCTGGTTTTGTATTTAATTGCGTCTGTATGAGAAATAGACGTTAAAAAATGCAATGGAAGTCGTGTAGCTTCTTTTGCTGGCAGCATCTGCCCTGGTGACAAGGGATCCATATTAGAGTTATTTTCGTCCTTGTTTCATCAGGTCAGTGAGGAGCTGATGTATTTCTTGAATTAGTGCGTTGGTAGAGAATGTATCAAGAGCCTTTTAGGAACTACTCTTACATGATTCTCACTATAATCATGATCGTCGCCGTCATTGGAATCATTAACGTTATAATTGCAGTAGAACCTCGATAATCCGAACACCCTACCAAAGTTACATACGTTATCGAAAAGCATAGGAAACGAGAATTTTGTTCGTTAAATTTCCTTGTAGTCTATTGAAGTTACGTAAATATTGCTCTTTGTAAGTATATTGTTTAATTAAACATAGGATTATCATTATTATTTTCTTTCTACTGTTCTGTATGTTTTAACTGTTTGTTTGATTTATCGATATTGCAAGTCATACTTTGACTTCTAAAACCTTTTATAGTAATAGTACTGCACATTGTTTTTTTTTTTTTAAGTTCATGTAGAGTAATTCCATATGTTTGATAATCCGACATATTCTCGGTCGTAATTAGTTCGAATTATCGAGGTTCTACTGTACCAACATTTTCATAGTAACAATCATCGATACGGTCAAACTATGTAGTGAGGTCTGTCACGGTTTCGTGTATGCTTATTTGTTGGAGTTGCAATTTCTCACATTCCTATATAATTTCAATGGACGATCTTGAACTGCATATATTTTTCGTTGAGACAGTTCCCTACTGTTCTAGGCATTTTTATGTACTTCTATTTAAAATAATGATCTTTGATTTGAACCGTACAATTCTGGTATCTTGCACAAGGTGTCATACTAACTCAGAACCATAAATTGTCTTGTTATGTTTTATATCATCTTCTTTACTGCTAAACTCGTTTTCTTTTGTCTTTTTTTCCTTACAGTCGTTTCTCTTTTATTTTTCTGGCCTGATCACTGAGCTCCATTCCTCTACTATGCAACAAGTTTGCGTGCCATTTGTTGTAGATCTTTTCTTCCTCAGTAGTCAGAACTTTAGAGGTTTCTTAATCGTTTTACAATGTCACACATTTTACCAGTTTCATACTTCTTTGTGAATGATTTTGAATTTGCATATTTATGGACAGTGATTTGTTGAATTCTTCTTGAAGTTACTTGTTACAGGTTGTTACGGTAACTGAAGAACCCGTTATTATACAAATGCTGCAGTGTTTATGCGGAATATTTAACTCTTAAACAAAGTGATTGAGGTTAAGATGTTTCGACTTGCGAGTGTTTGCTTATAACGGTTGTTTAAAGTTACGAGAAGATAGGTAGATTGGTAGCCTACATCAAGATTACAAACTCCGCTAAGAAATTGTGTTACACATTGATTAGAGTTCATGCTCATGTATATGTATGTATGTATGTATGTATGTATGTATGTATGTATGTATGTATGTATGTATGTATGTATGTATGTATATATGTATGTATATTATCATCAAAATCATGTACAATTTGTGTATCATTGGTTAATGTTGGTCCTCTTACATTTCTCTTTTCAATATAAGGAAATCGGAGTAGGTATTTAAAAGAAAAGCACGTCCATATCCTGCTGAATATTATAAAGAATGCACGACCTGGAAAATCTCATCCTACTAAAAATATTACCAACTTTCACATTATAAAAAAAGAACATTTACTTGTTGAATTTAGATCATAAAAGAAAATCTTCCGCCGAGTTTGTGTTACAGAAATTAAAGAATTTCGTATTTTTTTTATTGAATTCGCGTTTTATAGCGATACAAAATCAATAAAAATGTATTCATTTATGGTATAAAATGACATAGGAACCATGGTTTCCAAGTTAACGTGGAATAACATTTTGAGATTCAGTTAAAATATAATAAATATTTTTATTTTAATGCTAGAAAATTATTGGATGTATTTGTGGAAAGGACAGCAAAGAATCTAATAATAATGATACAACAAAACAAACTGTATAGAAAGAAAAGTCTTTATTATTAGAATTTGAAATATTTCGAATTTATCATTGGTGCTACGAAAAACTCGTGAATTATAATAGTAAATATAGATAGAATATGAATCTTTTAGTCTCATCTTTTATCTACACGTTTATAATAAAGTAATCCTGATTGATCAATTCTCTTCTGTATTTAGTATGCAATTAGAATTTCAAATTCTTAGTATTTCACTCATTTTACTTCCTTTCTGGCTGATAAGTCTGTATCTCGCTATATTTCTCAAATATATCATCTATAGTCCTTCTATCATTTTCTTTGATATGAATTAGCATTAACAAACCTATAATAAAAAACCAGGATAGAAATATTTGGGGATTTCATGGAATGCCTAAAATACCAGGATAGAAATATTTGGGGATTTCATGGAATGCCTAAAATATAGCAGCCAGATTAGAAATGGGAATGGAGGATAGTAGGAAAACAATATTAGTTAGGAAAATTAAATTTTTGGGTTATATTGTAGAGAAAGAAGAAAATGACTTCTTGAAACGATGTTTAAGATTCCTACAAACGACGAAAACTAAGTTTAATTGGATAAAATAATTAGAAAATACTGTAAACAGTTTAGCAATAAATTGGTTATGGCAAGAAATTGGTAAAATTAATATAAATTTGATAGGCAAAATTATAATGGAGAGGAATAACGAGATAGTGAGACGCGAAATGTTTAGCAAGTTAAATGCTTTAAAACCATAAATAAATTACAAAGAAATTAAAATCATGTGGGGGCAGGAAAATATACAAAAGTTAACAACAGAGAAGAAAAGATGGACTAGCGTGGTGTAGATTAGAAATCTGGAGTTTAAAAAATAGAAGAGGAGACGTAGGAAAAGATATATGTTCTTTACGTAATCAAAAAAAAAAAAAAAAAAACGCGTTACACATTCTTCTAACATGCCTAGAAACTGAAAGAACAAGAAAATTTTATTCAAGATGCATTACTAAAATTAAATGTAGAAATAGCATATAGGAAATTATATAGAACAATAAATGGAAGAAAATTGAGGGCAACCGGAAAATTTTTGTATATAGTAAAGAAAAAATGGGAAGGGAAAACTAAGATATAAACATATGTATATAGGTAAGAAATAGTAGCCTACATAGCCTAAAGGAAAAGGGTTATTGTTAAGAAATAACTACAATAATTGTAGAGAAAGAAGAAAATGACATCTTAAGAATATGTTTAAGACATTTACAAACGACGAAAACTAAGTCTAAGTGGACAAAAGAAATAGCATGTAAAGGAAAAGAGTTTTTGTTAAGAAATAACTAGACTGATTGTACGTAGTATGGAGTATATAGTAATAGCAGTTAGTAGTAAAATGTAGTTAAGAGTGTGTTCCTGGAATACAGAAATGTAATAGGACCACCATTATCGAAAGATAGCCTATACAAATGTGCAAAATTTTAATGACAATAATACATACGTACATACATACATAATTATGTATTCATTTTATATATCAGAGAAATAATATTATCTATTGTGATGCAGTAGCAAGATTCTATGGCTGAAAATATACTTATTTACATATCAAGGCGTAATTAATATTGAAATTAAGGCAGGGACGCAGTTCAAATGTAGGCAAATAAATCTCAGTATTGTGACAAAATGAAGTCGAGCGTAGTAGAACGTTGAGTAATTGCATGACAGTACGATAACGCCCTAGTCGTCTTTCTCCAGTTCATGATTGTGTTCACTTCATACTGATTTTAACTTGTCGGACTTATAGACACAACTATCAGCAATATACCTCTACTAGAACATCAACAACCAAATTTCTTGGTTTGCATATTAATAATACAATAAATTGGAAAAATCATATCAAAGAAATAACCCCCAAACTTAGCTCAGCATGCTTCGCAATTAGGTCGTTACAACAATTTCTAAACAGCAGTATCTTAAAGATAATAATATATTTTGCCTATTTTCATTCCATTATGTCCTACGGAATAATATTTTGGGGAAATTCTGCAGACTTAAAAAATATATTGTTATTACAAAAAAGAGCCATTAGAATAATAGTTCGAGCAAAGGCTAGAGAATCATGTAGATTATTTAAAAAAAAAAAATGAGAGATTCTAACCTTAACAAAGCAATACATATACTCTATAATAAATTTCCTATTATGTAATAAAGAAAATGTTCCAACTAACTCAGCCATACATAGTATAAATACCCGCAGAAAGAATGATTTTCATACCCCATCATCAAATTTATCATGCTATCAAAGGGGAGTACGTTACATGGCAATAAAAATGTTCAATAGTCTTCCTGAAGACATTAAAAATCATAGCCAAAACCCTGCATTATTTAAGGTAAAACTAAAAAATTACTTAATATCTCACACTTTCTATTCTGTAGATGAATTCTTGACATTTCACAGTACTGTGTAAATATTTTAATACTATTAAATGGTAAACATATTACATTGTGCGATGTAAGAGTAATGGAACGGAGAAAAATTCTCTCCGGCGCCGGGATTTAAACCCGGGTTTTCAGCTCTACGTGCTGATGCTTTATCCACTAAGCCACACCGGATACCACCCCGGCGTCGGACAGAATCTTCTCAGATTAAGCTCCAACTCTTGGGTTCCCTCTGGTGGCCGCCCTCTGCACTACGTCATAGATGTCTATGAACGTAGGACCGAAGTCCACACATGTGCTGAGGTGCACTCGTTATGAGTGACTATTTGGCCGGGATCCGACGGAATAAGCGCCGTCTTAAATCATGAAGTGTACTTCAGTACATTAAAATTATATATATATATATATATATATATATATATATATTACATTGTATAAAATATTGTTATTAAGATATTAATTCTGTACATATTTCATATTTGCAATTTATATGTATTGCATTTATATTTAAACGTAAGAATTGGACATGTTCTTTATTCTATGCTATAAAGCAAATGTAAGAATATTATGGAACGAATAAATCTATCTGTCTATCTATCTAGAAAATTAAGAACCTGTGGTTAGTGCGATTCTCAGATCTGGTTTAGACTGGAGTCAAGAATTTATTAACGCGTCTTTAAACGCCTCTCCGGAAGTCGCGTTACACTGCGCAAAATGGCAGACAGTCACGACAAGTGCATCAGCTGCTGCAGACAAAATTGGCAGTTGGCGGGAAGGGAAATCCCTACCGCAAGGTACAGATGAGGCAGCCTCGTCTAGGAAACACGTTACTTCTGTTTGATGGCACTGCCAGAGATCACGCAATGTGTGACGTAAGCAGCAGGCGGCCGATCTTCCTGAAGGCCTCAACGAGGTCGGATGATTCTGTAACAATGCAGCAATCAGGGTTCTTTCCCACGGTAGACGAGGAAGACTTGATGGGCGAGATTCTGTGTTGGCGATTTCATTTTAAGAGTCTATCTAGATGTTACGCTGCGGAAGCCAAATTACAAACGCTGCAGTTAGTCTCTCTTTATCTCTCTTCGTATAATTTTATCTTAGCTTTATCACATGACACTTCATTTGCAGATATTTAAGATCAATAGTGTGGCATGATTATAATGGCGATATGGTGGTGACGACGATGGGAAAGGAGGAAGAGAGGATAAGGATGACAATGACGGTGATGTGGATGATAGTTTGCTGTTGACTATGTTGATGATGATGGAATAAATGACGAGATAAGTGGGAAAACGAGTTCTTGACATTCTTGCATTGTTAATATTTGCCGTCAGTAAATTGTCCTTGTTCCTCATAACAGTAATATCAACTGGAGAACTATACATACATACATACATACATACATACATAGTTCCATACATACATGGAATATCAAAGAGTCTGCTTTTGGATAGTCACCGTGAAAGCTTAAAATTTCATAATTATGGTCATAGTATGGCTTATAACAGACTGAGGAAGCTACTTCCTGTCATTAAATATTTAAACACACACTTCATTTCAAAGCACTGAAACAATAAAAAAAAAAAAAAAAAAAAAAAACATTAGTTACTGCAGTTCGATATTCCAGGTGTAACTTGTAATGATAATAATGAAGATGATAATAATAATAATAATAATATCAAAATAAATAATAAGAAACAATAACCTCAAAATTTGTCATTAGGTAACAATTTTGGCGATCCCTTGCAAAATTTCACGAACCCCCAGGGAGTTCACGAAGCACAATTTGAGAAACGATGTCCTAGATATATCTATTTGTATTAATTTTATTGTAAACCTGGTTGAATGGAAGAGAAGGCCTCAAGGCCTTAACTCTGTCAGGTAAAATAAAATAACACATTATTATTATTATTATTATTATTATTATTATTATTATTATTATTATTATTATATTTTGTTCAGATGTATTATAGTATTATTCTCGTCATCTTCTATGTCTTTGTAATACTATTTATATGATTCCATTCTTCAATTATTTAATTCCATTCTTTCATTTGCAATAAATCATCTTATTTAATTGTCATTATTTTAATAATTATTCAAATGTACTTTTATTGTCATTCATAACATCGTTAAGCTCTTTTTTATTTTCATATGCTAAACTGTAATTAGCCCTGGCTGTTGTACTGCACATTAAATATTAGTAAATAAATAAAATAATAATAATAATAATATTATTATTATTATTATTATTATTATTATTATATTTTGTTCAGATGTATTATAGTATTATTCTCGTCATCTTCTATGTCTTTGTAATACTATTTATATGATTCCATTCTTCAATTATTTAATTCCATTCTTTCATTTGCAATAAATCATCTTATTTAATTGTCATTATTTTAATAATTATTCAAATGTACTTTTATTGTCATTCATAACATCGTTAAGCTCTTTTTATTTTCATATGCTAAACTGTAATTAGCCCCTGGCTGTTGTACTGCACATTAAATATTAGTAAATAAATAAAATAATAATAATAATAATATATATTATTATTATTATTATTATTATTATTATATTTTGTTCAGATGTATTATAGTATTATTCTCGTCATCTTCTATGTTTTTGTAATACTATTTATATGATTCCATTCTTCAATTATTTAATTCCATTCTTTCATTTGCAATAAATCATCTTATTTAATTGTCATTATTTTAATAATTATTCAAATGTACTTTTATTGTCATTCATAACATCGTTAAGCTCTTTTTATTTTCATATGCTAAACTGTAATTAGCCCCTGGCTGTTGTACTGCACATTAAATATTAGTAAATAAATAAAATAAATATTATTATTATTATTATTATTATTATTATTATTATTATGTGTTGGAATCTGCTGTTCAAACCCTACAATTTGGCATGAGTTTAATTAAAATTCCCGTTTATATTTGACTACCTTTATAGTTAAGTATTTTCGAAACTTATCAGCAACGAAAACTTTCCATTAATGGAGTGTAAGTCCACAGCACAACCCTCAATCATCACATATTTTATACTAGATTTTCCTTCCTCTAGAAAGATTATTTTCACTTAGACTGATGAATTCTGACTTCTTATTCTGTCCTATTGTATATGACTGGAAAGCTATTTGAAGGAGAACAAACGCTAATAGAGGATATAAAAAAGCACATTTTGTAGGTAGTACAGTATGCAAATTCCGTATAACATCTGAATTTAATTGAAATTTAAATATAGAAAAATAGAGTAATAATTTATACTATACATATGCATATATAATGTACTGTTCTATATGTCTATAAATATGTAGGCCTACATATGACTGCAGTATATAATATTGGACAGTTCTTTCTGTATGTTGGTTCACTTCGTTTTTATGGAAAAGAATTACTTGCGTAATAGATGGTTTCTGAAGCACCTCCCACCCAAGGCTACCTTTTTTATACCTCCGCTTTATAATTGCCCGACGCTGTTGTTAATTACGTGGCTTGTTAATAATTAACCCGGGGGAGCGTACTTTCGCTCTTAATTCCAAAACACGCCGCCTTCTACTGCACTTAACACGTCTCTCAGCAAATTGGTTGGCTTGAGGTACTTCTGGTCCAACAGCCAATTGTATAACTTGCGTTCTCATAGATTTACTGTAATACGAGGCTAGTTTCTTTTCTGTTTTATTTTAAATTAACATATAAAGCAATTATTTGTTGATAATGAAATTTCCTACATACTTATAATTAGTCTATGAAGTTAAAATGTTCGTAACCTAAGCACATTGATGCTTTGAGTGTGTTTCATTCTTCAGTTAAAGTAATATGTTTCAGTGCAAGATAAGATGTCAATCTTGGCAGATTGCGACATTCTTTGAAAAAGTTTAGAAAAAACTTTAAAAGTATTAATAAGTTCAAACACATCGTGAGATTCGTATCGAAATTCTTAAAAATGGTTTTCAAAAAATAACGTTAATCACAACAGTGCGTAATGAACTATACCGGTTCTTGCATTAAATTAAAAATAATTTATACGAGGCAGAATGAGCTAATATGAACATAAAGTAATACATCGAGGGATAAGATTTCAGATAATTCGAACATTTGCTGATCAGAAGAAGCTCGGGCCCAAATTAGTTCGGATTTGTGAGATGTTCCTAATTGTTTCGTTGTTAGTAGCATATGCTGAGAAATACGCTGATAGAACCACACACTTCGCCAAGACGTAGTCAGGTATATCTAGAGAAAATCAAAACTGAAGTGGGATATAATTGACTACTACATGATTAGATGAAAGTATAATATAAAGATTAGAAGAAAGAAAGTATTCTAATACAATAAAATATTAATTTACGTACTAAAATATGTACTAAACTGTCTTAAAAATGTATTATTGTACCATCTCATCATTACAAATATTCCGTTAGATGGGAGTAGTGTGTTATGATGAGCTGTTCTCTTGTAACACATTCTCTTCCGAAAAAACAATAAATGCAGGTGTTCCTCAAGGTGCAGTTTTATCACCGACACTTTTTAATATCTATACAGCGGATTTCCTTCGCCACAAAAACTGTCGCTTCGCCCAATATGCTGATGACACCGTATATTCACTTCAGACATGGATATTCACATTGCATATAATAATAATTTACAGGATTACTTAAACAAGATAGAAAATTGGCTCATAAATTGGAAAATAGAAACCATTGCCTGTAAGAGTTCCGTAGTAATTTTCACTAAAAGAAGACCGCAAGAACCATTTGAACTGAAACTTTTTGATGTAGTAATTCCAAATCAAAATGAAACAACTTATCTGGGAATACTTTTGGACCATAGACTTTCTTTTAAGCCTCACATGAATAAAATTGCTGCAAAAGGATATGCTATGTTTCAACGTTCGTATCCTTTATTCAAGTCGCCATCGCTGAGTTTGTGGACTAAGAAAACTTTCTATACAACAATAATCAGAGCTAGCCTCCTATATGCATATCCAGCTCGGTCATCATTCTGTCAATGGGTCTCTACTGAGAAGACTGCGTGGTGTACAAAGAACAGTTCTGCGGACAATTGCTGGAGCTGATTACACAACATCCAATAAATTTTTACATGAAGTTTTGGATATAGCAATAATTGAAGAGTTTTCGGAAAATTTAAAGCTCAAATTTATACAAACATTGAAAAATCATCCAAATCCTCTGCTAACAGAAGTTTAATCATCAACATAAAGAATAAAACCCATTATACCAGCCAGATCTTTTATAAATTCATCATGGATTAACATCAAAGACTGAAGAACTAGACTGAACAATTTCAAAGTGTTTATAAATTAAAGGAGGAGTCAAAAGCAAGTCAGCTTGATCTCCGTTCATATAGACTTTCAGTGCAACAAGATGGTTGGTTGGTTGGGTTGGTTGGGTGGGTTGGGTTGGGTTGGGTTGGGTTGGTTTGGTTGGTTGTTTGTTTGGTTGGTTGGTTGTTTGGTTGGTTGGGTTGGGTTGGGTTGGGTTGGTTTGGTTGGTTGGTTGGGTTGGTTTGGTTGGTTGGGTTGGTTTGGTTGGTTGGTTGGTTGGTTGGTTGGGTTGGGTTGGGTTGGTTTGGTTTGGTTTGGTTGGGTTGGGTTGGTTTGGTTGGGTTGGTTGGGTTGGTTGGTTGGGTTGGTTGGGTTGGGTTGGGTTGGTTTGGTTTGGTTTGGTTGGGTTGGTTTGGTTTGGTTGGGTTGGGTTGGTTGGTTGGTTGGGTTGGGTTGGGTTGGTTTGGTTTGGGTTGGTTGGTTGGTTGGTTGGTTGGTTGGTTGGTTGGTTGGTTGGTTGGTTGGTTGGTTGGTTGGTTTGGTTTGGGTTGGGTTGGGTTGGGTCGGTCGGTCGGTCTGGTTGTGTCAACTATACAATCTTGATTGAACTCTATGGACGATTATTAGTCAAGAAGGCTTTGTTGATTCAGTTTCATTTTTATTAAAACTGTTGCATTTCACTTCAGTTATCAATATATATTAAACAATCTCTGATCCGTGACTATCCATAATCTCATTCAGCAGAAGCTATAACATAACCTAAATAATATAAACAAGATGGTATAATAGAAAAATTTTAATTAAGGATGATGAAATAAACATGAATCATTTTAAAAGGTACAATTATTGAAAGTGCAATGCTGACAAACAAAGAAACAAATGCTAGGGAGATGATAAAGATTGTAGAATAAGCAGCCATGATTGGTTGAAACACGTCGTTTTTTATGACGTAGTAAAAGTTTAATAGTCACCATAAACCGATTTGTCTCCAATGGATGTAGCTACTATAATTTGATTTTTTGACATTATTGACATTGAATTGATAATAACTTTAATGCAAGTATATTTTACGTTAAAATCCGTCTTACTAACTCAACTATCGCGAATCTGCTAATTCCAGTAACAGATGTGGCCATATTGGAGTAGCCATCTCCATTTATTCACATAAACGATGGGGTGCGTTATGAATGAAGACTGCACTACACACCCCATGAAAGCTCTGGGGATTCCCCCTGCATAAAGTGTTTTGACCCGAGCAACCACCGCCTCGGTGCACCCAGCAGTTCGATTTGTGTGTTTTTTGTAATCTCGTAAAAAGGGAAACCATCTGACCCTCGCCTGCCCTATTTCGTGACCCAAATCTCAGCCATCTGCCTCGTGGTGGATACCTCCCCTCCGAAGAGACTTTAAGTGATTAATAGCAGAGTGCGCGCTTAATCCACGTGGGCAAAAAATACTGTCATCATGAAAGTTAACCGACACCGATGCCGACAAATCCGGGCCTTCGTAACCTTTCTCTTTTCACTGTTTGCCCATCCTCTTCCTTATCCCCATCGTCATCATAATCATTGCCCTCCCTCTACAACCATTATTATTATTATTATTATTATTATTATTATTATTATTATTTGTTTAAGATTGTTTATGTTTGTTTATTTTTATTGTATCATTATTGTTACTTTTATTTTTATTTATATGCATCCAGTGATTAACATTAAAATTTAATTTATTTATTATTTCAATTAATTGTATTCAAAATTTAATTACATTGTATTAATTCAGATCCGTTTAATGTATAGATTGTTGTTTGGTTATTCTTCAAATATATTTTAGATTTATATATATATTTTTTTCTTTTTTTTTTCACATTGTAACATAGTCCTATTAAGTTATATTAAATTAATTTTCATCATTTTACTAGCTATCTCAAATAAAAAATTAATTATAATTGATTGAATTAAATTAGCTCAAGATAAATTATGTTTACTACTTTATTTTATAGGTTTATCTAATTTAAAATAAAAATGTAGTCTACTAGTCGTTAAAACTGAAAGAATATTGCTGGAGAACCTTTTAATGTAGTGTAAATATTTGTAATTTAAATATGTATCGTACTAGTTCGATTAATTAAAATGTGTCTCAGCTTTTCGAAACATACAGCAGAGTCCGTATGGGTCAGTTTCTATCTGATGCTTTTCCAATTCACTGCGGGCTAAAGCAGGGAGATGCACTATCACCTTTACTTTTTAACTTCGCTCTAGAATATGCCATTAGGAAAGTTCAGGATAAAGGCAGGGTTTGAATTGAACGGGTTACAGGCTTCTTGTCTATGCAGATGATATGAATATGTTAGGAGAAAATACACAAACGATTAGGAAAACACGGAAATTTTACTTTGAAGCAAGTAAAGCGATCGGTTTATAAGTAAATAATAAAAAGACAAAGTATATGATTATGTCTCGTGACCAGAATATTGTACGAAATGGAAATATAAATATTGGAGATTTATCCTTCGAAGAGGTGGAAAAATTAAAATATCTTGGAGCAACAGTAACAAATATAAATAACACTCGGGAGGAAATTAAACGCAGAATAAATATGGGAAATGCGCTGATAGTTATTATTCGGTTGAGAAGCTCTTATCATCCAGTCTGCTGTCCAAAAATCTGAAAGTTAGAATTTATAAAACAGTTATATTACCGGTTGTTCTGTATGGTTGTAGCTCCTATGATAATAAATCAAACGCACTGTAATTCAGCAAATAATTGAGCGGCAAATAACGTCCTCGTGTGCTTTCTGCGAACGCCAACGAAAGAGCCAAAATGGCGGGCGATTATGTTAAGTATTTATCGAGCCTTAGGAAGTGCATAACGTCATCAGCAGCGAATGACAAGACGCACACGTTTAAATGTAGCCGACCTGCAGCGTGATTGGCTGCCGGAAATAAGAGCGACGGAACTATAGTTGGGAGGCAGGAGGGAAAAAGATCTTTGTGGAGGCCGAGACGTAGATGGAAGGATAATATTAAAATGAATTTCAGGGAGGTGGGATATGATGGTAGGGACTGCATTAATCTTGCTCAGGATAGGGACCGATGGTGGGCTTACGTGAGAGCGGCAGTGAATCTTCGAGTTAAAAGCCATAAGTAAGTAATAATAGTAATACTTGTTTGTTTACATCTGAAGTCTGATTAGTGAAACATGTTACTAGTCAGATATGTAATGGAGGGGGAAAGGAACTGGTCACTCTACCCCATTATCTCCTGGCTTAGTTGTCTCACCAGTGATGCCTTATTGGTGCCACTTATGAGGTTAAGATCTATCTTCGGACAGCTGACTAAACCAGTGGTATTGAATATTTTTGCTAGCGTAACCCCAAAATACATTTTATTTTACTTTCTTACTCCCCCCAACTGCATTGCAATTGTGCAAGAAATAATAAAGACTATAATATGATGATGTGTGCTCGTTCTGGAAAGGAATTTTACAATGTTACATTTGTTCGGATAAAATTAGTGCACATTTAAAGGACAAAATTGAAATTCTTTCAATCACTTATTATCATCGAAAAATCGAAAGAGAATTGGGAGGACGAATTTAAAAGGTACGCAAAACGCGTCCTTGCAAGGGGTTGGGGGCTGTACAAAACTAAATATGTGAGCTCCAAGCCTGTTGGCCACTAGTCTCACTCCGGGTTACGCTGCTTCACTGAAGGAGCTCTGGAAAATTTTGAAGGGGAAGCCGAAATTGGACGTAACCTCTTAGGTACCACATACGCGAGGGAGACTGAGATTTGATCAAGTGATCACGCAACGGGGCGAGGAGGAGATGGCTGGTGTTTGCCGTTAGGATGGCAAGACGCTGTCATCTGTTGTTCGATGACAAAGCATGTGAAGGCCGTCGGAAGAAGCGCCGTGAAATCTAAATCTGCAATTTGAGATCCCTGTCCTTTCAAATTGCGACTAAATAGTGACCTATTGTATATTTAAAAGACAATTTATAGGTTCTGAACTAGGGCATACGTCGTTTATATTAAAGGGAATATATATGGGGAAGGGCATATAGGTCCGTAGCCCATTTCTTATAGGACTCATCCCGACATTTGTCTTACGCCTTAGGAAAACCACGGAATACCTTAGGCAGGATGACTTATTATCATAATACTCAGCTCTCTTAAATAGACTGAGCAGTCCACACCTGTGGAGTAACGTTTAGCACGTCTGGCCGCGAAACCAGGTGAAAGGTTCGATTCTGTCGGGGCAAGTTACCTGGTTGAGATTTTTCCGGAGGTTTTATCAACCCAATATGAGCAAATGCTGGGTAACTTTCGGTGCTGGACCACGGACTCATTTCACCGGCATTATCACCTTCATTCATTCAGACGTTTAAATAACCAAAGCTGTTGATAAAGCGTCGTAAAATAACTTACTAAAAAAAAACTATACTGAGCATATTGCGAATAAAATAAATGGCTTTCCCATAACACGCTATGAAATGTTTCATATAAAATAATTTTTATCTCGAAAAGGAAGCAAAAACGAGCAAAACTGTATTGAACTTTTCTGTTTGAAATATTATTTATTTGTATCACATTGAACTCTGTTTGCAAAATGAAAGTCATTGAAAGATTATTAAGAAATGTAATTCTTATCTGTCCATTGGGTGCAATTTTCAATTTTAAATAAAAAAATTATTATTATTATTATTATTATTATTATTATTATTATTATTTATTATCATTTATAATTCATTTATAATTCATTTATAATACATTTTATTTAATTGCCATCTTTTAATTATCTCACTGAACTAATTTTAATAATATTATTTGTGCTATTTATTTTGTTGCATTTTGGTCAATTGAGTAATGTATACTATTATATTGATTGTATTTTCATCTCATTGCCATTTTCTATCATTCATTCTCATCATCATTTGTTGTTTTGTTTCGTTTTGTACCTGTGCTAAACTGTAATTGGCCTTGTGCTGTTGTTTCGCACATTAATATTCTAAATAAATAAAAATAAATAAATTATTATTATTACATAGAATATTATAATATCGTCCCGCACCGTGGCGTCGCGGTCTAAGGCATCCGCCTAGGACTCACGTTACGGAATGCGCGCTGGTTCGAGTCCTCATGGGGGAAGAAATTTTCTCATGAAATTTCAGCCAGTGTATGGGACCATGCCCACCCAGCATCGTGATGCACTTGGGGAGCTACGATAGGTAGCGAAATCCGGTTGCGAATGCCAGCTATAACGGCTGGGGGATCATCGTGCTAACCACACGATACCTCCATTCTGGTTGGATGATCGTCCACCTCTGCTTCGACATGTGGGCGTGAGGCCAGCAGCCGGCTGGTCGGTCTAGGCCCTTGACGGGCTGTAGCGCCACGGATTATTATTATTATTATTATTATTATTATTATTACAACATAGAATATTATAATATCGTCCCGCGCCGTGGCGTCGCGGTCTAAGGCATCCTGCCTAAGACTTGCGTTACGGAATGCGCGCTGGTTCGAGTCCTCATGGGGGAAGAAATTTTCTCATGAAATTTCGGCCAGTGTATGGAACCGGTGCCCATCCAGCATCGTGATGCACTTGGGGAGCTACGATAGGTAGCGAAATCCGCTTGCGAATGCCAGCTATAACGGCTGGGGGTCATCGTGCTAACCACACGATACCTCCATTTTGGTTGGATGATCGTCCACCTCTGCTTCGACATGTGGGCGTGAGGTCAGCGGCCGGCTGGTAGATTTAGGCCCTTCACGGGCTGTAGCGCCACGGATTATTATTATTATTATTATTATTATTATTATTATTATTATTATTATTATTATTACATCAGATGTCCACATTCCTTCGTATATGAAATTATGATAAAGGAACTTATTGTCTAGGGTCGTAATATCACAGCGCTTCAGACGTCTTGATTTAAACCCCTTTGAAATATTTCTATACATCCCGGACGAGGGAGCTCTGCTTATGTCGGTATGAAATGAAATTCCAAAGTTGAACGTTGTGGCACGCGCCACTTGGCGTTAATATAATTTGATCTGACAATCTCTTTCACAGCTGCCATACTCGGACCCTCTTCCGAGAGGGGCAGCACTTTACGAAATTGGTAGCATAACTGATTTGTAAACATTTGACAGGAAGAAGGAAAGTGTAAATGGAGGATGAGACCGGATCGCGGTGCATGTCCCCCACGTGTGAGGCGCGTCAGAGCGCGTATTGATGGAAACGCGCTGAGTAAACTCTCCGGAGTGACAATATTTGAAGATAAACCCCGTGAAAGTAAACTGTCTGCTGGCGTGTACACAGAGCAGGCGGGAGCGGAAGTTGTTCTTACTTCTAACCCTTTCCAACAAATCTGTGAATTGCTATACAACCGATATAGAACCTGGCTGCACCGCTTGTTTCAGTGGAAAGGAGGTAAAAATTGAACGTAACATTGAACGTAGGTTAAGGGTGGAACGATAGTTAAACATACAGGTTCGTATTCAAAGACATTCTTAGCGCGGGTTTCCGGTGGATGATCAGCGAACTAACGTTTCTCGTATTCATAAGCCAGAGTTAGCGATATGATATGATATGAATCCCGTACAAGTAACCAGTCGATAGCCGGGGCTAGTTTAGCACGCTCGTAGCGCGGGCTAGCGAAATGTCTATGAATAGCACCCACAGTGTTGATCAAGAGTTTAGAAATTCCAGTCCATTACGTTAACGTGATGGATTTTTTTGTACCTTAATTTTTTCATAAAATATTTGAAATTATTTAGAAATTATTTGTGCCTTGAGAAGTCACAATGTAAAAATACGAAAAAATGATGTATAGTAAAATTTATTTAAGTTTTTTACTTTTGATTTCTGAAATATGATAGCAATTTTTTTTTTTTTTTAAGAATTTTGCTCTGTGAATTTTAACAGCGAAGTGGCATTTCAATTTTGTCTATTTTCATTGCAGTATGAGTTAAGATATCTTTACAAATAAATTTCGATACCTAGAAACATTTTTGGATTTTTTGCCACCTCCTTTAACATATAGCTAACTAACATTTACCAAAAAGAGCGAATTTTGAAAAGACTTAGATTAGATTAGATTTATTTATTTAACCTTGTAGAGATAAGGCCGTCAGGCTTCTCTGCCCCTCTACCAGGGGATTACAACTATAACATGAACAATAAGATTACAATTAATATTAAATTTACAATTACAATTACAATAAAAATTAAAGTACGACAAGAATACCTGATTAATGAAAGCTAGACATTTTATCATAGAAGTTAAGTACAAAGAATATTTTTGTATTTACTAAATTACAAATTAAACCTACAATAACAAAATTCTATAGTGATGAAATTACCGGATATTGAGATATTTTGTGGTAGATTAAAAGAACTATTTACAAGAAACCATGTCTGAACGAGTTTTGACCAAGTGCCTAGTAAGTTTGCGTTTGAATTGAATTTTATTTCGACAGTCCCTGATGCTAGCAGGTAACGAATTCCAGAGTCTTGGCAGGGCTATTGTGAAAGAGGAAGTATGAGGAGGTGCGATGGGATGGTATTGTTAGTATTGTTTCATGGCGAGAGCGTGTGTTCAGATTGTGGTGGGAAGAAAGGTAAGTGAAGCGAGACGACAGGTACGAAGGAATAGAAGAGTTCAAGATTTCGAAGAGAAAGAGAAGTGAATGTAAATTTCTTTTCTTATCTAGTTTAAGCCAACCTATTGCTTCCAGGGATTTTAAAAGACGTAACATAAGCTAAAATATCTGGATATCTAGTACTTATTTATTTAACCTGGTAGAGATACGGTCATTAGGCCTTCTCTTCCCCTCTACCAGGGAATTACAACTACAATATTAAGAATGCAATTGAAATTATAATTACGATTAATATTAAATTTACAATTTCAATTACAATAAAAAACAACGTTCTAAAAGATTACTTGATAAATAAAGGCTACACAATTTAATATAAAAGCTAAAAATAAATAAAGATTTCTTTTTACTGAAGCACAAATTAAACCTAGAATAATTATATAGTGATGAAATTACCGGAGATTGAAAAATTGTATGCTAGAATAAGCGAACTATTTACAAGAAACCGTGTCTGAACGGGTCTCAATTACTGACCAATTGCACCAGTTTGCGTTTGGATGGAATTCTGTTTCGACAGTTACCGAAGTTGGACAAGTTACTGTTTTTAGTTTATCTTATTTACTATAGCAGTATCACTTAACTAGGTCACTACGTTCTCATATAAATTGTCTCAATTCATTTATCGTCATCAAAATTTTTCAAAAATTTCTCTTTTTTTTTCTATAAATTTTATCTATTATAACGATGACAAATTAATCCAGAAATGTCTCTGGACAGTGTAAGTTATTTTTACATATGAAGAGTCCACTGAAAGAATGATGGATGTCATTTGGAATACATTTTTCAGGAGAAGCAATTGCAAATTTGAAATGCTTAGCGCTCAAAGCTTAACTGTGATTTTCGATCATTACTGGACAACGACTATCAGTGTTAATGCCATATAACTCTTTATGTACATTCTATGTCTTAAGCTATGCATTGACAGTCTTGGTTTATTTGCGACAAGAAAGTGACATCCATCATTCTTGCAGTGGACTCTTCATATATCTTAACTTATACTATAGAATAAGACAATATGAAGATGAGAGTTAGTGGTTAACATATACGAAGCAAAATTGTTTGAAAAAGACTGATTTTTAGGAAACAGGAACATAAAAAATAAATAATTTCGTTATACTTCTATTTTTTTATTTCTAGACGTAGGCTATTGTGACTTCCAAAGAGACAAATCCACTGTCAACGATTTTAAAACTTCTGTCAAAAAATAACTAAAAAATATCCATGCTAACTCAACGAAACATTCACTTGTTAAGATGTTTCATAATTTTCTTTCATTAATAACTAAAAAACTTAGGATTTTCGGACATATGTTTATGTGAACTTTTTTCTTGTTTTGTTTTGAGGAACATGCCCCCAAGGCTTGTCAAAGCGTTTCTCGTTTTAATAATTTAACAAAAATATTGGTCTTGTAAACAAAAAATAAGGAACATCTTTTAAAACTTCAGAAAAAAAGATTATATCTTTTCATTAATTCCCAAAACTAATATTTTAAATAAACTACTTTCTGATATTAAAAATATTATAATTATGATATTAACTACAAGAATACTCTTTACACAAATAGGACTTATATTACTAATTCAAACAATTATTGTATGTATAATAAGAGATTTATTATCGCAAAGATTTTGATTCCCATATATTCTATTCTTAATCTTCCTAGGAGGTATATTAGTACTATTTATTTACGTTACAAGACTAGCATCAAATGAAATATTTTCTATATCAACCAAAATAATAATAGCCATAATTATTATTACAACATTATTAAAGATTTATAAATCTCATTAACATCTTCAATGTTAGGCTCTATAATATAAGCTATTTAAGTCTAAATAATTAATAAAAATATTATTACAACAATTCACATTACTAAAAAAATATAAGAAAGAATTTTAGATTATTATATTGTCATTACTGAGTATATCTGGAACTAAAAGCCACCAAGTGGTCCCTTTTCATATGCACGCACACAATGGTATCCGATCCTAGTTAGAATTTTACCCAATAATAAATTAATAAACTCAAAACAAATTTTTTATCGAGGAAAAGTTCAGATGTAGACTTAGATCAAGGTCGATGCCAGGCTGTAGAGCTGAGAAAAGGAAAACGATTTCACGGTTAATGACGAGAGCAATGCATTCTGACTTCTTGATCGAGATACTTGCAAAATTTTGCCAGGACTGAAGAGGTCAGATGCTTTGTTTATGACAAGAAAATTAAACTGCACAGGCCCAGTATGCTTCCCATGTTTCATTTCCGATAGAGTACACCCTTTCACCCCGTCAACTAAAGCACACTGGGAAGAGCGATCTTGATGATTGGCAGTCAGAACCATGCCTCCTCCTGAAAATTAACAATACTCTGAAACATGGGTCGGCGCGTGGTCTAATGATACACCAGACAGCACTGTGGGAGCGAGAATCTTCTGTACAGTCAGAGCCTATGTCAATGATACTGTCAAAAATATGGGCTATTCCATCTCAAATCGACTGAAATAAAGGTAAATTTCTTGTTCAATTTTTAAATGACAATGAAACTTTTTCTGTCTTTTGACAACTCTGATACGGAAATGCTTTGTGCAAAGTTTGAGACATCAGAACTTCGAAGTGTTTAAATTAAAAATATTTAAATTTATCGTATTTTCATAAAATTAGCAACTTTAAACTGTTCGCCTCCAGAAACCCTTTCACCCAATGATCAAAATCATGCGGGTTTTATTTTGATGCTAGAAGTTAAAGTGAAATATTGACATGTAAACTTTATTTTCATTACTTTTTGGAAATGGAGAAATTTAGATTTTTCCATTAAGTTCGCGTTTACGAAAAATATTTTAAAAATAATGGTTAGTTGCATTGAAATAAATAAAAACTTGTTTTTTTTATTGATAAGAAAGTATTGAAAATTCAAATAAAGAAAATAAATAGTAGGCGCATCAACATAACCAGTTTGACTGTAAGTATTTTGAGTTTAATAAAACAAACATGTTGTGATTTATAATTTAGCAGTCATCTACCTTCCTCAATTGTAGATAGAAAAGTTTTCATAAACACAGGAGTAAAATGACGCCCAATGCTCGCTTATCTTCAGCTCTCGGCCAATAACATGGAATTATGCCGTTAATTATAATGTGAAAATAAATGCGAATATTGAAACTTATTCGAGCCACTAAACAAACAATGCCGAACATATCTTAATAATGCAAGGTTTTTTCTCAATATTTTTAAATTTTTACAAATGGGCAAAAAGCCTAAAAGAAGTAAAATCAGATTATCTGTCTATTTAATTCAAATAAAGGGAAGTATTACACATCACAACAACTAAATGTCAGCTTCAAAATGATTTCACCGTTGAATGTTCTGCAGTAAAGGTTCCAAGTTTTGAGCGCTGAAAGATTGTTTTATAAAATACGCTAAATTTGTCGCTCAATAGTACGAAATAAAACCGTTTGACTTTCGATAGTATATTTTTGAAAATGCACTCTCCTCAGCACCTTGTATAAATAGGGAAAAAAATAGAGTATTAAATAATGCGAAGTTTTTTACTGATCGATTTCATATGGAATAGCCCATATGTGCATTTCACAGCTGTAGGATAACCTTCTATGTTCTGTTTTAAATTGAAGTAATCATAGTTAATTTTATATAATCGGAATTTTTTTGAAACGTCTCTCAGGGAATACTCCAGACCAGGATTTAAGCTAGAAAATAAATAATTATCGCAAAAATGCACAAATGAAAAATTATATTTGTGCAAATTGCGAAGTGCTTGTTCAATATTACAAATAATTGTGCAGAAACAAAAAGTTAAGTAATTTGTTACGAGTTTTATTACTTTCAATCCATCTTACTACACGCTCGATATTCCTACAATATGTAAGTAAATCATTAGACTTAGGTATGTTTAGAATCAATTACTGATGAATTTACATCACATTAAAATACTTTATTTTATGGACACTCTAAACATTTAAATTTTTTATTAGTAAACCCTTCAAGATTTGTTGTTAGCATAGTGTTAACTCTTTTTTACTGAAAGGCGGTTTCTAATTCCAGTTTTTACAAGATTCATGCACCTGAATCCTCGCTCACAATTTACAGTATGCGATGGAATTAGGATATATAAATCAATTAGAAGAAATTGTTCACTTAACTTACATGAATTGCACCAACTCTTTGAAATCAATTCCTGAACATCTATTGCTCAATACCTTTTGAACATTCCATGCCATTAGCATTTCATTTAAATTCTGATTAGTTCAAGCACATCTCTGATTTCATTTTATCCATTACCATCTTCGTTTCTAAAATCCAATGTGGTTGTCGCATTTTTGCACATTTACATTCAAAGTTTGTTGCATTTTTAGAAGTCGAGTAGCAAAATGCGACTGTGCCTTAAACCCTGCTCTAGACGCCTTTTCTTTAAATACTCTAAGAACACGAAGTGGAACTCCCATTAAGTAGAATCAGGTCGACGTCAGATCTTCATTTGCAGTTTCTAAAAGTATACAGTTAGCAGGTCTGTTGTTCTAAATAAAAAGTAACGTGGAAGAAATTAATTTTTTTTCTTATAAAAACCACGAAAGAAAACAATGTAGTGGGAAAATAACATATAGCCCTACTGTAGAATGAACAAAGAAAATATGCATTGGTTACCCACATTAGAGATAGAAAGCTGGTTTCGAAGAAAGAATTTCTCCTAAATGATGATAGTGATATAATAGGCTATGATAGGTTTACTTTAAAAAATTCACATTTTATTTCCCAAACGCATAATGCGTACGCCAGAAATGACATAGCGCATTAACTTCCATTCTTTTCTGTATCAATGTCATGCAAATGACTCAAGACGGATTATATTATTACAGTGGCGGCTGCTCTTAATGTGTCTAGGTGGTATAGCACATTGGGAGTTTCATCAAACGTAATTTATGTTAGGAATGTACGTTTTTCAGTTTATATAATAACAAATTATATACTACTCTGATCTCTTATTGGTTTTTGGAGACTTGGTCCTGCTTTTCCTTTCGAGCAGATGAAACGGCGAATACATTTTGTTTCTGTTCATGTATTTGCCTCATTCCTTGATCCTCGACTTCCCGAACGCATTTAAGTTCCAATGTGCTACAAGATTTATAGCCTTGAGTCAACGGACTGGCATTATGATATGTTTTGATACAATAATAGTTATACCACAATCTAGTATACAGGGTGTTTAAAAAATACACGGTTTATAATTTCAGGTAAAATTTCCCACATGTAGACAATCAAAATAGTTCATTACAACATGTCAGAAATGCTTTATTTGAGTTATGGCCTTCACAACACTGAAATTCACCGGAACGTTTTTCTTTCCGCAGGTCGTTGTCAAAGGAACATTAAGAGGGCACTCTGAAGTTCATTGAGGCGAAGTTACATTCAGTTTGTTAGGCGTTAGACTGTGCGACATGTATTCAAATCAAGAAAGAATACACAATGTACGGTAAGGCGGAAATAACATGCGCTGGCTCGTCGTCTGTACCAGGAGAGGTACCCACAGCGACAATGTCCAGATCGGAAGAGAAAGAATTTGTACGTCTCCATTACCGTCTGTGCGAGTATGGAAAATTTAACTCTCCTGGTTTGGGAAGGGGACGACCAAGATCTACAACTCCAGAAGTACAGGAAAATTCTGGATTATACATGACTCCTTCTATTAGCACACGAATAGTGATGTGAGGTCTGTATTCAAGCAGGAGGTGAATATTTTGAACATCTTCTGTAATGACAACGACCTGCGGAAAGAAAAACGTTCCGGTGAATTTCAATGTTGTGAAGGCCATAACTCGGAAATGAAGCATTTCCGGACACATGTTGTAATGAACTATTTTGATTGTCTACATGTGGGAAATACATACCTGAAATTATGCCCCGTATTTATGAAACACCCTGTATACAATCACGAAGCTCAATACGTAGTAAATATGCATCCATAGATAGTTGCTAACCACTAGGATCGCTAATATCACCTCATTACAGACAATGCAAAATAGTACCGGCACAGTCTATTGTTCCTAGCACTCTCACAACTCAAGCTTCGTGACTGTATATATACTAGACTGTGATTATACGTTGTTTTTCATATAGGTCTTAATTTCTTCATTTGGATCGTCGATACGTGACAGTAATAGACTAGCTGTAGGCTACATTTACAGTACCGCAACCTAATTGTTATGTCAGTGCCAGGTGTAAAATCTAATTATAAAATAATACGCTGTGTCCACAGAAATATTCCGTGATTATAAACGGTTATAATTTTGTAACTATGCGTAATATGAAATTCATACCGGCGCCATTAGAAAGAACGGCTCAAAGAATTTCAGGGGATATGCAATTGTTGGCGGAAAACAACAGATGGCACCATAAGAAATCATATTCCATGGTTTATGTCTAACAGCTTTTGTATAAAACTTTTTTTTTTTTGAAAAATTAAAATATAAGAAGTTATTAGCAATATTCCACACTTATTATTTACTCATTATATATGCAAATTATGTCTCGTAATCTTCTAACTTATATATGAATTCAGATCTCCCCGCAATCTATTTGCTGTTAATGGTGGGTAAATCAACGAACGAATAAATGGAAAAAGCGAAAGAAGAAAATTAATATTCTCGATTTTCGCTTATTTCGAGGAGGATGTTTGAATTTCTATGTGAGAGTAGACCTTCATCTTCCCACTGAAGGTTTTGTAACTAATGTAGAAAATTAATTAGGCGTATATTGTAGATCATTAAGATAAAGATGAAGACTGGAGTTTTAGTCGGTCAGAACCGTTGATTGTGTGCTACCACAGTCTAGTATATGGGCTATTCCATCTCAAATCGAACGAAATATAGAGAAAATTGACCTTCAATTTTTAAATACAATGAAATTTTTCTGTCCGTAGACAACTATGATACAATGCTTTGTGCAAAGTTTGAGGCATCAGAACTTCATAGTGTTTAAATTAAAAATATTTTAATTTATCGTATTTTCATAAAATTAGCAACTTTAAACTGTTGTGGCTCCAATGATCAAAATCATAGTTTATTTTGATGCTGAAAAGTTAAAGTTTATATTGACATGTAAACAGTTTTTCTTACCTTTTATGGCAATTGAGAAATTTAGATTTTTATAAATTAAGACGCCTTTCCACAAAAAATATTTTTAAAAATATGGTTAGATTTTGAAAGTACAAATAATCACGTATTTTTACTGATGCAACGTTAATAAGAAAGTATTGAAAAATCAAATAAAGAAAATAGATGGTTGGCGTGAAAACAACAGCTGTCACCATAAGAAATTAGTTCCACGGTCTATGTCAAGGCCTTTTGACATAAAACGTGATGTTTTGTAAAATTAAAATTTAGCTTATTAGCAATATTATACTTTTGTAAACACTGGATAAAATTTGCCCAATGCTCTTATCTTCATCTCTCGGCCAGTGTGTGCTGTGTTGCTCCTTTCAAGTCTAGGCGTGGAAAATAATTTATTTTATACCCCGAAAATTAATGCCGTGACACTAAGAAAAAGAAAAAATAAATGCCGAATATATGCTCGATTTTAATAATGCAAGGATTTTTTAATATTTTTTACATTTTTACAAATGGGCAAAAAGCCTAAAAGTAAATAAAATCAGATCATCTGTGGCTCTGTAACAATAAAAATAAGGCATTACTTCTTATCATAACCTACCAAATGTCAGCTTCAAACCCCCACCCTCTCATTCAATGTTCTGCAGTAAATGGTTCCAGTTTGCTGAAAGAGGCTTTTTTTCTAAAATGCTAAATTTGTCACTCAACAATGGCGAAAATCGTTTGACGCAATAGTATATTTTTGCAAACCATCCCCAGCACCTTGTATAAAAGGGAAAAAAGTTTCAAAAAAATGCGAGGTTTTTGCTGATCGATTTCATGATGAGAATATTAAATATGATTACAGTCACGAAGCTTGAGTTGTGAGGGTGCTAGGAACAATAGACTGTGCTGGTACTATTTCGCATTGTCTGTAAACGATATTAGCGATCCTAGTGTTGGTTAGCTACTATCTATGGATGCATATTTATTACGTTTTGAGCTTCGTGACTGTATTATTATTATTATTATTGATGCTACCGTTATTATCATAATCAAATGTTCTTCATCTTTCTCTGTATGTCGATCCTTTTTAGGGAAAGAATTACTTCCGTTGATTTTTTGTTTTAATATTCAATGAAACATATTGAATTAATGCAGAAGATAAATGAGAGCTGCGGTCTGGCCGGGAATTCAGTTTTCGCTGGCACCATTCCACCTCTGACTCAAGGTTAATTGACCTTGTATAAACGATTGTTCGCTTCCTAAACGTCTTGTCGTTTTAAATTGTTTGGTGATTAAGTTTCTGGGTTTAAATGGGCCGTAAATATAACACGTTTGGGAAGAAAGATTTATGCAAAGAGTTTTGAAAGATACGAAGAAAAAAATGTGTTACGTAATAGAATAATTTATCGGTTCTGTTTGAAAGATTAATTTATTGTTTCAGCATGACCTCGGTGTATGAAACGACTGAAGCATGTGACTTCAACAGTGCGTGAGTTCGAAACCCGCCTAGTGCATGGACGTCCTGTGTTGTCTTAGATCAGGGATGTCAAACATGCGCTCCCCAGAACGCAAGCATTACCATCCCTACTTCCTCCACCTCCTGCCCACGTTACACTGTTTTCTAAACATTGTTTGGCCTTGTACTGTATAAAATTATATTAAAGTCAACTTTGAAAATCGAAATCGTTAATAAGTGAACCGAGTTCAGACACCTTCTTCTATTCCCCTTATAAAACTTGTCTGCGATCAAATTGCCTTGGTTCAAATGCAATCGTTCGGTGAAAAGGCTCGGCGCACCGATCGCATTGTGATGCGCGGACGATGTTGTACAGGTTTGTTCAGTCTTCCAACTGAAGGCTTTAACTCTTTTGTAGAAAACAATTTCTTTTAGATCATTCAGATAAATGAAGGGGATTTAGTGACCTTTTAGCACCCCATAGTGACAAAATTTAATCTTTCTTTGTTGATTTGAGAAATCTATGTCGACTTTACAGTTACTTTTGGGAAAGAATTACACTCTGTTGACTTTTGTTTTTTTTGAAACAATGTAAATAATGCGGAAAATAAAAGAAAGTTGTCTGTTCTCCAAATTCAGTTATCATGTTATGGTGTTTTACTCTAAACAGGTTAATAAACCTTTATAAAACGACAATTTTCGTTTAGTAAACGTTAATTGTCGTTTTAAATGTTATCATATCCATTAATAAGTTTTGTTATAAAATAATATAATTATAGATTATGTTATTTGGTACTGCTGAAGACGATAGATTATAAAATATAAGATTGTTTGTGAAATTAAGGCAAGAAAAAATATATATATACCATAATTTATCGGTTCTCTTTAATAGATTAATGGATATTTTATTTCAGCAATCTGTCACTCGTATATTTCAAACAGAAAAGAAATAACTGAACTTGGATCATCTAACTTAATCGGAGAAATTTCTTCAGTCAAAGTCGACTTTAGTTTGAGACAAATTAATGCGCTCCAGAAGACTTTATACAACCAAAATCCAAGTTTAGCTAGAACAAGGATCAATTTGACCTCTGATCTAAGATTAAATGGTTTATACAATCGGGCCTTAGTCAGTTGTTAACTGCAGAACGTAAACATCCAGTGGCGAACAGTTTACAGAATATTTGAAAATGGCACTATCTACAGTACCAAGATATAGCTTCAGTGAGGAATGGGAATATGATTATTTTGTTGTCGAAGGATATAAAAAAGCTAATTGTCTATTAAGTTCCATTTATTTTTGTTATACAGGGTGATTCACGAGGATTTACCGCTACTTACGGAACCTTATTTCCGAAGACATTTGAGCAAAAAATGTAATATAAACATGTGTCCTAATCTCAATATTTTCAGAGTCACATTAATTTGAAGTTGTTTGTAAAATACCATTATTATTTAGTTTTAAGGACAAAGAATATTACAGATAAAGTTTGAACTATTCAGGAGTATCATTTCTTTAATTAGCTAGTATTCTGAAGCTAAGAATGCGTTATGAATTCCATAGTTGCTTCATACAGAATTTTTTCTCGATTTTTATGTACAGTAGTGGCAAAAAAAAAAAAAGTACCGACCCTTGTAGCTGATACAAAAGAATCCCGTGCTGTGTATTGTGTCAAACTGTGGTAATTTCAATATGGATAGTGAAGTCAGAGGTATGTACTGCTATTTAATGTAAAAATACGCAGTTATCTTTGCCGAATAGAGGTAGAAATGTAATATTGATGCCAGATGAAAATAAAAGTCTCAAAGTTTTTTCGTCTGTAAGTTTGAGGCACTGAAGGAAACAAAAGACGGTAAGAATCGAACAAATGCAATAAATTTCATTGTTACAATTAATTATACAAGATGGATGTGTTTTGTAACTAGAAAAATTTGAATCTGTGACTCTGAAATCAGCTACAAGGGTCGGTCCTTTTTTTTTTTGCCACTGCCGTACAAAAATACATTTTTTAAATGAATTTATCACAATTGTTACAAATCACGCCACTCTTGTGAATTCTTTAAGACTGTACATTAGGATGCATAATTAAACTGTAAACAATCAAGTTCCTAAAGTCGTATGATTTGTAGTATAACAATACATTGCATGTCATTATTTTTTGAAAATGACGCATTTCAAGTGACCACTTCGGTATCTTCCGGTGTTGTGATAAGTTTAAAACACCGGCCAAGCTATCTAAACACAACAGTACTATTTATAAGACTAGCAAAGAAGCGATTTTATACCAACTGAAAATAAAATGAAACCAGGAAATATCAGAAATTGGTTCCAAGATTTGTGGTTTCAGAACTAGCTTCAAAGTTTGAATTTCGAAGAGAAGGTGTGGGAAGAGGAGTGGAGGAGGAGGAGGAGGAGGAGGAGGAGGAGGAGGACGAAAAGAGAACTAGGAGTAGGAGAAGGAGCAAACATCTTGCACACTTTTCAAGTTCATATTTATTTTTTTTTCCTTGTATTCTCTCAATCATTGTTACATGTTGTTCTCGTTGTAGCATGACCATAAATTTCTTGTAGGGTACGATTTCTTTACCGCAAGGCGATACAATACATTTACTTCCTAGTTTGAAGGAAAGCGTAATTAAAAAGATTGTTCAAGGTGAAAAAAAAATGCAAACTTGCGTCTAGCTCTTGTATGTGCAGGATTATAGACATCCTAATTTAAATATTTGCTTCATAACCGACATTATCTTGAAATTGGTCTGTAAATTAATATACACAGAGGAGAGGGTTAATGTGCGATGGCTTGGGGATAGTGTGAAGGGAATTAGATGAACATGCACCCGAGTATCGTGTGTTGTTAGTTCTTTTGAGACGTTAATTACAGTCGCGGAAGCGGGATAAGTACGGCTTGTTGTGTTTGAATTATTCATTCGCCGGGGCTACATCAGCACGCGCACTCCTCCGCACAACCTCCGTTTAAATAAGCAATTAACTTGTCTTTTTCCCTCCACTTTATGATGACCTCTTGGCGTAAATAAAAGCTGATAAGGACGGTCGCTGTATACGCGGAAGTGATGCTTGTTGCGCCGCGTGTTGCAATTTTGTTCTTGACCAGTGTTGCCAATTCAGCGGTTTTCCCGCTAAATCTAGCTTTTTTTGGATAACCGTCTCTCGGGTAAAATTATATTATCCCGCTTAGCGGGAATACTAGCGGTTTTTAATCTATAAAGTTTCTTAAATAATATTCATATTAGCATTATAAGCGGCTTTCATAATTACATTTAATTCGTTCGGTGTGTGTTTTGTGAAATATGGATGTGTTAATGTAGTGATAATTCCATATTATATAATATGTTACCGTTAAAACCCGAAATCCGTCAAAACCAGTTTGAACTAGTAAAAACTAGTTTAAGGGGAGAGGATGGTATTTTTTAAAACTTTTTTCTTATTCGATGTAAAATACTAATTTTTTGTATGTAGAGAGCTCATAACTGTGGCAACTCAACCAAATAAAAAATATTTTGAAAAAAAAAAAATTTGAGGGCCCAAATTTAAAAAAATATACCCAATGCAGGATTGTACTAAAACAGATATATCTAAACCGTTTTTAAAGATAGATTCAAACAGTTTTTTTGCAATGTATTTGCAAAAGCATTTTCTACAAACTGTCTGTAACAGAATTTTGATATTAGTCCCGACGTTTGTAAAATAAACAATTAAAATTTAATAACAATTTTCTGATTTCCTTTCTTGCACACAAACGGACGTATTTTAAAAATGAAATCAACTAACAAAATTCTGTTACAGAGAAAAGCTTCCTAATAGTCTAAAGAATGTGTGTTCTAAATTTCATGCATGTATCTTTAATAGTTCAGAAATTATATCCATTTTTGTCTGGCAATGTAGCAAAAAAAAAATTAAGTTACTGGAAACCAATAAAAGCAGGCGTGTGATTTAAAAATCCATAGCGCAGGAAGTTTAAAAATGACGTCTCAACATCCGATAAGAGCACAAATACCCACAAAATGTTATACAAATGTATTCCACACATATCAAAGGGTATTTTAAAGAAAATTATTTTTTTAATTTAATTTACCGAAAACAACAATAAAAGTGGGCGAATGATTTAAAAATCCATAACGCAGGAAGTTTAAAAATGGCGACTCAACATCCGATAAGGGCACAAATACCAACAAAATGTTATGCTATGCATTCCACACATATCACAGAATATTTTAAAGATTTTTTTTTTTTTTTTTAATTTACTAATTTTTCACCTAAAAATACCATCCTCTCCCCTTAAGCAAATAAAGCTAGATAGAAAGTGAGTTTTCGTATGATCTAGAATCAGTGTCAGGTTAGGTTTGGTTTGTTTAGGTTTTGTTTTGCAAAAGCCTAAAAAAAAAAAAAAAAAAAAACCTAAGCAAACCAAACCTAACCTGTCATTGATTCTAGTTTTTACTAGTTGAAACCGATTTTGTCAAATTTTGGGTTTTGACGGTAACATCATATCGTGTAATAAGAATTTAAATATGTTGTGTCTGTGATAAAAGTGTTCAAAATTGCTTTATAGAGCTACATTGGCAATCATAATAGTGTGCAATATTCGTTACATTGGCGGGTGGATGCTCTATCTTGACCATTGTTGTTGTTATTATTATTATTATTATTATTATTATTATTATTCAATAATAATAAGTATACATTAAAATCTAGAGATATTTGTTAGAAAATCACGGGTTTTCGAAAGCCATCTAGCGGGATTATACGAACAACTGTTGGCTACACTGTTCTTGACAGTGACATGTCCCAGAGCTGTCTTCTCGTCCGCTGCATATCTACGCACGAGCGAAGGATTGCGAATAATTCACATAGTTTATTTTATTTGAGAGACTATTTTCTATCTAATGACACTTAAATGTGGAAAGAGAGATGTTTATAGCCTCAGTGAGGGGAAATAGACAAGAAGAAAACGAGTGTCACGAAGGTGACATTTATTCAGTACGCTTACACGTTTTCCACATTTCGCGACAATTCATTTCCTTTATACTGCGAATTACATTTTTTTTAAACTATTAGTCAAGAGAAATGCATGAATGAACTCATTAAATGTGCATCTAAATAAAATGAACTTCAATTTACTGGACTACATACAAAATGCATATTTCAGCTACAAAAAATACCGTAATCTATACTAATAATAAATCTGTAGCCAAAATTTGTCTGGTAATTTTCGATTTTACAAAATAATAAGATGATAATAATAATGTATAATTAATAATAATAAACCGAAAATCGCTTTCTTTAAATTTTGGTTTGTATGTCTGAAATCAGTCTGTCTGTCTGTCTGGATGTTTGTTACCTTTTCACACGATAATGGCTGAACCGATTTATATGAAAATTGAAATATGAATTAAGTTCGTTGTAACTTAGATTTTAGGCTATATGGCATTCAAAATACTTTATTTAAAAGAGAGGTTATAAGGGGGCTTGATTTAAATAAATCGAAATATCGCCCTTATTATTATTTCTTGTGAAAAATGAAAAATTATGATTTGCATAACAAAAGTTTCTTTAAAAATGATTTCCAAGATACTTGTCGTTTCATTCCAAGAAAAATTTTGATGGGACCAAATTGCACCAAAAACGGATGTTCTCTGAACCAAATGATCATACTTTTAATTATTTGTATGTAATAACAATTAAGAAATATGTTAAAGGAATTATCATTGCACTAAATGAGTGGTCTCTGGACCAAAATGATCGCATTTTAATTATTTAAATACAATTTAAATTAAGTGACAATATCCTTAATCAAACACGAATGTTCCCTGGACCAGATGTCCTATTTTAAGATGGATAATTACTTTATATTTATTTCTTTTAGTGAATGGAGAATAGAGGTCCTTCTAGTAGTAGTAGTAGTAGTAGTAATAATAATAATAATAATAATAATAATAATAACAACATAAACCTACAACATCAAAATCATCATTAATTTCATGGGTTAGAATCGTCTTCAAAATTGAAATTGGTCACTCCAACTCTTTCAAAAAAGCCATCCTTTTTTTCTACTTCTGGTGTGCAATGCTAATGTACTAATGTACGACTTTAAACGGAATTTCAGTTACCACTTTCAGTCGTCCATAATGCTCGTCTGTTTACGTACCTCTTAATTAAGGAAACTTTTTAACACAATCGCAGCTGAAAACAGAGACATTTCCTCTACAGACGCTATGACGGGAAATCTCTTGAGGATAAACAACATGATAGATCAACTGCATTTCCACCCAGACTGTACATGTTTAGATCAACTTGTCGTTGTAAATAAACCTCCTCAGACTGTGAGTGATGCCTTTAATTGATTTTCCATCCACTGCTACAAAGTTGTGCGTGCGACTGACTAATGTGTCGGCGACCCAAATACTAACTTTCCCCTCTCCACGAGTTCAGCCGAGCAAAGCTGTAAGTTTCTGTTAATGTATTGAGCATATGGATCGTACAGGTGTGTACAGTTATCTAACGATGATGCATAGAACTATTTGCTAATGGCTTCCCACTGAAGGAAGTGAAAATCGATCGCTGCAGATCTAATGACATTTCTCCGATTAAGCAGATTTTCCCTATCCTTATTATTCCAATATGCGTTGGTGTATTATTACCGCCATACCATCACCTTATCAACTCTAAACAGCTATACAGAAATAACCCTGCAGATTGAAAGGGTTAATACTGTTCTCTAACCAGGAGATAAACGGTCAAAGGAATGTGCTTACTATTGCGTCATCTATTGGAGCGAAGTAGATAGATAATATTAGAGTTATAACGTCAGTTTAAAAATCATGCGCTCTCCTGCATATGTTATTTCCTGTATGGAGGGATTAAAAGACCAGGAGATTAACAGTGATCTAATTTTGTAACTAGGGTAGTATAAAAATGTGTATATCAGTGTTATGGTTTGTGCTTTGAGAGATAGCCAACAGAGATACGAGTACCCACGTGTGTGACCTTATGACATCAACATTCATTTACAGCATCACCCCGCTTCGTTTCATTCCCTGGAGACTTTCTTGTGGTTGGAGTACGGTAGGGTACACTTAAATGAATAGAAAATCTATCTTACGTTTTGTGATTGAATGCACAGCAACATCGCCGCCCCTTTCTTTTCATAATACAGATGTAAGAAGTCAACGAATTATGGTCTGTCTCTTTCTGGCTACAATGTTGCAGCTGGTTGTTTAGGTCAGTGGCTCGAATTAGTGGTTTTAAAAATAAATTTACACGAAAACCGTCCAGCTATTGAAATATGCCAGAGGGATAAATGATTCTTTATTAGATTTTCTGTCGATATAGACGAAAATCATTATCGTACTGGAAATAATTCGGAATGAGAGGGTGTTAAACATTTTGGGAGGGGGGGAAACATTTTTTTTTCCTGAGAAAATTATGAATTTTTCAGTAATCATACACTTTTTTGTTACATACAACATGAGCTATTCACTCTGAAAATCTTCAGGATTATTTCACTTCCACCGTGTATAAAGTTAGAAATGTACGCAAAATAAAGATCAGCAATATCCACATAAAAGAAATCCAAAATAAAAATTAGACTTTCTGTAGTTCTCATTTTGTTGTCCTAGAAGCGGGTGTTTTTTCACGTTTGAGGTTCGCGTCCATATTACGTTCTAAAACAACATAGAACAGCTGTTGACAGATTTTTAACGCAGATAGTCACAATACACATCCAACCTTTTCCTGTGATGTCGAAATTGTTTATTGATCTCCGCCAAAGTCACTAGCTGGCGCATGAAGTTGAAGAGGATAAGGGTAAAACTTTGAGATGATCTTTAAGATATGGCGTAAACCGAAGTGTGTATAATGAATGCGTTTCCCTTTTTTATTATTTTGGATACCTTTTATCCGGACACTCAGTATTGTTATGCGATGTACTTACAATCTGAAGACGAACATGGCACCAAATGTAAAACTTGTAGGCACGGCTCAGACTGTGACCAGACCAGTAAATTCATTCAAACAAATCAGCATTGGAATTCGGTTACCAGATGTCTATTAAGCCATTTTCGATGCTGATTTATGTTTACATTAATTTACTGGTAATTTTGGACAGGTTTTAGGAAGCGGCACTTGTAGGTGACATTAGGACATCAAGAATAAAGTCAAGTGAACATGAATACTGTGAAACCATTTTATTAGGTTTATCGGATTTTATACTTAAATATTGCAAGTCATGTTCCTGACGTAAGTATTCAACGTCGATTTAACACAAAATACCTAAATCTGAAATATCATAATAGACTCTAATCAATCCACTGGTCAGTAAGCAACCAACCCAGTGATCAACATACAATCAATCCACTGGCCAGTAAGCAACCAACCCAGTGATCAACATACAATCAATCCACTGGGCAACGTGCAACCATTCTACTCATCAGCATTTAACACAAAATACCTAAATCTGAAATATCATAATAGACTATAATCAATCCACTGGTCTGTAAGCAACCAACCCAGTGATCAACATACAATCAATCCACTGGTCAGTAAGCAACCAATCCAGTGACCAACATACAATCAATCCACTGGGCAACGTGCAACCAATCTACTCATCAGCATGTAATCAACCCATTGATCAACATACAACCAACCTACTGGTCAACATACAGTAAACCCACAGATCACATTTTCCGAAGTTTTCCCTCAACCCATTAAGAACAAGTGTTGGGCAACTTTCAGCACTGAACCCAGGACTCTCTTTCCTGGAATTTCCGCCTTCATTTGCACTCAGACGCTAGATAACCATCGAAGGTAACAAAGCGTCGTAAAATAAACCCAAATAAAAAGAGACGTCAACTGACCCTCTGGTTAACTTACAATCAACTTACTGATCAAAGTACAACCAATCTTGGTCAACGTAGTAAACCAATCTACTGATTAATACAGTCAACACTCTGACCAGCCAACAGCCAACGCACTTTTCATCCTACAATCGACCTATAACTCTGTAGTTAACGTACAACCAACTTACTTGTCAACTTGTAAGCCAGCTTACTGGTCAATCTACAAATACTACTTTAGTCAACGTGCAACTAACTCTCTGATAAACCTACAACCGACCTACTAGCCAATCTACAATTAACCTAATCCGCCTACTTACCGACCACTCTATCTGTATAATGTAATTATTCGTAAGTGTTGATATAGATTAAGTATTCTGAACGCTTTTCCACTGCAATCGCGTCGTTTTGACGTTCTCTAGCAGATGTTAAGATTTTAATTCGCGATAACAGACTCAAAGCAGCATAAACAATGACATTATATGTAGGAGTCACTGTAAAGCCATATTTCCTATTACATAATTCAGTGTGTGATGGATTACTTCAGATTACTTCATCCAGTATATATTCTGCATTCCCTTACAGATAATAAAATACTGTTTGTCATACTTCCTTATGTACAACGTAGGAGAAATATGAAGGAAAATAAATTTACGTCTATAATAATTTGCAGGAAAAGTTACAACTCATCTCTGCTTAAAGTTTAATAGGTCTCATTGGAAAAATAATAACCGTGCATTTTCATCGAGCTTCTTTTTAATTCCTCCAATTTTGTAAAAATATCATAACACAATACGAACAAAAGGAGCATGGACAATAAACATACAGTACCGTACCTTAATGTTGTCTGAATCTCGACTTCTTTAAATTTTAATTTTAGCCCAATTTTTCTCAAAGGATGTGAAAGAGAACGTAAAGATTTTGGAAAATGTTACAAATGTAATGGTAAATGAGAAGTCTCCACTTAAAGTCTCATTCAGTTGAAATGGTTATTACCAAGATAATAAAATATGTCGAAAATCGGTAAATAATGACACGAGAATAAAAGACTGAAAATAATAATAATAATAATAATAATAATAATAATAATAATAATAATAATAATAATAATAATAATAATAATAATAATAATAATAATAATAATAATAATAAGAAGAAGAAGAAGAAGAAGAAGAAAAGATCTATCTCACATTTTCTTTTTCCTCCGCAAATGTCACAGTGTCGGTATGGGATCGAACTCCGTTCACTTTTGTGGAAAAAACGTCACCTGCTTGAGTTACAGTTGCGTTTTAAAACGAAGATATAGTGCTGAAAAGGTTTTAGAACAATTAGACTAGAACCATGAAAGCGGCATACAATAAACGTCTTTACTATTGGATTGAATTTTGATTTTTGAATGAGATACAGTTTCAACTGTGGCAAGAAATTAAAAAAAAAAAAGTGGAATGTGCGATATTTTTATTTGAAGAGCCCTCTGATTTTCAATTCAACTCGGTTAAAATATTGTTTCGCAGAGTAATGTATCAGTAGAAAACTTGTTGGGAGTGAAAATTTTGGGGAAGGAGAATTTTTTTCTGGAGCTCTGCTCATCGAGGAAAGAATTCTTTTACCTACAGTATATAAATATGCTGTCCTGGGTCCATCTCAAAGAGCGAAGAACTATTCACTCTCTCACGTTACTCTTCTATATTCTTCAGAACTCTAACCCTTTTTTTCTCTCAATCACCAGATGAATTTATTATCATAGCCTTTATATTGTGGATAATTATTTTAAATTTCGTACTTTTCTTTTTTATTATCTTATTATATTCCATTCGTTGTATTTTTCCTTACGTTTTCTCTGTTAACTATTTGTACTAACTGAGTTTTTTATTATATTCAAATCTTTAGAGCTGCATTTTACTTTTTTTTTCTATTATGGTATTATTTTCATATCGTCTAGTGTCGATTTTGTTATGTTATAATTTTTATAATATGTTAGTATTCTGTTCTTTAACTTTTTTGTTAAATTTCACTGCTTGTATACCTACTCTGTGACCTAGTAGAGTGTAAAAGAAGACCCTATGGCTTTAACTCTGCCAGGATAAATAAATAAATAAATAAATAAATATTATTATTACAAACAGGTTTACAATGTAATATCACATCTTCCTGTGACCAATGTCCTACGTTCTTATTTTTTTCTCCAATTCTATCTTCTCAATCCCGTTCTTGCTGTCCTTCCTCTGTCATCGTTTTATTTGTCTTGCAACCAGGTGTTTTGCGGTCTACCTCTGCCTCTCCTTCCCTCTGGAATCCAATCTAAAACTCTTCTTGGTAGCCTTCCACCATCCATTCGCTTTACATGTCCATATCACTCTGTTTATATTTTACGAAATCTAAAATTGAATTTTCTTTATTCATCTGTTGTCTGGTCACTTCATATATATATATATATATCTTTATATGCTTAATATTTCATTTATGAACACTGTTGAATTTGGCCTTACTTGTGTAAATTCAATATATTTTTAAGTTTCGAATGTCTGGCCGAACGTCGTAAAAATCCATTTTAATGCTAATAATTTTGACCGCAAATTTTGATTTAGCGTCCATGTTTCCGCTCCATATGTTGTCAAACTTTGGACTATAGACAGATAAATATTGTGAATTTATTTCCACTCAACAATAGGATTTTATTTTTTTACAATAATTCCTTTCTACAATTCGCCTTAAACGCTCTCGTCAATTGGATCTTCACTCAAACAGTATTCGTTATAGCACTCCACCGACGACAATGACAATTTACTTGGACTATTACGCACAACAATGAACTGTTAATCTTAACTAATATTTACAAAGCACTATTTACAAATCAGAACTACCAGTTCTCAGTTCACAGTTCTTCTATCTCAGTCATTCGAGTTCAATGTACTCGAACTTGGGTCCCTCAACTAGTCCAGTGTAAAAGCATAACTCAGGTCCCTCCAATGCGGTCCACTTCGAAACAGGCCTTCGGATCTTGACCAGATGCGGACGCACAAGTCGAACTCTCGGTTTGCTTGACTGGTTTTGCTTGCTCTGCCTTACTCACTGACTGAATAACTGAAAAACTCTCGAGTTCGCTGGCGCTTCTTCTTTTATAGCAAACTCATAGTTTAGAAATTTCTAAGGTGTGTAGAGAATTATCTGGATATTTCCACTTCGACGGACTTCTCGAAAGTCGGGAAGGTCCGTTCCCATTCACTGCACGCAGCAGTTGCGCGCACACTGCTCCACTCTCTCGCCGCGTTGGCCCTTTAGAATCTCCGCCGCGCGCCATTCCTCATGCTTCATTTGAAGCCCGCGCGATATGATTTCTCTCGCGGGACGCTGGTCCATAGTTCGAATTTCACGTCGTTGTCACAATATTTATTTTTGCTCCTTAAAATAGTCTTGTTCCATAATATTTCATTCAACGTTGCTGTTGCTGTTCTTATCCTATGTTTAATATCATCATCCTGTGTAGCATTTTTATTAATTTTGACTTCTAAATATTCAAATCATTGCACCCTTTGATGATGCCTATTCCAACTTGCAAAACCAAGTCTCTTGTATTTTCATCACATCCCATATAAAATAAATAAATAATAATAATTATTATTATTATTATTATATTATTATTATTACTATTATTATTATTATTACTATTATTATTATTATTATTATTATTATTATATAAGTAATTGTAAGGATTTTATCACCATTTAAACGTTCATCGACTTTGCCGGCTTTGAATCTGGAAACTTCTATCTATTAACAAGCATGATGAGCACTTGACTACAGAGGACTCTTCATCGTCTTTCTCATAAGTAGACTATTGCATTCGGAATACTGAACAAAACATTAAGAATTTGGAAGGGCTTGGAACGAGGCAACTGCTATGAGACACGGTGGGCCTAAATCCCTCATTGAGGTCACGCATCGTGATTTAGTAGGTCCATTCTGTTACTAAATTGGAGTTTAAATACCGGGAGATACTGACAAGTCACTGTTAGCCTATATGGAGACATCTACAACTCTTGGGTATCAGCGATGATCCGTTGTGTAGGAGATGTGGATAGAGAAACTTCCTCAGATATCCTCCTCCAGTGTCCTGAGTTAAGCATAATACCTCACAAGCTTCTGCTTACTTCCTGAGGAGCTGATGTAGATTAAGCCAGTAGACTTATGCAAGTTTATACTTGTCTCCTGTTTAATCCTTGAGAATGGGTCTCACAGTGGACCAAAATAATAGGCCTAAGTGTCTCAGACTGCTTTAGGTCTCCCTAAAGAAGAAGAAAGACCTCTGAGGATGACATCATAAGACATATGCCGTTCTCGCACACATCTGCATGAGGTACTCGACCGTAGTAGTCGTGAGTTGTGGGAAGGGTGTTTTCTCATTTGAGTTCTTTTCTTCCTCCTGCACTCCCCGCTCCTCTGTGGAATAAGAAGCTGTTGATAGTGATGGTCCACCCATGTTGAAGGCTCGCTGACTGCTGGCTGGGCAGGACCTCCCGAAAAGGCCGCCAGCGTGACAGCGTTCAGGGGGGCCGTCTCTTCAGATGACGATACGGATTTCAAGCTTGTGTGCTGCAGTAAAAAATACCGCCGGTATGGGGGCCTGAACCTGAATCTTGTCCGGCGTTGCTTGTAGGAGATCCCAAACCTTTATTTGGAAGTATTTATGGACTATCCTCGTATCTACCTCAGGGAAATAATTTAAAATAAATCAAGTATCTAACTTTCGATGATATTGCGAATATTTGGCGACATTCGGTGGCGGTAAATGCGAAAAAGACTCCTTTCACTTACAAGAAACTTTTGAAAATCGTCGAGTCGAAATCAGTTTCTTTTCTCAATCGTTATCAAACTGGAATATTTGCAGACTTATAAAGACTTTACAACAACCAAAAATGTATCCAAAAAATAGGCTTAAGGACTTTACTATTGTTTATGTTCACTATTTAAAAATTAATTGATGTTTGTTATTTACGATTCAGTGAAGAAGTGTTTCAGGTTCGGATTAAGTTTTATATTGAATGAAAATATTTAAACTGTAAAATTTTTATTATTGTGTTAGTTCCAGTGCAGTTGAGTTATTATTATTAGTACAGAAATATAGTATATCAGTATGATAAAGTCCAGTTCAACGTAGTTTAAGATAAAGTTAGATTTACTTTTATTGTTATTATTATTTTAATTATTAGTAGTATTATGGGGTTCGATTATTAATTGTGTTCAATTACCTGTAATTATTGAGGTAATTTTACCATTGCCCCGGGCAACCCAATATGAGCAAATTCATGACATACACTTTCGGTGTATACTTTTATATGTGGACCCCGGACTCATTTCAGCAGTATTATCACCTTCATCTCATTCATTCAGTTTGTTTCAGGTTAAATAAGTTAAGATTGAAAATTCATAAATTTTTGTCGTAAAAAACATACATTATATTAAAAAAAAATAAAGACATAAATATATTATAAATGTTTTACAATGAACGTTTGCGCCTTATATGGCATCATCAGATTTCTGTTTCAAAGTAATATCTATTACATTAACGATGGTGATTACGTGGTGTTGCATATAAATATTGGATATGCTAATTGATTGTCTTACATCAAGTGAATATTGACAATCATAATATTAATTCACAAATGTAGTCATGACTTTCATTCACGTATAATTGAGTTAATGTGACTTCAATTATGCATAATTTATAATTGAATATGTTTATCTGCTTTCGTCCCTTGTGCATGAACTGCTACCAGGAGTCAAAAGGAGGATAGCAATGGCAAACGAAGCTTTTAATGGAAAAAGGAGCATCTTCTGCGGACCTCTGAAAAAAGAACTAAGGAAGAGACTAGTGAAGTGCTTTGTGTGGAGTGTGACATTGTATGGAGCAGGAACATGGAAATTACGACGAAGTGAAAAGTATTTTAAATGTGGATATGGAGAAGAATAGAGTGTGTGGAATGAACAGGCAGAATAAAAAATGAAGCTGTGTTGGAAAGAGTGGGTGAAGCAAGATGATGCTGAAACTGATCAGAAAGAGAAAAAGGAATTGGCTGGATCACTGGCTGAGAAGAAACTCCTTACTGAAGGATGCACTGGAAGGAATGGTGAACGGGAGAAGAGTACGGAGCAGAAGAAGATATCAGATGATAGACGACATTAAGATATATGGATCATATGTGGAGGCTAACTGGAAGACAGAAAATAAGAAAGATTGGAGGATGCTGGGTTTGCAGTGAAAGACCTGCCCATGCATGTATGTATGTACAATGTATGTATATAATAACAACATACATTATCATATATTTTATAACTACAGTATAATGTAACATAAGCTTCATTAATGTTTTACATGTTTTTAAATTTTAACTTTATCATGATTTTAAACTTATATTCGATTATAAAATATTATAATTAAAGTCACATTGACTTCATTATACATGAATGAAACTCATGACTACATTATTTAATATTATGAATGTAAATCCACTTAATGTAACATATTCATTTAATATGTCATATTGATATGTGAAAGTTATAATTTATAAAACAGTTATATTACCGGTTGTTCTTTATGGTTATGAAACTTGGACTCTCACTTTGAGAGTGGAATACAGGTTAAAGGTGTTTGAGAATAAGGTGCTTAGGAAAATATATGGGGCTAAGAGGTATGAAGTTACAGGAGAATGGAGAAAGTTACACAACACAGAACTGCACGCATTGTATTCTTCACCTGACATAATTAGGAACATTAAATCCAGATGTTTGAGATGGGCAGGCCATGTAGCACGTATGGGCGAATCCAGACATGCATATAGAGTGTTACTTGGGAGACCGGAGGGAAAAAGACCTTTGGGGAGGCCGAGACGTAGATGGAAGGATAATATTAAAATGGATTTGAGGGAGGTGGGATATGATGATAGAGACTGGATTAATCTTGCACAGGATAGGGACCGATGGCGGGATTATGTGAGGGCGGCAATGAACCTGCGGGTTCCTTAAAAGCCAGTAAGTAATTAAGTAAGTATTGATATGCAACCACATTCAATCACCGTCGTTAATGTTTTAAGTATCGCTTTCAAACAGAAATTTGATGATGCCAAATAAGGCGAAAACGTTTATTGTAAAACATTTATAATTGACTGTATGCCTTTATCATATTGATATATTTAATATAATGATAAGTTTTTGACTAGCAGTAAAAATTATCTACATTTATTAAATTTTTAGGCCAATAAATGGCAGTCCTATCCCCAGACTTTTCAAATATTGGCTGTTTGTCTGTATTGGGGACTGTGCAGAACTCTCAAAGCTTGAAAGAGAAAGTCGCAATGAAGATATACAGGGACATCATTTTATTTTTACTTCAATTTTTATTGTACCTGAGTTTTTGAATGTATTTCACTCCCACCCCCTCTACTAGTGAACTTGCAATCGATCTCCACACAGAACCAAGCGTATACGAGTCAAAGTCGCCTTACGGTCTTAGTAAACACAAACACTACTGAATTAGTGAGTATAGTACGTTCCAGAAATATGTTCGCTTTCAATATTGAATCATATTCTCGCACAGGTACTGTCGTCCGTTTGCCTATGTCGCATCCCGGTTTCCCCCACTCACTTCTGCCCGTCCCTTTGTGGCAGGGCTGTCTTAGCTCTTTTCTGAAAACATTAATTTCTGTTAGGAATTGGACGTCTACGTAATATTACACAACTGTTTAAAATAACTTAACTAAAAAGGCCTCGTTAAGTAATTAACTGTCACGTGATTTCCCTCCTTTCTACGACTCTCGACAAAACCACTTGAACGGATAATAAATAGCATGTCTGAATCATTTTATCTTTTCGGATCGGACAGAAGTGAAGATGTAATATACTGTACGTAAGGTACTCTTTTATAGAGTAGGTACAGAATTATTTCAACATGAGTTAGTAGTACGAAAGACGAAACTGGTAATTGGAATTAGGTACAATAGTACTGTATATGCAGTAGTGTGATAATATGCAAAAAAGAATTGAAACCTGTATAGAAATGAACGGCCATCATTTTCAAATATGTGTTTAAATATCCATATTATGATTATTTTTCAATTTAACTTCATTCTCTATATTGTACGCTAATGTGCTATAGACAGTATAATATGCGCTGCATCATGAATACGTCCGAACGGACAGCTCAGTTCGAGAGTAAAAACGCTTATTGTTAATACAGTACTGTATTTTGATTAAAGAAAAATCTAATGAAAATTATCAAACTCAAAATTGCGATATTTCCTACTTTACATAAATGGATGAACTACTTTTCATCCCTCCTATACCTAGTAAAGTGATTTGTTTGTATCTTACGCCAGTATCATTGAACTCCAGTGGAAGGGGTGTTTCCGGTTCACAACCTTTAAGCCAAAGGTATAGCCAGGTTAATACTTATGGCTCTGAAACTTGGGAAATGAGAGACAGGATGAAGAAGAAATTGTTGGCTTTAGAAATGGATTACTGGCGCCGTAGTTGTCAAATTTCGAGGATGGACCACATTAGGAATCAGGATGTCCGTAATATAATGCAGGTATCAGGAGATATCTTACAATCAGTGGAAACTAAACGCCTGATATGGTATGGGCATCTCCAGAGAATGTCAGCCACCGCTAGCCTAATAAGGTCTTCAACTGGACTCCCCCGGAAAAAAAGAGAAGAGGAAGGCCAATGAAAAAATGGAGCAAGGAGGTTCAGGAGGATATGGTCTGCAGAGGTCTACAAATGGGCGATTGGCAAAACCGGAGTACCTGGAAATTGAGAAGCGGGAGACGGCGACAGTCGTAAAATTACTCGCAATACATACATACATACATACATACATACATACATACATACATACATACATACATACATACATACATACATACATACATACAGTCCATGAGGATTTACTTGTCTAGTCCCTTTTAGAAAGAGAGAGAATGCTCACCATCTCTCTCTACCCTCATTTATGATGGTCGACACTCCTTCAAACGACCACGAGTTACCAGTGGCGGCATTCTCTTCCTCTTCAAATTCTGACTCCACTCCGCCAGAAAGTTCGTCCATGTCCGTGTCGTCCAAATTGATTACGAACGAATAATAAATTTCCATCTACAAGTCCATCCTTCGCCCAATAAAATTTTTCAACCTTTTCTACGTGTTTACAGGCCTTCCTCTAAGTTTCTTCCGTCACTTTTGCAAGTGCGCTCATTTTTAACCTGTTACACACGTTTTTTAAGAATCCTATTCGGGGGTTTCTTTCCTGGAGATCGCAGCACGCTTCCAATTCCGCTTCCGCTTTCTTTTGTTTTTTTTTGTTTTTGTTTTGTTTTTTTTTTTTTCTATTTTAATCCTGTTAACACCACGAGATGATATATCTGTCGCTGCAGCAGTTCTTTCGATAAAACTCGGCACAGATATTGTTTGTTTTCCGCATTTCAGTGCCTCATATTCTCCAGTAAAGAATTTATATGCCTTAATAACCATGTTCATACCGTCCGACTTCAAGGCTTCCCGCGTTTTCCCATATTGCCTACCATTATTATTAAATACAAGAGCACAACACTCATTACAATATTTAAGGTAACAGTGAAACCATGCATCTCCGAAAACATTTTAATTTGTGAATTATATTATATTAAATTGGTACAAGAAGATACAAACTCGTCCACACCTGTGGAGTAACGGTCAGCGCGTCTGGCCGCGAAATCAGGTGACCGGGTTCGAATCCCGGTCGGGGAAATTTACCTGGTTGAGGTTTTTTCCGAGGTTTTCCCTCAACCCAAAACGAGCAAATGCTGGGTAACTTTCGGTGGTGGACCCCGGACTCATTTCACCGGTATTATCACCTTCATTTCATTCAGACGCTAAATAACCTGAGCTGTTGATACAGCGTCGTAAAATAACCAAATAAAAAAAAGACACAAACTCACTTCACTATTCACAAAATACTACTAACTAATGAACTCAAACAACCCCGAAACGCCACTGAGAGATCCACTAATTGGGTTTGCAAAAGTGTGAAGGGAGAAGGGAGGAGAAAGGGAATTCCAAGAATTGTACAAAAGGAAACCTCTTGCCCGTCACATCTGGTGGCAATCGGTAGACAAGGACCTCAGACAAGGACAGTAGAAATCACACCAACTTAATCCTCATGCACTAGTAAAAATAAAATGATGTCCCTGTACAAAGCTAATTAAAAATAATACAACACAGATTTTTATAGAAAATAATGAGCATGTCGTATACGAATACACTCATATATGTATAGTGAAAATGGATTCCTAAGTAGTTTCAATATTGAGTCCTTTATTTATTTTTGAAAAAGAAATCTGCAACGTGCAGTGATCCATCTGTCTCCCGCCTGCCAGCACTGCTGTAGTTCCATCACGACTCAATGGAAAGTGTGGGAACAGAATCTTACAGGGGTTGTTTATTCTTGCTGAAGAAAACAACATTGTTGCATTAGAAGGCGAAGCTTCATCCCCCATCCACAAAGAGTTTTTCTCCATCGATTTACCGCGGAATCAATGAAACTCTCTTTCTTTCTGCGACTTCTGGCTCACAAATAAGAATCCCATCGCAGCGGGTGGTATCTATCCTCAGTCTGAAAACGTCGCACTTGACCGAGAAGAGGGCGATCTCTTCTTTATTCTTATTGTTGGCGTGGTTCTATTTCTTCCCTCCATCTTCGCTTATTGAACTGTCTTAAGCTTGTCATTGCATTTGTCTAATGCAGCTTTATGATGTTTTTATAAGAGGAAAGCAGCATTGTGATGTCGTGCTGGCTTTTGCTCTGTATCGTCTAATAATTTTCGAGCGTCTTCGTCGACTCTGGTGCGTCCAATAACAGACTGCGGTAGACGGATTTCGTCTCGTGTGGATACTGTGTTTTTTATGGATTATTTGTTTGAGTTTTAGTTCCAAAATCATTGTAATAATAAATTCGTTGTTGTGTTGTTCGGTCAGCTGTCCGAAGACAGGTTTCAACCTCATATCTGACACCAATAAGGCATCACTCATAAGCAGGCTTCGAGACTTTGGACCCGATACAATAAGTTTACTGTGCATGCACTATAGGTTGTTGACTCGCTGCAGGTAGATAGAGATGTGTTGAGGTAACAACGTTGCTATTTAGAGTAGACTACGGTAGTATGGGGAAACACACATATGTACATTCTGAAAGTAAATATACATTACACAATGACAATGTCAAAAGAATGTGAAAAACATTTATTCTGCTGTCTTTTATAAGCATTTGTGTTTAATTATACACAGTGTTAATGGTGGAAATAAGCATGTAGCAATTTTAATTTTTTCATTTATCCTATTGGTCGTCTTTAGTAAGTGTAGTTACAGTACCGAATTGCAATGTACCTACTACATGATACATTCTCAGTGTCTGGAACGTAAATCTTTTTCGGTTATCTGCCAAAGTTTGTACTGTAGAAAGCTGCGCTCTACGTCGCATGACGTGATAGGAGCAAAACGAAAAAACCTAACATCACTGCAGTCTCTAAGAGACGGTCCTTTATTCTCGGGGGACTCTATGTCCACTAATTTGTTGTTTATGTTCCACAATGCTCCATATCCGTTAATTTTACATAAAATTGATTTCCACTTTTGTTTTACACGTTCAGTAACCGGTGTACTTGATGTCTCATTAATTCTCTGCATCATTTTCTAAACTAATTTGAGGGCTTCCGGCATCTCTTGCTCCGACTTTTCTAACCGTGTAATAGTTTCAGACACAGTTTGTATGAAAACCAAATTATTCGTCAGAACCTTCAAATCCGAGCGTTTTCCTCTGCGTATTTGTTGGCATCCATTCTACAGTACCCCCACCCACTGTACGCTTAACCACTATACTCAGTAAGCCGTTATGCGGATTTCCCACTGAACTGCTCTATTGGGTCCGAAGTCTCGAAGCCTGCTCATAAGACAACTAAGCCAGAAGATAATGGGCCAGTTTCTTTCCCCCTCCATTGCATACATTGCCAACTAGTAACTTATTCTTCTTCCTCTAGCGATAATCAGAGCTAGGAAGTTGGTATAAAAATGTCAAGATGTGTGAGCATGGACTATATTTCTACCGAATGAAAAGTAATAGCATATCTCTCAATGTCAGTCAAGCAAATGACAAACACGTACAGCCGGGTGGTAACCAAACGTGTGCTCCAATCGTCCACAGCCTTAGAACAAGAAAATAATAAACGTATAATATAAAAAACCAGTAATTTGTAATTATAAACTTCGTAACTCCCAAACTATAATAATTTACCCTTATATATAAAATTAACATACAAAGTATGTAATTATGATTCTAGCCTCGTTATGACAAATAACAATGCACATTCTCATTTTATAAAAAGAACTACTCCTTTTATGTTCAGAAAAAACATTTGTACTCTGAAAATATTCGTTCTACGTCACAAGACGTTACTAGAGCAAATCTGAAAAATATGATACAGATTTCTTACTATCATCAGGTGAACAATACTTTGTGAATCTAATATTGTATCTCGTATGTGGCACATAATATTAAACCCATAATTGTTTTCAAGAAAATTTTTAATTTCTATTGTAATGACAGCTAGGAAGTTCGTATAGTAATTCCGATGTTCAACTTGGACTGTAAAGCCTTGGTTTTTCTGAACCGACGCATGCGAGATGCAAGGCCCGCATCGCACAAATCTGGACTATACGAGAGATAATGAGTGGTTTCTGTAGTTGCGAGGTGCTATAAAACCCACTCACTATCTCTCGTGTAGTCCGGATTTGTGCGAGGCGAGCCTTGCTTCTCGCACGTCGGATATGTCGGTTCAGGAAAACGAAGGCTTAACACACCCGAACGTATAGAAGCACGAGACGTCAACATTTAACGAAGAATAATTCGGGAAAAAATAAACGTGTTACACACTCCTGTTTGCATAATCATTTAATAACAGTTGAGTTTACTGGTTTTGAAATCATGCATACTATTAACATTACGTAAATGTATGTATTTATTCATACTGCAAATGGGTAAATAGGCCTAATGAGATGAACAAAACTAACTGTCGCTCTTGCTCGCTGTGTTCGTTGCATTTGTCTTTCGAGTCTTGACTCATTCTCGTGCGCTTCGAGTCTCGCTCATCATTCTCGAAATAGCATTTGGTCGGCGTGGAAAATTTCGTAACTTTGAATAACATACATCATTGAAATAAATAACATTATAAATGTTTAAATGAGACAAAAAGACAAAACAGAACAGTATCTTAGTTATCAAAATGTTCTGGTTTTATTATATTACAATACATTACCTATGGTTATATACAGTAAATAAAAAAAAATCTCAAATAAATTTGCATTTCTAAGAAACATAAAACATAACATTAATATATTTTTACTTGAGATTGCACATTTGTTCTTAAACATATGAAAAGAAAAATTCCTAGCCTTTTAATAAGGGCCTAGTAATTAAATAAAGACTGGGGAACGGATTATTATACATTGAAAGACGGAGATAATGTTTCAAATAGGCTACTTGATTGTTTATACATATATAACATTTGCAAAAGTAGATAAAAGTTCAGTCAGGTATAAACAACTGTGGCGATTCAAGGCTGCTTGACTTCGGGAGTCATCAATCTCGAAGTCTCGAACACTCGCTCAAGGACACAGTGTCGTGCTGGTTTTCGGGTTTGCAGGCGCTGTTAGCCTAGCTTTCTCGATCGTTGTTCATTTCATGGCAGTGGTACCTAATTACACTCAATAGAAGTAATACAATAATAATAGAATAACTCATTTTGTTCAGAACCTAAAATATTAATATAAACTAACAAGTATTTTTCAAACTATTTACGACTGTACAGAGCTCCATAGAATGCATTTGTTCAAAGTAGCGGTAGGCATTGGTTACTGTAACGCCAAAGATGAATTTGGTAACATTACTCACATTTCAAAAGCATATATATCCGCTTATAGTTGCTCTCTAGGTAAAGTTACGATGTGATGTAAAATAATGTATTGTCAAATCGATGTTGAGAAAGGTTCACCGCTTTGAGACTCTCGACCTCAGCCGGCCGACAACAATAATGGCTCTGATGATGATGACTTGGAGCGAGCATTTACATTCGTTAGCCTCTTGCGGGCCACACAATGCGCGGTGATTCCATATTGTGTCACACAGAGTGTGCATTATGTTTACCACTCGACAACTTCAAGAGCATTCCTACGTAGCGGGCGCATTCAGAGGTTAATGTGGTTACTAGAGTTGCGGCGTGTGTTGTGACGTTGTGTAAGCTGGCGAGCAGCATCTGGTAAGTCTTCTATTCAGGAGAAATTAATTGAATTCTTTAATGTGGTAACCAGCAGCATGTTGACAGTAATAGAATACCACTGCATCTAAAAACGGTAAATATGTAATTAATTACGTAGGCCTATTACTAGGAAGCCGAAGTTGGTGAAATGTCATTTTTTTTTCTTTTAATCTTAAAACGATGCCAGGCCACCGGCGTAGCTCAGTCGGCTGAGGCGCTTGCCTGCCAATCCGGAGTTGCGCTCGACGTGGGTTCGATTCCCACTTGGGCTCATTACCTGATTGGGCTTTTTCCGAGGTTTCCCCCAAACCATAAGGCGACTGTCAGGTAATCTATGGCGAACCCTCGGCCTCATGTCGTCAAATACCATTCTCGCTATCACCAATTCCATTGACGTTAAATATCCGTTATATAACCAACTAAAAAACGATGTGCTTTAACACTGTAATTCATTTTATATTACTGTAGAATCTATTTAAACAATACATATAACGTTTGTTGCATTCATTTCCATTTTGTCTCATAGGTCATTTTTTTAAATTTTTATTCGAGGTAATTAAAATAATTTTCTCTAACTCTTATTGATTTTTTATTATATATATATAAATTTTAGTAGTTAGTTGGAAGACCTGAGGGAAGAAGATATTCAGGAAGGCCGAGACATAGATGGAAGGAGAACATAAAGGATTTAAGGGGGTTGGGATGTAATGCTGGGGATTGGATTAATCTTGCTCAGAATAGAGACTTATGGTGGGCTTATGTGAGGACTGCAATGAACCTCCGGATTCTCTAAAAGCCATTTGTAAGTAGAAAATCCTGTCCATGATGAATAACCACCTCGGTTCAAAGCATCTTAAAATCTACTACTACTAGTACTACTACTACTACTACTACTACTACTGCTATAGTATTACTGCTGCTGCTACTAGTACTACTGCTGCTGTCCTACTACTGCTGCTACTACTACTGCTGCTGCTGCATTACTGCTGCTGCTACTGGTGCTACTGCTACTACAGCATTACTACTGCTACTACTACTACTACTGCAGTATTACTGCTGCTGCTACTGATACTACCGCTGCTACTAGAGTATTACTACTGCTGCTGCTGCTATTGCTGCTACTGCTGCTACTACTATGCTACAGCATTGCTGCACTGCTGCTACTGCTGCCACTACTAGTACTGCTGCAACACTGCTGCTGCTGCTACTACTGCTACTACTACAGTATTACTACTGCTACTACTATTGCTAGTACTACTACTGCTGCTACTACTACTACTACTGCTGCTACTACTACTACTGCTGCTACTGCTACTACTAGCTACTACTGCTGCTACTGCTGCTGCTGCAGTACTGCACTGCTGCTGCAACAATATAGTACTACTGCTGCTGCTGCTACTACTACTCCTGCTGCTGCTGTTGCTACTACTACTGCTACTACTACTACTACTACTGCTGCTACTACTGCTACTGCTGCTATTACTACTACTGCTGCTACTATTACTACTACAGCTACTACTGCTACTATTGCTACTGCTACTACTATTACTACTACTACTACTACTACTACTACTACTACTACTACCACGACCAGTACCACTAGAAAATGGTTCTATAATATGTTGTGTCGATTAAAAAATAAAAAACCTCTATGTAAGGATTAGTCTCGACAAGTGATTCTCTGTGTTCGTAGCACTTAACTTATACTACGTATTTTTATACATGGAAGTTATTTATTATATAGACCTTGATTTATAGTTATTGCACTGCGCTTTACTGGGAAATGGACTTTTCTAGACTTGATGAAACAAGCAGCATCGGTTGAAATAAGACTGACTGCAGCAGGCTGAAAGTAACGGTAGGTGCAAGACAGCAGCCATATGGCAGGTGAAAGTACATTACAACATATTAGAGTCGCTAAAATGTTCGTAAATGATGGACTTTTTATTGCCTGTACCATAAATGGACTATCCTTTGATCAGTTTCCTGCTTCAGCCTCAAGACAAGTGGAACTCGACGATAATGGCTGCTTTAGCCGTAAGATAATGTAAACCTCATAAATAATTTAGTAGTCACCCAGTTTTTGTTGTTTTTTCCGTTGAACCGCAAACCGGAAAGCAGACAAGAGACGGTCTTTTGTTACCTTTCATGACAATTAAATACGAATAATAAAAGGGAAAACAGACGTCTTCCTTTGTGTTGTTTTGAGGAAACACTCGAAAACATTTGTTTTCAGATCTAGCCTACTATTTCATTCATTCCACAGATTGGAATAATAGGGTCAATTGCCTGTTTTACAACAATAATTACTCGTTGAAAGTTCATAGCTCACACACAATTGTCAACGAGAAAACGCTCTTTTTACAAAGCAATATTGTCTGCATACGCCTCAAGTCTGATTAGTGAAATATGTTACTAGTTAGCGATGTATGCAATAGAGGGGGGGAAAGGAACTGGTCACCTTAGGCCATTATCTCCTGGCTTAGTTTTCCTGATTTATATTTGTCTGCTTGCCTGTCTGTCCTTCTTCCAACGTGTCTTCACACGATTGACTAAACAACGGAAATATTATAGTAATTTGTGTGAGTTTTCTCTCTTCCTGATTTATATTTGTCTGCTTGCCTGTCTGTCCTTCTGTCCAATTTAGTTCCAGAAGGTCCCTCGAAAATAAACGGATTAAACTATTGCTTACAGTTGCAGTGGAGACGTGTTTATATTCCTGCATTTGTAGTGCTTGAACTATTTGAAAGATATAGCTCAAAGACTTCCGACCGCTACAGAAGTTCGCATTCTTATCATACTGCGGAGAAACATTCGTGTCTTATCTCTCCGAACTCAGCACCATTATTGCTAAATCACCAATCAGTCATTCCAAACATTTAGTGCAACCTTTAGTCATCCTTGCATGATCTTGAATGTTTATTAGGTCTACAGCTATTTTGAATGCGATTCTTATTCATCTAGAGTCTAGACATAACATCTTCTAATTAGAGAACAGTTTGAAGACAAAGTAAAAGAGTATCTGTTTTTAAGTTTCATATTGATTATTGTTGGAGAGACATTGCGATGTACCTAAGTATAGTTCGCGCAAGGAACGATTACCGAAAAGCAATGGTGGCGTTGCTGTCTGTTTTGACGTGTGTATATAGGCATACCGAGGGAGCGGAGGTGCGGGCCTATGGAAGTACTGTCTCTTCCAAGAAGATTAAGAAATGAGGACATCACTATGGAAATAAAGAACGTAGCAAGAGAAAAATTCGAAGCTAATTAAACGCGCAACATATGTTTACGAATGAAATAATGATACTTTGCGATGCAAGACACGTATTCACATGCAATGGAACAAACTAAAGTTGTAATGTAACTATCATAACGCAAGACTGATTCTATCGATGTCATTTCTCTTCCGAATGTACTCTTGAATATCATTCAAGCTATCTCGTGACCTATCCTGTCGCCCACTTTTCCTTATCGCATTGTTTCATTCGCATTCCTTCCGTCGGTATTCCCTGCTTGCGAAACCTATACGTTATATCTATACTAATAATAAATCTGTATCCAAAATTTTTCTGGTAATTTTCGATTTTCCAAAAATAATTGGTGTTAACATGCATAATTAACCATCTTGAAACGGAAAATCGCTTTTTTGAAATTTTTGTTCGTATGTCTGTCTGTCTGTCTGTCCATCTGGATGTTTGTTACCTTTTCACGCGATAATGGCTGAACGGATTTCGATAAAAATTGGAATATAAATTAAGTTCTGTTTTGACTTAGATTTTAGGCTAGCGGAGGTGCGGGCATTCAAAATACCGTCATTTAAAAGAAGATTAGAAATGAGGACATCACTGGAATTAAAGAACGTAGCAAGAAATATCGAAGCTAATTAACTTCGCAAAATGTTTAAATGAAAATTTATTATTTAAATTCAAAGACACAGTATTAAAGAAATAACAAAAACAAACAAAGTTGAAATACAAATAAAATAATAAAGCAATATAAAAAGAAGATGTCATTTCTCTTCCGAATGTATTAAATAAATTCAAGATCTCGAATGACCAGCGCTGTGCTCCGCTTTTCAGATATAATATTAAAATAAAAAAATAATAATATAAATAAATGAGTAAAATAAAATAGGAACTAAAATATAATTACAGCGGTAATGGAATTATATAATATAATATTAACACTAGAGAAGAATAATATCGCACGTGAAAAGTAGGATTAATATATATTTCAAAATTATAGAATACAAATATAATTAGGTTGATTAATTCATACACATAATTAAATTTATTTAATCAAATTGAAGATTTTAAACGTTTCTATTTTCTTGTTATATGTTATCTGGATGTTACATTTTAGCGATTCTGGGTGTAATTTAGTTAAAGCATTGTAATACCGAGGGCCAAAATTTATGTTGTAACTTAGATTTTAGACTATAGCAGAAATAGACATTTAAAAGGTTCTACTAATGTTGAATTAATATTTCGTCTTGTGTCATAATTGTGTGTCTGTAATACAAACATACATACATAACAAAAGTTTCTTTAAAAATTATTTTCGATAAGTTTTATTCTATGTAAAATTTTGATAGGACTGATATTTAAGGATATACAAGACTTTTAAAATAACAATACAATGCATTTTCACCGCCGTCTCAGATTATAGCGTTGTTGTTCCTGCAGTAACTCCTATGTGCAAAATATAACACTTTTGAGTAGAAAGAAAAAACACATTTATTCATTCCATGGCAGTGGTACATAGGAGATCGTGAATTCTTACATTTTCGAAAGAAGGAAATATAATTACATATCACTATATATGCTGTATCACTATTTAAGTTACTTGAAGGGTTCAGAACCATAGTGGGCTAAGGGCCATTTACTGAAGACGTAGAAAACAAGGGTTAAAATTAAGTTATTACCATAATTCCATGGAAGCATATAGCAAGTAATATAAATTATACACCTTAAAACTAAAAGATATGGAAATCTTCATTAAACTATGGTTGCATGTAATAACAATTAAGAAACATGTTAAAGGAATTGTCATTGCACCAAATGAGTGGTCTCTGGATCAAAATGAGCACATTTTAATTTTTTTAATACAATTTAAATTAAGTAACATATTAAACGATTTATCCTTCCATCAAACACGAATGTTCCCTGGATCAAATGTCCAATTTTAATTATGTAATTACTTTATAGTATATTTATTTCTAACGGGTGCAGCGGAGTGCACGGGTACGGCTTACTTACTTACTGGCTTTTAAGGAACCCGGAGGTTAATTGCCGCCCTCACATAAGCCCGCCATTGATCCCTATCCTGAGCAAGATTAATCCAGTCTCTATCATCATATCTCATCTCCCTCAAACCCATTTTAATATTATCTTCCCATCTACGTCTCGGCCTCCCCAAAGGTCTTTTTCCCGCCGGCCTCCCAACTAACACTCTATATGCATTTCTGGATTCGCCCATACCTGCCACATGCCCTGCCCATCTCAAACATCTGGTTTAATGTTCCTAATTATGTCAGGTGAAGAATACAATGCGTGCAGTTCTGTGTTGTGTAACTTTCTCCATCCTCCTGTAACTTCATCCCTCTTAGCCCCAAATATTTTCCTAAGAACCTTATTCTCAAACACCCTTAATCTCTGTTCCTCTCTCAAAGTGAGAGTCCAAGTTTCACAACCATACAGAACAACCGGTAATATAACTGTTTTATAAATTCTGACTTTCAGATTTTTTGACAGCAGACTAGATGACAAAAGCTTCTCAACCGAATAATAACAGGCATTTCCCATATTTATTCTGCATTTAATTTCCTCCCGAGTGTCATTTATATTTGTTACTGTTGCTCCAAGATATTTGAATTTTTCCACCTCTTCGAAGGATAAATCTCCAATTTTTACAGTTCCATTTCGTACAATATTCTGGTCACGAGGCATAATCATATCTTATTTGAAGGATTCGTAACAAGCTGTTTTTTTTACGGTGTTGGGTTGTTAGCCCTTCGCCCAACCCCGAAGCTGGGTACGGTTAGTTCATAATAAAATTACAGTGAAAATATAGATTACGCCAGTTTCAAAATCGTTTTTAGTTTGAAATTGTTGTCTTTAAGGACCGTCTCCACGCACGCACGCACGCACGCACACACACACACACTCTCTCTCTCTCTCTCTCTCTCTCTCTCTCACCAAATAGCAGCACTACTGTCTGAGTGAGCCTGCTATGTGGCTCAAACGTGCCACTAAATAGCACGGATCATTAAATGAATTGTGTTAGGTATTTGATATTATGTACAATTAGCTCACTTGGGCTTCAGTTTTTATAGCCAAACTAGCCTGTGTCGGGTTTGTTGTGCTGTTTCATTCTAAATTTAAGATGGAGCCTACACGCTTTATGTTGTTCACTCCTTGCATGTCTGTGTGTGACGTCCTGTTGTCTTAGGTCGAGACTTGGCATAATATGAAGACCTCGCATCTGGTGTCAGGTTGGAAAAGAAATGTGTGCTAGGGTTATAACCCCAGATAAATAATCTAGTCTGAGGCTTGAAAATGTCAACAGTTTTATGAGCTTGCTTGAAAGGAACCTCATACTCCTCTCATCTGTTCGTCAGTCAAAATATCAACCCGGAACATCTCGCCTCTTACAGGGCACAATACTATTAAACTTTCGGTTAAAAAAATCAACTTGACACATCTATTTCTCATACATTTCGCACAATCTGTAACAGTCCTGTTTTCCAGTGATAGCCTACAACCGTTAATCGACGAACTAGTTAAAGGGAAACAACTCTAAATTGCAGGTTTCTCAAAACTTTAAATTTTAAGTTTCATGTTGCTGTGAAAAATCCAAGTATCATTGGAATTATTCCAAACTGGCAATTGGAATTAGATGCAATAGTCTATAGTGCGATAATATGCACAAAGAACTGAAGCCTGTATCGAAATGAATGGCCACCATTTTAAAAAATGTGTTTAAATATCCATATTATGATTATTTTTCAATTGAACTTCATTCTCTATATTGTACGCTAATATGCTGTAGACAGTATAATATACACTGCATAATGAATACGTTCGCATGGATAACTCAGTTCGTGAGTAAAAACACTTATTCTTAATACAGTACTGCATTTTGATTAAACAGAAACCTAATGAAAATTATCGAACTCAAAATCGCGATATTTCCTAGTTTACGTAAATGGATGAACTACTGGGTGTTCAGTTCAAAATGTGTCATGGCTCGCTGTATGCCGTCATGTGGTTAGCCGATGAGCCTAGAGAATTCAATCTTCCTACACTTCCGCAGAGGTGTATAACCTATGAGGTAGAGAAGTTGCCTAGGAAGTACGGCGTTCATTCTGAAGAGTACGTACCGATACGTACGGTAACGCCGGTAGTGTCAGGAATGTGAACTGTTTGGAAACACGTACTGTCGGGATATGGGGAGAGGGTTAAGACGATTACTTCCATATTTGTTGACATTAACTTCGACGGTCAACATGGACACGGAGCATTTGATTTGTGTTGTGGAATGTTACCGTACGCAACCGATGATAACAAATACCCTGCGTACGACTTGCCCGCGCAAAACACAGTTCGAAAGAGGTTATGGTAGCACACAGACCGTACAGACCGCCATCTGTTGCTACGACGTTCAAGTTATACCGTACACGTTCTTATGTTCAGATTGAAGAACGCCTTAAATAATAGGCAACTTCTCTAACATATAAGCTGAAACTCGCTTCAAATAGGTGACTCAACGACAGTGACGTCATGACACACTTTGAAATGAACACCCAGTACTTTTCTTCCCGCCTATACCTAGTAAAGTGATTTGTTTGTTTTTACGCTAGTATCATCGAACTCCAGTCGTGGAAGGGGGTAGCAAACGGTGTTTCCGGTTCTCTAAAGGTATAGCCAGGTTAATATTAAAATGTTAGTAAAAATAAAATGATGTGCCTGTATTACCTCAAGTAGGAGTACGTTAATAATTTTGCACAAATTCACTTAAAATAACCATCGGTACATTGTAACCACTATCGTACCAATATTATTTTTCTATTTTAGAAATCTGTGGTTAAAAGTGGTATAATATTAACAAATATTTTGTCCACCGCTGCGGAATAACGGTTAGCATGCCTGACCGTCAACGAGCGGACACAGGTTCAAATCTTGGTTAGGATAAGTTACTTGGTCGAAGTTTTTTCCCGGATTTTCCCTCAATCCATTAATAACGAATGTTACTTCGGCGTTGGACCGAGGTCTCATTTGGCTGGCATTATCGCCTTCATTTCATTCAGACTGTAGATAAGCATCGCAGGCTTATAAATCTTAACAGTTGATAATAATTGATTTAATTTGGATACTGATATATAAACTTTTTCGGTTGAAGGTGTAGTTGAAGCAGACGCCTGAATTTTGAGATGGGACAAAGTGATGGCGATTAGTGGAGCTGCACAGCTCTATGGAATTCCGTTAAATTTTCTGACTTCATTTGAGAAATTTGTGAAGTTTTCATTTCGATTTGACAGCGACATTTTATTTCGTTCTGAACGATTGTCGTGCTCCAGATTCGCTGTGAATTATGGGCGAGATAAGACGAGGGAGTGGAGACGCAGTTGTTGAAGGGAGAGGGAAGACGTGATTGAGAAATCTGGGAAAGGCCTAACAAAGTTACTGTAATTTCTTTACATTTGTTACTTACTTACTTACAAATGGCTTTTAAGGAACCCGAAGGTTCATTGCCGCTCTCACATAAGCCCGCCATCGGTCCCTATCCTGAGCAAGAGTAATCCAGTCTCTATCATCAAACCCCACCTCCCTCAAATACATTTTAATATTATCCTCCCATCTACGTCTCGGCCTCCCCAAAGGTCTTTTTCCCTCCGGTCTCCCAACTAACACTCTATATCCATATCTGGATTCGCCCATACGTGCTACATGCCCTGCCCATCTCAAACGTCTGGATTTAATGTTCCTAATTATGCCAGGTGAAGAATACAATGCGTGCAGTTCTGCGTTGTGTAACTTTCTCCATTCTCCTGTAACTTCATCCCTCTTAGCCCCAAATATTTTCCTAAGCACCTTATTCTCAAACACCCTTAACCTATGTTCCTCTCTCAGAGTGAGAGTCCAAGTTTCACAACCATACAGAACAACCGGTAATATAATTGTTTTATAAATTCTAACTTTCAGATTTTTTGACAGCAGACTAGATGATAAAAGCTTCTCAACCGAATAATAACACGACAGAGGAGACGGCCTCCAGATATGGAGGGTAGCTGCGAATATATTCAATAAGCAGTCGTGGACAGCCGATAAGGGGTGGTCCTCCAGCTTGGGGGTTGGGCGAAGGGCTAACAACCCATCACCGTAAAAAAACAGCTTGTTACGAATCCCTACAATAAGCCTCTTTACATTTGTACAGTTAAAAATAATGTTTATGCACATAAAGGATTTTGAAATCTGGAGAACAAATTGAGAGTTCTTCATCTTATCAGTACATGGGTATGTTTGTTGAAATGAAGAAAATCATTGAATTCTAATGTTTATGCTTGTATTTTTTTCTGTAATTAAGACGAAGTACAACGGAGCTAATAATAAACAGATACTCGAGTTATGTTTTATTGTAACATTTTTCGAGGACTGCACTCAACCTCTCTTGTCCTTACTCTCGTAGAAATTTTACAACACTAGACAGTACAAAGTAGGAAATTCATTAGTTATGTGATCATTAGGACCGTGACATCGGTATATTTGTATTAGTCTGAGGTGAACATACGACGCTCCGGACAGAATGTAGTCGTGTTTCAAGTACAGGCAGCGGAAGCGAATTTGACACACCTAAGCAAGCACGTTCCGTGTTTTGTATACAATTATTGCGAATTATAAAATCAAGACAATACAATTATTGTATATAAGGGTTAATATCGGAAAGGTCTAAAATGCTGGTGAGGTTGAGAATAATTGTTGGAAATCATACTTAAATTGTTACAAATGTGGTAAAACATACTGTATGTCTGAAAAGATGTTTTTTTTTTTTTTTTTAGAGTTCTTCATTACAGTTTTAGAATGCGGAAAACTTATATGGCGTACAATTTTGCTTTTCTATATGTAATTGCTACATTAATTTATTTATCGCATCAATTTCGTACCTTACTTTTTTTGCATGTTGTTCGCTTAGTTTCAGTTCCTGCTGCAAAAAACAACATTCATTTTCAAAGTTTCAAATGAAAATGACTGCCGAGTGTCGGATAGTATAACTTTGTATGCGGAAAAACTGCGTTCTACATCGGCTGAAACCAAGGGCGCATGTGTAAAATATTTCACATTATCAATTTCATTTCTACATCACAAAAAAAAAAAAAAAAAAAAAAACGGTGGTTTCAATTCATTATGCAAAATTGGAAAAATTTTATCAGATAATAAGTGCGATTATTATAAACTTGATGTAGAAATGAAATTCACAGATTCCACTTGGGCCCACCTGGATTTGAACCCGGGTTATCAGCATAAAAAGGACATTCTCTAGCCGTTCGGTTTACGATGCGCTACTTAAACTCTTGGTTACTGAATCCATGAGATATCATACAGAGATTATGTGCTTGTTGATTGGGATAATTATCAGATTGAACAATGTTCATTTCATATTATATCTTGAGTGAAACAGAAAATGGTAACACAGTGTTGACATTACCATCTCCACCACTATTGTCGTCTAGTGGTCATCAGTATCAATATGAGTCTTTGTATCGTAGAAAAAAATATATTTGAATTGTTATTTATATGGGATAATTAATATTGCAATTTTATCCATTTGTTTATTTTAAATCAGTAAACATGCTTAGATTTCTTATATAACCTGACGGAGTATCACTGAAGCGTAATGTATTTAAATACTGGATATATTTAATTTTATTCAGCATTTCTTAATTGGCAGTTTATGTAACCTCATATTCGCGAAGAAGTCCGGCTTTCATCTCGATTGGACTTTTCTATTTTCTCAGTTCATTTCTAAAGTCTTGATACAACACGTGGGGAGGGGACTTTGATAATGGTGCGAAAAGTAAATAGTCTAGCAGTGAGACAAAAAGTGAAGTACACCATTTACGATTTTATGTGCTGTAGAGCAGTTAGTAGCGGAAGTAAAAGCTGACGTGGTCAAGTAAACAGTCTGAGATAAAGCGTTCTCTGTTACGCGATCAACTGCTTAAAGCTACAGCTATAAGGTTGCAGGAGATGAGGTATTTTTTTTTTTATTTCTTACTCTGACTTAAGAGGGAAACATCTTAACAGAACCGTCATGTCTTTTTTCTGTTTGAAAACGAGACAAGTTTTTCTGACAAAGAGTTTTATTTCAAAGACTGCATTTTCATTGATTCATCAGTAATGGACTTCTGCTTCTGCTCATTTATGTGTTGTTTTGTCCTCTCTGTAACAATTTCGAGTACACTTGGAATTTGTCTTCTTGCATTCTACTTGTTGCTTCTTGGGATTTACAATCATTAGAGTAGTAAACGCTAGAATATTGACGTAAATAATTTTATGACTGAAGGACACCAGAATGTTGTGATTGTGGATTTTAAAGAATGTTGGAAGTAGATTTTCTTGGCTATCATATTATTAACTACTTTAACACTTGTTAGCTTTATTATGATACTGCTGTTTCTTATCCAACGTTGAATTTTTGTATTATGAGGTTCTATGAATTTGTATTTGTTCTATTATTTTTACACTTTATTGCAATAGGTAGATGTTCTTTTTTTGAACTGAAAACAGCTGATGGTAAACTTCTGATTGCTGACAAGGAATGTAGATGGGAAAGATTTTTAATTGAATCGTGACTTTTAACCTGCTGTTTAAGGACGTTGTATCAAATGCGAGGTTATTTAGCGTCGATGGAATTAGTCATAGCGAGATGGTATTTTGTAATGAGATGAGACCGAGGATTCGCATTGAAATTGTTTTATATCCGCCTTACATGTGAGGAAAACTTTTGACTTGTGATAATTCGCAGTAGACGCAGGTGGAAAATATTTTTGGTATATTTCTTACTATATTTCTTGCAGATGGGAAGCATTTGTAGCTGCCTTCTGATTGTTGGTAGTGAACGCCATTTGAAAAATTTTTGACTAGCTTCTGAGTTTTGGCAGTGGAAGCAGATGTGAAGGAATCGTTATATAATTTCTGAATTTGACAGTGAAGCAGATGGGGAAACATTTGTAGCTGCCTTCTGAGTGTTGGTAGTGATGCAGATGAGAAGGATTTTTGGCTGCCTTCTGAGTGTAGGAGCAAAGCAGATGGAAACATTTGTATCTGCCATCTCTGAGCGTTGGAAGTGAACGCAGATGGGAAGATTTTTTGGCTGCCTTCTGAGTGTGGCAATGAACAGATGGAACACGTTTGTAGATGCCTTCTGAGTATGAGTGTTGGTAGTGAACGCAGATGGGAAGGATTTTTGACTGCCCTCTCTTAGTATAGCAGTAAAGCAGATGAAAACATTTGTGGCTGCCATCTCTGAGCGTTGGTAGTGAACGCAGATAGGAAGGATTTTTGGCTGCCTTCTGAGTGTGGCAATGAAGCAGATGGAAACATTTGTAGCTGCCTTCTCTGTGCGATGGTAGTGATGCAGATAAGGATTTTTGACTGCCCTCTCTTAGTATAGCAGTAAAACAGATGAAAACATTTGTAGCTGCCATCTCTGAGCGTTGGTAGTGATGCAGATGAGAAGGATTTTTGGCTGCCTTCTGAGTTTGGCAGTGAAGGAGATGGAAAACATTTGTAGATGCCTTCTGAGTGTTGGTAGTGAACGCAAATGTCAAGGAATTTTGGCTGCCTTCTGAGTGTACCAGTAAAGGAGATGGGAACGTTTGTAGCTGCCGACTCTGAGGCGTTGGTAGTGAACGCAGATGGGAAGGATTTTTAGCTGCCTTCTGAGTGTTGGCAGTGAAAGAGATGGAAAAGATATGTACTGATTCCTAAGTGTTGACAGTGAACGTACGTGGGAATGATTTTAGGTTGTTTTCTGAGTCTTGACAGCGAATACAGATGGGAGAGATTTTTGGTTTGTTTCTGATTGTTTGCAGATGCATTTCATTCTATTGAATTAATTCAGAAAATTGTGTCTTTAAGATGGATTAAAGTTCTTGATTTTTATTTTTCACAATGTGTCGTAAAATAGCATATGCAAATAGGAAATATCATTCTGGTTGAATATGTTGAACGCCGATGGGAAAGATTTTTTATTGGCCTTTGATTGCTTGTAGGAACGCAGATGGGAAACATTTTAATGGCTTGTGATCGTTAGCAGTGAACGCAGACAAATTACTTTTTTACTTTCTTCTGATTTTTAACAGTAAATACAAATTGCAAACATTCTGGCAGGCTTCTTATTACTACCCGTGAACGCAGATGAGGAATTTATCATGGAGTAATTCCGCATTTCATATAAAGATGAATATTTATTAACTACTTCGGTTTCCTTGACTCCTACGTATGAATCCACTGGGGATGAAGTCGTTTGCATTTTGATATTATGTATAATTTTATTTTGAACCTATACTATTTTATTTTTTTTATTTTATTGGGTTATTTTACGACGCTTTATCAACATCTAGGTTATTTAACATCTGAATGAAATGAAGGTGATAATGCCGGTGAAGTGAGTCCGGGGTCCAGCACCGAAAGTTACCCAGCATTTGCTCGTATAGGGTTGAGGGGAAAACCCCGGAAAATAACCTCAACCAGGTAACTTGCCCCGACCGGGATTCGAACCCGGGCCACCTGGTTTCGCGGCCAGACGCGCTGACCGTTACTCCACAGGTGTGGACTTGAACATATATTTACTAACTTGCTATCGTTTACATTCTGATAGTTTTCTATTTAAGGAGTTTAAATTCATATATCATTGCTGTTATTTCGCCGATTTTTAAGATTTTTTGTATGGTTTTAGCTTTTCCTGTCATTCGGGCAGTTATTGAAATTTATTCGGATGTTCATGTGTAATTTTTATTGGAGTGATAGCTTATAGAACCGTTTCAAGTTTTTATGTGTTAATCTGCTATCTGTTATAGGGTATATATCCGTTATAGTTATATAGAAACGGACAAATATCCATGTTCCAGACATTCTAAATATTGATAATGTACAATTTTCTTCATGTCACCATCTGCTAACTTCCTGTATGTGTTATCTGTTCAGAAATAAAGTGTGAATCAAACAATTGTTTTACTCTGTAATATTTAGCAAAGGAAATATTTACAGGACATTTTCCTCGCCAAATTTTCACATATGCTCTCTCTTTTGTTACAGGTGAGTATCAAATTTCCTTCCACTTGTGTCTTAAGGGCTGTCAAGAATTCGTAAGTAAAATAATTATGAGCTTGAACAATTCTTATTTTAATTAAATAATAAGAAAGTTTATGTTGTTAATTATGCTTTAGTATGTTTGTGTAGGCCTATATTTAAAAAAATTTACGATGCCTTCCGCGAGTAAATTGACTCCCCATTCGCACCATATGGACCAAAATCTGGTCTAGTCTTATTACCAGGCTTCGAGACTTGGGACCCGATACAATAAATTTACTGTGCATGTACTATAGGTTGTTGGCTAGCTGCAGGTCGTGAAAGGTAGAGATGTGTTGAGATAACAACGTTGCTATTTAGAATAGAGTACGGTAGTATGGGGGAACACACACATATGTACATTCTGAAAGTAAATATACATTACACAATGATAATGTCAAAAGAATGTGAAAAGTATTTATTCTCCTGTCTTTTATAAGCATTTGTGTTTAATTATACACCGTGTTCATAGTGGAAATAAACATGTAGCAATTTTAATTTCTTCATTTATCCTATTGGTCGTCTTTAGGAATTGAAGTTACAATACCGAATTGCAATGTACTACAAGATACATTTTCAGTGTGTCAAACGTTTCGGTTATCTGCTAAACACAGTTTGCACTGTGAAAAGCTGCGCTCTACGTCGCATGACGTGATAGGAGCAAAACGAAGAAACATAACATCATTGCAGTCTCTAAGAGACAGTCCTTTATTCTCGGGTGACTATGTCCAATAATTTGCTGTTTATATTACACAATGTTCCATATCCGTTATTTTTACATAAAATTGATTTCCACTTCTGTTTTACACGTTCAGTAACCGGTGTACTTGGTGTCTCATTAATTCTCTGTGTAATTTTCTCAACTAATTTGAGGGCTTCCGGTATCTTTTGCTCTGACTTTTCTAACAGTGTAATAGTTTCAAACTTCGTTTGAAAATAGGTTTGTATGAAAACCAAATTATTCGTCAGAACCTTCAAATCCAGAGCGTTTTCCTTTGCGTATTTGTTGGCATTCATTGTACAGTACCCCCACCCACTGTACGCTTTACCATATACTCAGTACGCCGTTATGTGTATTTCCCACTGAACTGCTCTATTGGATCCGAAGTCTCGAAGCCTGCTTATTACAGTCATTGATATATTACATAGGCTAAATGCTATATCCGTGAGGAAAATATTTCAGCCCAATTAAACTCTACATGTCGAGACAAATTCTATTTTATAATGACAATATATATAACGACAAAGAAACATTTAAAAAAGTAATGCATTTATTGGGAACTTAAAACTAAATGTGAATTTTCTTTCAAATCTGTAAAATCGCACACCCTTTTATAGTATATGGAGTATTAAAACATTAATCGGTTTAATTAATATCATATTAATGAGTAAATTCCCTTGAGTGCGCGCATTGTGAGTAGGGGAATTGACAATCCCTTTGTTACGACCTACCGGATGCTTGGGGTCGCTTGTCTCCGTGGGTCGTAAATGTGGAGACTTATCCCATCAGATTTAGTGTCATGTTACATACCAATATGCTAGCTATGTTATGTATGAATTACGATATTGTACTGAAATTTATTTTAAGTTTGTGCTGAAATTTATTTATATATTTTTTCATTCATTAATTATTCCAAACTTTAATTAGATCTAAAGTATGTTTACTTATTGTAAAAATCAGCCAGGTAGCCATGACGATAAATTCCTTATTTTATTTCAAGGAGTGCCAGTAGCCATGACGACTAAAAATTCTGTCACAATCCTGATGACCTGAAATTATGTGAAACTGAATTCTTGAAAATTGAAACGATGCGGCAACTCTTCCACGTGGATTTGAGGGGCACCTGTCAATTCTTCTGAACGAGGGTTGTGATTGGTTACTAACAAGAGAAGACAAGATTTCCGTCATAGTAAGGAAGACATTTATTTATGACAACCAATTAGTAGGGGGCAGTAGAAGGTCTGTCGGCAAAGTCCTTTCTATGAAACTTCCATGAAAAAAAATACCTGAATTGTTTAAGTTGAAAATTTAAGATTTCGATTTCTTTTATGTCACTACGACGAATGTAATGTTAACAAAATCTCTTATAGGAAGAAATTCGAATATGCTTTTTAAATGAATGTCGTTACATTTGAGCATCTCAAGATATTGTGCTACATAGCTTCAGAGCGTCTCTGAGAGTGTGTGTTTGTATCACATAGATATTTAATATCGTTTAATGTATTTCAGTAAATACTTCATTATCTTAGTTCGAATGATTTCCGCTTTGTATGTCTGGACGAAATGTGGTGGCTCCTGAAAGTAAAGGGGCTGACTTCTGAATTTTTTTTTTTTTGTTTAGTTTCGTCCATTTCTAGTAAAAGTTATCTTTTATTACATTTTTTTAGTAGGTTATTTTATGACGCTTTATCAACATCTTTGGTTATTTAGCGTCTGAATGAGATGAAGGTGATAATGCCGGTGAAATGTGTCCGGGGTCCAGCACCGAAAGTTACCCAGCATTTGCTCATATTGGGTTGAGGGAAAACCCCAGAAAAAACCTCAACCAAGTAACTTTTGCCCCGACCGGGAATCGAACTCGGGCCACCTGGTTTCGCGGCCAGACGCGCTGACCGTTACTCCACAGGTGTGGACTTTATTACATATAAGCTGCCTTTAAATATAGGGCTACACGTCGTTATTGTTGTTATTAAATTCATCAAGTGCTATTCCTGTTGTTCACCGACTTACACACACAGATACACGAATAAATATACGTAAACACACGCTACCGGTGCATGAGGGAAGACTGTTTGCTTCACTGAAGCGTGACCTGTTGACTTTGCACTAGCTCTCCATACGAATCTAGTATGATCGATGTACACCTGACTTTTATTCAAAGTAACCAAACGCAGGACTCTAGTTATCACTTCAATATTGCAGAAGTCGCGATTAAAAATCAAACGAGTGCTAGTCAGTAGCGGCCGGTGATCGAAATCCTCGGTGAGGCCAGATGCAACTAGTTTAAGTGCCTCCGGTAGGAAATGTTTATTTATGATATTAATTATTATTGTTATATTATTAATATCATCATGAAAAATAATAATTTCACTCACCAAATAAGCAGTTATCCTGTGAGTTTCAGTGATTGTTTCAGTGTGATGAAACAACCCATATTATGTGTTGAAATTCCCCTTTCTTTCTTTCTTTCTTTCTTTCTTTCTTTCTTTCTTTCTTTCTTTCTTTCTCTTTTCTTTTGTTTTTTCTTTTCTTTTCTTTTCTTTTTATTTTTTTCCTTTGACAGCAACGAACAAGGCCAACAGAGAACTTCATTTTGCACCACATTACCACTTAACCATTTATGTTGCCCATACCAGGATACAATAGAAACTCGCGTTTTAAGATTATCTGTCAGAAAAATTCTACTTGTGTCGTCAGCGGTAAACTCACTTGAGATGAAATTTAAAAGTTACGGAATTGTAAATTATGTTGTTAGAAATGCGATGGGAAGATATTAAATGTTTTCGAAGGAAAATATACGTATTAGTAGATACATACAGTATTTTACACCAACATATTTTATCTACAGTTTTTAAAACTAACTTGTCTATAGTGTCTTACGTTATCTAATATGTGGAACCGCCCTCCAGTCATTTCAGACATATGAACATACACACAGAGGGGGCGAAGCGAACTCGACAGGCACTCCACAGGGAGATGAACGCGCCAGAAATTAATCGCTCGTAGATACTCCTACGATGCAGTGGCGGCTCAGTAGTAATCTCAGTTCACAAGCACTGGAATGAAGCTATAGGGACATAAGTGAAAAGAATAGTGTGAAGCAATCGTAGAATTAAATTTGATGAGGAAACTGATGCTGCTGTAGTTTCTGATCGTGGACCGCCAGATGTAGTTCGTTTAGTTGATTTTTTTTATTAAGAGGAGAATCGTTGAGAATTTTTGTCAGAGGAAACAATTGTGAATCAATTTTTTTTTTAGTCCTTTCGACTTATTCTATTATATCATTCTATCACTGCTGTATCATCGCTAAATCGTCATTTATTATTATTATTATTATTATTATTATTATTATTATTATTATTATTATACGTAAAATAACCTTGCAGATTGAAAGGGACGATAGGGTACACGTAAATCAATAGAAAACCTATATTACGTTCTGTGATTAAATTTACGGTTAATTAGAAAATTAAGTTTCAAGTTTTAGCAGTCTGGCAACATCTCCGTTCACCCACGTCTCTCGTGATACAAAATAAGAGGTCATTGAACTCGGTATCTTGCTAGATGAGACAGGTTCGCATCCACACTTGCAGTAAAGGCCCATTCACAATGAAAATTAAACATAACCGTAACATAAACACAGAAGTTTTGCCCAGGCTACCAAATGGGATCATTCACAATGATTCACATAAGCAATGACATAAACATTACCATAAGACGTTAATATGAAAGTTTGCAAACTGCAAACTTTAATGCTTATACTTACGTGATTTGCAAACAGAACACAATCGTGTGGAGCGCTGAAGTATGCGACAGAATATGAGGAAATGGCGTCGTTGTTATGTTTCCATGGTTACCAAATATGTTTGCTGTTATGTTTATGTTCCCATCGTGAATGATGGTATGACTTCTTGATTTTACTGTAACGTTAAGTTAACGCTTACGTTATGTTTAATTTTCATTGTGAATGAGCCTTAACGATTATTTAGTCCTGACAGTCGCCGACAATGTGCGCCTGGGTCAGGCGGGTCCATTAAGTTACGCCAGGGGGTGTTCAGGTTAGTCAATCGCTTGCATTCAGAGCGATCGGATGTCACGCATGCCGTAGAGCGGTGTGTTTCCAGTACAGTTAAGTTGTACTGTATTTCGTTACTGACGGCTCCTTCTTATCTCTACTCCGGAGCTCTCCCCACTACTCCTATTACTTCCCCTCTTTCGTGTCGCTGAGCTGTCAGGACTAAATAATCGGTCTGTAGTTTATACGTAAATATATGCAGCATAATAAAGCTATGCATCTATTGATTTTTCCTTTGAAAATATAAAGTCTTCATCTTTCTTGGTTTTGATATGAACTCCTTTATTCATTAGAGTTGTGGTTCGAATACCGACTCATCACAATCAGGTTTGGTAGTCACATCATTATGAGTTCGAATCTCAGTGCTTGTCAGTATAGCGCTATAGCGCAGTCGACTTTGGACGAATCTACCCTGCGACTATTTTTAATTAGTTATTTTACGACGCTTTATCAGCTCCTGTGGTTATCTAGCGTCTGAGTGAGATGAAGCTGATAATGCCGGCGAAATGAGTCCAGGATCCATCGCCGAAAGTTACACAGCATTTGTTCTTAATGGGTTGAGGGAAAACCACGAAAAAAGAAACCTCAACCTGGTAACTTGTCTCAACCAAGATTTGAACCCGGGCCCGCTCGTTCCTGCGACTATTAGACTGTAGATTTTCAATATTGCATCAGTGAAACAGCGAACTCGTGACTATGGCTTCTACGGATTTCAAGGTTGATGGTAAACAGAAGAGTGTAACATTGCTGGAAATATACACTTCGTTATGTAACATCATTAGAGAGTAGAGTATTAATTTCTGCAACGTAAAAATTTTTCAGAAGCAATTATATATTTCTCGGAAAAAGCTCTCGTTTTATATAACCTTCTCTTTCGAAACGAAGAGTAACTACTGCTGATGAGGGTAAAATAACTGTAAAGATCATACAACAGTCGGTTACAAGAAGGTCGTAACTTTCGTGGAGTCGCTGTCACAGTTACGTTAGTGCAAGACAGTACTACGTTCATGTGAGAAGGTGCTTATATTTACTGTCATTTCTGACGAAGAACAGCAAAGTACAATTTAGGCTTTGTTTAATATTTGTAGAAGGTTCGGAAGATACTCTAAGGAGCAAAATTTCTACGAGAAATAAGAAAACAGGTTCCTAAGGCTAGATAGACAAGATAAGATTGTGTTATATTATGTTATAGTAGACAAGATTTGAGAATATAATGTTGTTAAGCATTCTATTCGTCAGCCCTTTGACTTTTTTTTTACATCCTACAATAGCTGGTCCTGTTTATTGGACATATTTTGCCTTCGTGTCAATTTTTCACTTCTTCGGGACAATGGGATCGAAATAATAACCGTCTCTTTCTTTTGCAAGACTCGTACTTTAGAAAAATGGCTAGAAATTTCCTCTATTTTTTTACAGATTCGGAATATGGGATTGCCACTATAGAAGCTGATGAGCAGAATGTCATCTATGCGACTCTCTAACGCTACTATTATACTATCAAAGTTCTTTGACAAAGATCTTTTATAAAATATTTATTATAAAATATATGACAGTGTAATGAGTTTTCTTTCATAAGTATTCTTTGATAAAAGAACTTTTATATTTGATAAAAGGTTTCTACAGGGTGCCTCTAAATTAGACCGACAAAATTAGAGAGCACATAGGCCTAGATAACCTTCGTGGAAGCATATTTTGTTAAGAACCCATGGGCTGCGACGCTTCGTTTCAGTGCAAGAAGGAATTACAGGTCGGAATAAAGTAAGTAGGTATGTGCAAATAACAAGCGATTCTGTGTCACGTGATTCTGTGTGTTAATCCAAACAAAGAAAAAATACGTACAGAAAAACAAACCCAACGACGCATTGAACTGTACTGAACATTACAACAGAATGAGTGCAGTACAAGTACTAAACTACAGACGAATAACACGGATAACAAGAGGTCGTACCAATGGAAGTAAACAAGCATGCTGTAATCTATACCAAACGATACTGGGCTCCGGACGTAAACAAACTGAGTGATAGTAGTAATGACACACCCCTCTTTGACTGAAAAGAGTGATTATCCGTTCCCGCCTTCTTGCAATGAAACGAAGCGTCGCAGCCCATGGGTTCCTTAACGAAATATGCTTCCACGAAGGTTATCTGTTCCCTAATTTTGTCGGTCTAATTTAGAGACACCCTGTATACCTTGAAACTAATATGGCGGAACGCATATACAACTGGACTGTTGCTACCACAAAAATTCTGATATTGGAGTGCCAAGGAAATTTAATGTTGTCAATAAATAATGTATATAATATAATATTAATATTATACAGGGTGTTTCAAAAATACGGGCATAATTTCAGGTATGTATTTCCCACATGTAGACAATCAAAATAGTTCATTACAACATGTGTCCGGAAATGCTTTATTTCCGAGTTATGGCCTTCACAACATTGAAATGCACCGGAACGTTTTTCTTTCCGCAGGTCGTTGCCGTCAAAGAAGACATTAAGAGGGCACTCTGACAGTTCATTCCGAGGCGAAGGTTACATTCAGTGTTGTGTAGGCGTTAGACTGTGCGACATGTATTCAAATCAAACAGACGTACGGGGCAGGCGTACACAAACTTCCTGGAAAACACCATACCTCATATATGTATCAAATATGAATGAGGTCTCGCCCACCTCACTGTATTTTGCTCGACTAGTGTGACTAGCCAGTTTGTTTTTATACCATTAAGTACGAGAAAAATTCGCACCGGCACCGGGAATCGAACCCAGGACCTCTCAGCTGTGCGCGCTGAGTGCTCTCTAACCAACCGAGCTATGCCGGGACCCGATTCACGACGCCGGCCGAACTCCTCTCGTAGTATCGTGTTACGGCCTTACTGCCTGCACTTGAGACGAAACACGTCATATATGTACAGGAGCGCATATTACATGACTTTATGGCCATTCATATTTGATACATATATGATGTTAACAGTTTAAAGAAACTGTTGTTGAATATGGCCATAAAGTCATGTAATATGCGCTCCTGTACATATATGACGTGTTTCGTCTCAAGTGCAGGCAGTAAGGCCGTAACACGATACTACGAGAGGAGTTCGGCCGGCGTCGTGAATCGGGTCCCGGCGTAGCTCGGTTGGTTAGAGAGCACTCAGCGCGCACAGCTGAGAGGTCCTGGGTTCGATTCCCGGTGCCGGTGCGAATTTTTCTCGTACTTAATGGTATAAAACCATACCTCATGTTTTAGAAGACACTCCACTGATCAATCGTCAACACATTCACTTCTTGCATGATGGCGCTCCTGCACACTTCAGTCTTACGGCTCGCCGGTACTTGGATCGAAGGTTTCCTGATCGATGGATAGGTAGAGGTGGCCCAATTGCTTGGCCTCCACGCTCACCTGATCTGAACCCTCTCGATTTCTACTTGTGGGGCCATTTAAAATCATTGGTTTATTCCTCTCCGGTGCCTGATTTGGAATCCCTTCGGAATCGAATTGTGGCAAGTTCTGAGGACATACGCAATACTCCTGGAGTTTGGGATCGTGTTCGCAGGTTAATGAGACATCGATGTGAGGTCTGTATTCAAGCAGGAGGTGGACATTTTGAACATCTTCTGTAATGACAACGACCTGCGGAAAGAAAAACGTTCCGGTGAATTTCAATGTTGTGAAGGCCATAACTCGGAAATGAAGCATTTCCGGACACATGTTGTAATGAACTATTTTGATTGTCTACATGTGGGAAATACATACCTGAAATTATGCCCCGTATTTTTTAAACACTCTGTATAATAATATTTTATAATAATTTGTATAACTTTTCAAGTCTTCGCTTTGTAGCTCTTTCAATAAGTTCTGATGGACACCTCTCTCATCACCTCTTGCAATCCACGGTTAACCCACAGGCGTTTCTTCTTCTGTTTCTTTTTCAGTAAAATGCTTATGTAATAATTAAATTAATTGTCGGTAAACAAGCATAATATTGTTATTCATTCATGGTGTTATAAATTTAACGCGTAAATATTAGTATCTACAAATCCTCGGACACACATGTTAACTGTTGTGGAACAAGTGTTAGGTGAACTTTTGTTCATAATTTTAGGTTATCTTTGATGAAACATTTTATAAAATATTTTATGTGGTGTAATATACCCCAAATCCTATCTTTTATCAAAGATCTTTGATAAAATATTTTATCATATTCTTTGTCAAGTCCCGCGCCGTGGCGTCGTGGTCTAAGGCATCCTGCCTGGACTCGCGTTACGGAATGCGCCCTGGTTCAAGTCCTCATGGGAGAAGAAATTTTCTCATGAAATTTCGGCCAGTGTATGAGACCGGTGCCCACCCAGCATCGTGATGCACTTGGAGAGCTACGATAGGTAGCGAAATCCGGTTACGCAAACCAGCTATAACGGCTGGGGGTTCATCGTGGTAACCACACGATACCTCCATTCTAGTTGGATGATCGTCCACCTCTGTTTCGGCATGTGGACGTGAGGCCAGCAGCCGGCTGTTCGATCTTGTCCCTTCGTGGGCTGTAGCGCCACGGATTATTATTATTCTTTGTGAAAGAACTGTGAAGTGTAATAGCAGCCTAAAAAATATTGTACTCTCTGTCGATCTTCTAAAAGTTTGGTTGCTACGTCTCGAGAAGAGTTAATGGTAAAGATTCTTTGCAGCTACTGAACGTTAAAATTATATTTTGCAAGGAATGTGGAAATGTTTTAATTCAATTTATTAATTAAGTTTGGGTAAGGAACAGATGCAGAACAGGGCATTTGCAATCATTATTATTTTAATTAACAAATGAAAAAGCAAACCAAATCGGATTATTAGATGCTCCTGCCTGCAGTAGGCAGACTTCCTGTTGTTTCGCCCGAGAGCGGAGATGCGGATGGAAAAGTGAGGCAGACAGACCCATAAACCGAATTTACGATGAAAAGAATTCAGCCCGGTCCAGGCGGGATACTAATCCAGCCGCATCCGATTGCGCCGTGTTGGGAGGGAATGCCGCATTGCGCGTCATTTTATGAGTAGTAAAAGTTGACAAGCGCTGTAATTGGTGCCAGAGGTGGCGACCCCCCAACTACAGACCAGGGCGGTAAAAATTCTAAATTGTAATAACCTACTTTGAAGAGAGTTTGCTACAAGAAATCCACATTTTACAGCTGCCAGAGGCAGTTTTCCTGCCATGGATATGTGCTCAGGGAGCTTACACAGTTGTAGCGCGGAACAGAATTGCTGAGACAAACAAGGCCTTTCACGGGAGGGGCGAGCAGGTCTATTTGACCTGCGCCCCAAGCAACGCGAGCTTTTCAGTAGTCACATAACTACTGTGTGTAGAAAATATGTTATGCGCTAGAGTGGCAGAAACTGTTTCACGTCCCTCCCCGCCCCTTGTCCTCCTGGTTTTCTTTCTTCTTTCACTTTCCTTCTTCATCATTACCCTCTTCTTGTTCTTCTACTTCTTACATATTTTTATACAGTTTATACCATACCTGCACAAACAGCGCTCGACGAGCGCGCGCGCTCCTTCGGAGCGGGAGAGCCGTGTTTACCGCTCGCCGAAACGGAGAGGAAGATACGTCAGAATGACATAGACTTTCTATAGGTAGAGGAGAGGCAAACGACCATTCAGTTATCTAGTGGAGTGCAGTGTGTAGGCTTATTCTCAGTGACTGTTTCACGTACCTACTGCTACAGTACAGTATGGAGGAATCTAAAAGACGGAACATAACATTTAACATTTAACGATTTACAGCTCGAACTTATTGATCTTCAATGTGACCTAAGGGCTAAAGATCGTTTGAATAATACTACTAGCCTGGTTGAGTTTTACAAGACTAAACATTAGCAATAATATCCACGACTACACAGACTGACTGTGAAAATGATTGCAATGTTTGGCCCAACATTTATATTTGTGAGCAACTGTTTTCTACAATCAATTGTAATAAAGGCAGACATCGAACATCTGTAACTGATGTTTCATTACGATCAGTAAGCTATTGTTCCTTTCAGCTGCCAACAGCATAAAACCTCGTTTCGATATACTGATAAATAATAATATATAACAAAATGATATTGTACATTTAAGTAGCTATAGAATTTCTAATATTTCTGTAAAATAAATATTTCTTTATTAATTAATATTAGTCCAAGATAGTTTTGCAAACACTGAACGGGAATTCATTTCATAAACACTCGTAATAGTACTTCCTTTTGTGTACATTTTGTACGAGATCACCCCTTCCACCAGTCCACCCTTATACAGAGCGCAGCTAATATCTGCATTCCGCTCATGAGCTGTGAGCCGGCTCGGAGAGCGCAAACCTTGTGCTGGCCTGGTTTATACATAGTGAACAGTAAGTAATGTCATTAATTTCAAGGGGTTATTCTTTGAGATATTTTAAACAAAACCTTTGATACAATTTTGCTCGTTTTGCTTCCTTTTCGAAATAAAAATTTTGTATATGAAACATTTCATTGCGTGTTTTGGGAAAGTCATTGATTGAATTCCCAGTATGCTCATTCAATTTAAGAGAGCAGTACATTGTGATACTAAATGATTGAAAGAATTTTAGTTTTGTCCTTTAAATGTGCAGAAATCTGATCCGAACAAATGTAACTTTATGCTCGACCATGCCGAAATATAGTAATTATACACCTGCATGTCATTAAAGTACACCTACTCATTAAAGTACAGGGGTTCAGCCAATGACAACTCAGCTTACAGGTGTTCAGTCAATGACAAATCAGCTTTGTACCGTTATAAAACCGCAAGTATCGATTATTCTCGGATATGCAATCGAAAGAGAATTAGCGAAGTCACGGAGGCTGGAAATCCAATACTGTCGCAGAAGGTTATGTTCTGTTACTATAATAATTAGCGTTAATTGTAAATAATATTCAAATAAATTCAATTTGTCATCTCGTTTTTCAATGTCGAATTCAATAATCAAGGTTATATCAAGTTTAACGAGATTACATCAAGGTCAATGACATTATTGTTCCTCGGAAAAAATCAATAATTTCGCGTCTGCGCATATCTCACAATTCACGACCTAGAACAAGGCCACTTCCGATCTTGTCAGATACAAATAAAATGTATACATCTGAATAATTTCAAGTTAGAAATATGGTCGAGCATAAAAAGTCGTATGAATCTTGCCTATAATGGTAATTAAGACGCTCGTATCAATATTAAGAAACTCGCTTGCGCTCGTTTCATAAATAGCCATACTTGCGTCTTAATTACTATCATTATAGGCTCGTTGCATAATGTACTATTTCGTTCTGGAATAATATATTACGATGCAAGATTCAGAAGTGCTTTTTACAAAATCGAGAAAAAAATTGAGAAACAAACTGAGCGACTTTTTCAATTTCCGAGATTTTGTAATGCACTTCACAAAGTGTATTATACAACATTCTTTGGATTGCCATTTTTTTTACATTGTAAATACAATATATTTTGCATTGAAAATTTAGAGCAATATTATTCCAAAGCCTTCGCAACACTGTATTGTAATGGTAACTAAGTAACAATAAGTGCACTGTAATGGGCCTATTTCAGTATAGTTTTATGTTGTGTTTATGGTTTTCCTAGCAACAAGTTTCTGTGTGGGATTCTAACTTTCAAGGTCTAACAACAATAGCTTAAGCTTACAACAAAAAAACACGATCGTGCAAAAAATACATTTCCAATGTTACATTTGTTCGGATCAAATTCTTGCACATTAAAAGACAAAAAATAAAATTCTTTCAATAATTTTTTATCACAATACACTGTTCTCTTAAATTGACTAAGCATATTGGGAATTAAATCAATGGCTTTCAAAACACGCTACGAAATGATCCATATAAATTAATTTTTATCTAAAGAAGGAAGCAAAACTGCAAAATTGTATTGAACTGTTTATTTGAAATATCTCTGAGAATACACTCCCCCCCCCCTTCCCGAAATTATTGACATTACTTACTGTTCATTCTATACAGAGTGTTTCAAAAATACGGGACATAATTTCAGGTATGTATTTCCCACATGTTGACAATCAAAATAGTTCATTACAACATATGTCCGGAAATGCTTTATTTCTGAGTTATGGCCTTCACAACATTGAAATTCACCGGAACCATACCTCATGTTTTAGAAGACACTCCACTGATCAATCGTCAACACATTCACGTCTTGCACGATGGCGCTCCTGCACACTTCAGTCGTACAGCTCGCCGGTACTTGGATCGAAGGTTTCCTGATCGATGGATAGGTAGAGGTGGCCCAATTGCTTGGCCTCCACGCTCACCTGATCTGAACCCTCTCGATTTCTACTTGTGGGGCCATTTAAAATGATTGGTTTATTCGTCTCCGGTGCCTGATATGGAATCCTTTCGGAATCGAATTGTGGCATGTTCTGAGGACATACGCAATACTCCTGGAGTTTGGGATCGTGTTCGCAGGTCAATGAGACATCGATGTGAGGTCTGTATTCAAGCAGGAGGTGGACATTTTGAACATCTTCTGTAATGACAACGACCTGCGGAAAGAAAAACGTTCCGGTGAATTTCAATGGTGTGAAGGCCATAACTCGGAAATGAAGCATTTCCGGACACATGTTGTAATGAACTATTTTGATTGTCTACATGTGGGAAATACATACCTGAAATTATGCCCCGTATTTTTAAAACACCCTCTATACTCGTGCAGTGTACCGAATTCTTAGGTACAAGAATAGAATATACTCCTTAGGCCTAGTTGCAGGAAATGTCATTCATCCCCACGCATAAACATGTCGCAATTTAGAGATAGTTCATGGAGTGAATGTAACATTCAAGGACGACTACTATTGTAGGCCTACTTAGTAATTGTAGCGTACCGGCACTTAAATTTCTACTAGAAAATAGCTTTTGTTATTATCATTGTGTACTGAATGATTGCACTGATTATCAGTCGATTAGTTAATTGCGAAATGTCCACTGCAAAAATGTCCATCATCATTACTGTCCAGTATCAAAAATGTTCCCAGTCATCAAATTTCCAGTATAAAATATGTCCAGTCATTATATATGGCCACTATCTTAAATGTCCAAAGACATTAAATGTCCAGCTCCAAAAATGTTCAAGTCATTAAATGACCACTATAAAATTGTCCGGAGTTACTACATGTAGCCTACGGTATCATGACAATATTTGTTAAATGTAAATTAATAATTTAACGATGAAATGTAACTTAAATTTATAATATTCTGTAGCTAATTTTATTTTCTGATTTTCTTCCACTCCAGGATCAGCATGCAACTTCATATGATATGAAAGTGCCCGCAGATATTGTTTCACATTATTATTGTCCATATATCGATTTTACCACTGCACAATCCCTTCAATTCGCCGTTTATTTATAATGCACTTTCTAATCTCACTCCACTAATACTTATTCAGAAAAGAATAATTAAAATATGCCTTAATAAAACAATTGATTACACATCCGAGCTTTTGTTTACTGATTTTAATGTTTTGAAAATTAAACTGATTTATTATATTGCCTTATTAATCTTCATACATAAAAACCGTAATAAATTCAAATTGTATCATCATAAATATGGAACTAAAAGATCCGATTTTATACGACTAGAGGAACCAAAGTGTTTCACAAGCACAGCTCTGAGCCATGGTACCTACTTTGGTCCAAGGTTATACCGTAAAATAATTGATAAATACCCAAATTTGGAAAATTTTAGTTTCAGAAATTTAAAAAATAGCGTTAGGAATTTAATTTTTAAAGAATATATATTGATTTAATATGTATATGTATTTTTATGATTTAAATTGTTAAAATTGAAATTGTATTTTTAAAGTTAATTTATTCCTGCATTTTTTTTCTTGACCCAGTTTGTGTCAAATAATTATCTTTGTTTGTGTTTATCTTTGTCCTTTGCACGAGTTTTTGCTCCTTCAGGGAAGAACTAAGATTGTAGTTTTGTAAATGTTATTTTACTAACTAAAAAAACAAACAAATAAACAAATAATTACGGGATGCCTTACCATTGTAAATTTGGATTATGGTATTTTCTGTCTCATTCCGTTTTTGAGTTATGTTTCTTATAAATCTCCAAATACTGACATCCGGAAACCATTTTTTGAAATTTAGAATAAAAATCTTCCACTATACCTTGCAACGTTATTTCATAGGAATTCCACATAGGAGGTGCATATCTTGGCGGTGTAGCTCTATGAAAAGAACAATGAGTAATCGTTTCTGTACATTATAATGGACATTTTGTCTTGTGGACATTTCTGTATATTGAACGTTTTAGTTGTGGACATTTTTGTATAGGACTCTCTCTATATTGTCATTATGCTGTGGACGAATTGACCTGGAATGGATTGCACTACTTATATTAGAGATTTCTTCCGAATTCAAAATTACAATACACATTATGTTTCATGCTTGTAACGTGTTACATTCAGAACCTTTAAATTTGTAAAAGTTTTCTAAGATACACGTCCTGCTGGAACGTCGGGCTGTACCATAGGACTCTAATGATATTTTCATACTTATATCTTCTGTAAATGATGGCTGTTCCTTCCGCTTACAATTTACATAGCCGTCCTTGTTAGATATCGTACAGTAGTTATGATTCTGCATCTGTTGATGACTTCACTCGTAACCTTGGTTTGATGGATGATTATGGGATAGTTGTTCGGATGGGTGGAGTAGATAATATACATATGGATGTATAGTTAATTTGATGGTTAGGGAGATGTGTGGATGGATCTTCGAAGGAATAAATCGTTGTTTGGTTGGGTGATCAGTTGCTTGATTGGTTGGTCGGAAGAGAGTGATTGGGAGGGTGAATAAATACAGGGACATCACTTTATTTTTACCAACATTTTTAACATTAACCTGGCTATACTCGGAAACACTGTTGCCCCCTTCCATTACAGGAGTTTGATGTTACTAGTGCAATATGTAAACAAATCATTTTATTAGGTATAGGAGGAGAGAAAAGTAGTGTATCCATTTATGTTGTAGGGAAATAAGATATTACGATTTTCAGTTTGATCATCACTTTTACGGAATTTATCAAAATACAGTAGAGTAGTAACATTTTTTTTTTTCAAAAACTCAAATTTTCAGGCGGCTATGTTCGTTATGTAATGTCTACTTTATTTAGCATACTAATTATTGGTGTTAACATACAATATAGAGAGTGCATTTAAATTGAGGGGTCATAAGTAAAGGGCTGTAAGTGCACATAAGTTACTTTTGAGAAAATGGGGTTTAAATATTTAAGCTTTCGTAAAATCGGTGAAATTTTTATTTAAATTTTAATGTGTGACGCGATTAAAATATCCCTTTGCCACTAAAATTTTAGATACTTTTGCTTACACTGGATGCACTTAACTCATGTTATTACAAATGTCACTAGCATTCCTTTGCTTCTAGCCACCTCAATTCAAAAAAAAGCTAATCTGAATTTTTAAACAAGTTGCTGAAAATGGTTGCCGTTCATTACAATGCAGGCTTCAATTCAGTACGCATATTATTAAAAAACATTTTCAAGCATATTCTCTGAAATTGAATTTATCGTTTCTTGAATATATTTTTTAGTACGATATTATTAATATAGGTTCTTTCTTCTATAGAAAACGCAATCATATTTATGAAACACACTATACACTGCAGTGTTTACTTCACTGCTTGAAGACTTCGAATGCAACAGCGGCCGTAAGTTTGTGTGTCTGACGGGAGCAAGGACATTAGTAAAGGGGTGAGAGTGAAGTACATTCAGAAATGCAGGTACAATAAAAATGCAAGTAAAAATAAAATGATGTCCCTGTATATGTGAATATGAATGAATTAGTAGATAAGTAGGCATGTGTATAATAACATTTCTTCATTTGAATGTAAACTTTCAGAATAAGACTTTTGTGTTTCCAACCATTTAATATCTTCAATGTTTCGGAACACTTACAGGTATAATCATCAGGGTCATGTCCAGTTGTTTGGGATAGAGTTATCAAGCTAAACAAAGTTGTTTTTGAGTGACATATCAAGGGGAGGTAATGAGTGAAATTTCTATTTTCTACATTTTTCAAGCTACGTCCATGATTTTTTGTACACGTAATTAAGATGTGATAGATAATGATGTGGTGAAGTTTCATTTCTGTGAGTGAATTTTTTCTTCTGAGTTATTAACAAAAATATTTAAAAAAAAATTGCATATTTTAAAATTAAATATGTCGCTCAATTTTTCAGTAAAATATTTTACATCTTTTTTTGCAAGACCAATGGCATATTTAGAAAAAAACACCATACATTATTTTTCGTAGGGCTATTTTTTACTGCTAAAGGGGGAACAATTTTTACAACCATTACATTACTAAAAATAGAAATTTTCTATTGCCACTATAAATATTTCATTTTTTATCTTAAAAAAATTTTCATTCAATCATAAAATCCATGCGATATTTTGTTAATCACAACATATAGAACATGCAATAAAAATTTTATGTTCCTATCGTGAAAAATTTGTAAGCGCCTTTATTCTTCGAACATCACGAAATGTGCTGAAAAAAATAGTGTGAAAAAACAGCTTTAAAATTTGCATGGAAATGAAATTCAAGGGCGCAGCCATTTATATATTGCGTAATTTTTATGCTCTCAACGCCGCAGAGAATTGAAACTTGTTCAACATATAAATAAGAGATTGCTGATTCATTTTTATCGGAAAACGAAAATGCGATAATTTTACTAAAATGACCAAAATTTCACCCGTCATCCCCTTAATGATGGAAACTTGAAATAGTTCCAAACGTCGGAGACGTCTGTACAAATCACAGTTGACACTCACAAGGGAAGGGTTTCGGCTCGAACAGGAATTTCGTATCCAAAATTTGTATACAGGCCCATGTTTACATCTCTGTAAAGCTCCCAAAAGCATTCGCTTGTGTAATGTGTGGTTTGTCTGTTAGAGCACTGTACAAGTTGAGGGGTGGGGAGAGCACTGCACAAGTTAAGGGGATGGGACACCTTACCCGTAAGCCTAGTCTAGCCTAGCCTAGAAACTAGTGCGAGTGGTAAAATATCTACAGTCCATTTAAGAACATTTTTCTCCAACGTTCGGTCTGAAAATATTGCACCTAATCAAAAATGTACACTGTTGTGTGAGTCATTGAATGCCCACAAGGACACAACCTTAATAAATGAATCATTCCAAGGCTAGGACATAAAATGTATGATCATTCCACCTAAAAAAAAAAAAAAAACTAAATATTTCCAGCCTCTGAATATCTATTTCCTTAGACAATACAAAATATATGCTCGGAGGATAACAGATTGCATAAGGACTCTTGCTGAGAATCCAGAACTTAACTTGGGAAATCGAGTGTTTATAATGAAAATGCACTCTGTTATTCATAACCAGTTGTCTGCTCCAGTATACCGCCCTATGCTTCAGTATTCCTGGCAGTCAGCTGGTTACGTGAATCCTGAACAAGTCTCAGATTTCAAAATTGTAATTCAGGTGGCATTTGATTTTTCAGCACTGCAGTGTGGTTCAGAAGATTGTTCAGGTGTTGCTTCTGCGTGTTGTGCTTATTGCTCTGCTCCATGCTATTTCATGCATTTTATAAGGAATCCTCATGTACATTTTTAAAGAAGTGTACCGACCAATACCAACCAAACGGAGAGTTACACAAATGAATGCTTTTACGGACTTCATCACCATTGTGAGGTAAGCCTCTGTACAAATTTTGAACCAAAAATTCCTGTTCGAGCCGAAACCCTTCCCTTATTAGTACAGACAGTGGAAACTTAACATTGTTCTGAACACAATCACCGTGAAACTGTATAATCTCGAAAAGTAAATTTAAAAAATTCTGTTAATAGGTTCGTTCCAACAACAGTCAGGAACCGTCCGTAACCATCGTGAGCATGCGCAGTACAGAAAAAGCGTTCCAGCACAATCCGAACCAGTCCTGAACCGGAAACATGTACTGCAGTCGGCCGTTCCAACAAGCTTTTGACACGGGTTCGGAACGGTCAGAAATAGTCCGCGGATTGAGGCATGTACGGAAAAGTACGCAAGACGCGCATGCGCATAAGCTCACCAATGTCTCCTGGATACTGAAGAAAGACATGATCGACTGTTCACATCATTGAGGTTAAAGATGAAAAGTGACAGTACAGACGAATAATAAAACTAAGAGATTTAATTTAAATTTTCGCCAAAAAGAAAGGGAATGGGAATTATTTGGGTATTGAAACAGTTAATTACAATTTCAACATACAGCTTTGATTAAAAGTATAATAAATAACGTACATACATTAATAATTAAAAAAAAACTATTTTTAGATGAGAGTCCCCCAGTACACGACGTTGAATTATCGGAATTCTTGCCTTCCATATTTTTTGTCATCTTTTTATAGAAAATGATCGAAGTTCTATTTTCTGCAATTAGAATTAGCTGCGAAACGATAATAATTAAGCATCCCGTTCTTAGCAAAGATGATCACAGTTATAGCATCTCTGGATTTAGTACATAACGATCCGCGAAAGCGTTCCTACAGCGTCCAGTCCAGTTTCAATCCCATAGCAGATGCGCAAGTAGCGCATGCGCATAAGATGGTACAGGAACCGTACATGAACTGATCCATGAACCGCTTGTTGGAACGGACCTAATATTACACCTGCTGCGAAGCGTCTGGGTTGTGCATGCTGAGAGGACTGGGTCGTCGCAAGGGAGTGTGTTTTATGTGCGGAGCCGCTGGGTGCTTTGGGATATGCCGCTCGGCCATGCTTTGACCTGAGAAGTAACGAACAAGGGTCCGTGATTTTTTCCATTGAACCTCTTCCTTGGCAAGACCCACCAGTGTATCGTTTCCATTCGCTCACTTCATTCTGCTCAACGTCAGTTTTCGTTCTCTTCACACTGTTACTGTTCACTGTTCATATTCCTTCCAGTGTTGCCAACACTTAGTGGAAAAAAGTGGCTACAACTGATCGCGAAAATGGCCAAAAGTGGCTAAAGTTTAAATCGCTAAAAACGATAAGACTATGTCACGTACAAACTCATTAAAAAAGTGTACGTATTATATCGTAATAATAAGCTGAGAGAGAATGAATTAGAGAAATAGGCAACTGTTAAATTATAACTCACATAATAGAAATACACATCATCATCATCATCATCATCGTCATCGTCATCGTCATCATCATCATCATCATCATCACCATCAACGCTGCCATCTTCCTCATCCCTTGTTTCCAACACCCTTTCAGAAGTACTAGGATCATTCTCTGATGACGTATAGGTTGCGGTTGTTCCCACAAGACGAAGAACTTCAGAAAGAACTTCATATGAATAACAACACTTCTGCATATGGTGCGGCGTAATCCAAACTTGACATTCAAAAATAGCCGACAATGTTTTTATTTTAATCCTGTTTCTCAATTTGTTTTTAACTATACTGACCTAACTGAAAACTCTCTACTTCAGCATTCGAATGGGGCAAATTTAACGCAGAAGCATCATTTACAAAATTTACAAAATAACGTTTGAATTGACTGTAGGAATAGGTTGTATCTAGTCTTTTAATTCCTCCGAATTCTCCCATTCTTTTCGATACTTTTGAGTATATTTAGGTTTCGGCATGATTAATAATATATTTTATTACTCACGTGATATTTAATTAAAACACAATCACTAATTTCAAACACATCACAGCATGATACCTGAACTAAACTACCACATAGCAGCTATTATTTTAAGATTGAGCGCAATGCAGTCTACAGACACAAATCACAACATAAATGCAGCCTTGAATGGTGTGAAATACATCATCACGTGCTCGGTGGAAAGAGAGAGGAGAAAATTCATCATTTAACCGAGGGAAGTACCGAATACCGATGAGGCAATGCGTATCCTAATTGTATGCTATTGTGTAATTTTGTGTATCGGTAATGACCATTGAAAAATCCGAAGTCGAGAAGTTAGATCCACGTATGCACATAGGCTATAAGTAATAAAAATTGGAATGTATCTAAAAAAAATTCAAAATGGCCAAAAACAGCTAAATGGAGCACAAAAAGTAGCTAAAATGCCACAGGTGGCATTTTGAAAATTTTGTTGCTAGAACAGTATTCGAAATGGCTAGATTTAGCCACAAAGTGGCTAAATTGGCAACACTGATTTCTTCTATTAGGAGCCTATTATAATCTTTTCGCTGTAAGAAAAATCCTAATGTAAACAATAGCACGTGACTGAAGTGAGGCTTCATTGGCCGCTGTTTGGCGCCATAGATTCTCAGTACATGTTCCCGCCTACTGTTGTAAATTCTGTTTCATGTTAAACATTTCCCGTTACTCGTCAAGTAGGTCTAACCTCACTACTATGCATTCATTTGCTTAGGAAACATTTACTGTATAATTACTGCAATTAAATTATTTTAAACTTAGGTGTAAGGTCAATCGCTGCCGGACAAAGGAGTTATTCCTTCCAATCGGAGTCGTCAGAACTATCGTCGGCAGGATTTATGACGAGACTGTCCACAACAGCGTCAGTTATCCCTTCCAGCGGTGCAATCAGTCATTTTTAAGTTAATACTTAATATCTCGCATCATGTTATCAGTGACAGTCCGATGGCAATTCGCTTTAATCTTCTCTTCGTATTTCAACTTGTTGAGACGTGAAACTGGGACGCGGACAGTATTTGTTAGAGAGGGAGAGAGAAACAGGGAGTGAGTGAAGAAGAGAAAAATATACTTGAATTTCGCGAATTTGAGGCAGTGAAAGAATCAATATTGAGACCACTATTCGAAAGCGTTATGTTGTAAACAGCTCTTTATTTCCAGTGTAGAGAGAAGAGATTTGTTTATTTCGAGTCTACCGATGTTTGGAATAGACTCTGTAGTGGTGGATGCATGGATCAAGATTTATTATATATACTCTCTTATGGATAGAAAAATATTTAAACTGAGTAAGAGGTTATGGAATGTCCGGAAAGTTGGTTCATACTTATTTGGTTTTAAGGACATGAAAAAACGTGACTTTGCTCTCTTAAATATAAAGACCCAACTCGAACTGTTTGACTTGAGACAGAATATTAATTTCTGCGAGGAGTGTTTTTCCCTTGACTTAACGGTGCTCACTGTTTATCAAGATGCGCGACCAGGAACCTGCATTCAACTGTCTGGCGGAACATCCTGCAGTGCTTATCTGGACGGACTGGGTCGTTGACGCAAGGCATGGAGAGACGAACCGTTCTTAAGTCAATTTTGGTCTAGGCGTGGCTTAACCAAAATTCCTGCACTGAAATATCATATGTACTTCGGTACATCATAATAATATAAAATAAAGTAAAAATAAAATAACAAGAGGACGCGTGTTAATTCTCAGTTTCCTGGACTCCAATTTCTGTGGTTGAATGTTGGTAATACTGGTGCGATTATCGACCTAATTGCGATCGGGTTTGTAGTATGTCACCGTCCAGATCGCGATTAGGAGCTAAATCCTGTTTCCAGAACAAGATAATCGCGCTGAGGCATGGCCCAGTGGACGAAAGTAACATTTTAGTAACCTTTGGTTTCGAATCACCTTGATTTACATTATTAGGAAGTCGTGATAGCTTCTGCTGTGGAATTTTGTTACCTCTTCCAATGTAGTATATGAAATAGAAACGAAAATGGAATGAATGGCTAGAAAATGAATACGGCTACTATTAGACGTGATGGAGAAATTTAATGCAGATGTGAGAAAAGTAAAAAGAAATATATTAACAAATGACAGACGAATTATTTATTCATATATATATATATATATATATATATATATATATATATATATATATAGAGAGAGAGAGAGAGAGAGAGAGAGAGACAGAGCAATAGAAGGCTGCTGAAAGATGTTTCATTTCAATAAATAATGGATTATAAAGTGGAACTGGTTTCTTTTTCAGATTTTCAATTTCAGTCTCCATTACGACGCTATGGTTGAGGTTAGGGTTGATTTTAAAAATATGTTTTATTACATAATAATATAAATTTTTGGCAGGATGATATAAATTTTATAGGTTAAAAAATCTCTTTTCAAAATAATATAAATAGTAATGATATAAATTGTATCAGTTTGCATTGTGAAGTATATAACAATTTTAACAAATAAATTCCCATATCAAGCTGCAAAAAACAACAAAAAAAAGGAAAAAAAAAACAATGAAGAAACATCAAAAGAAAGTATGAAATTTAGGTGTTGTCCAGGAGGGAAACAAACATACACGTATGTGCTTACTTACTTACTTACAAATGGGTTTTAAGGAACCCGAAGGTTCATTGCCGCCCTCACATAATCCCGCCATCGGTCCCTATCCTGTGCAAGATTAATCCAGTCTCTATCATCATATCCCACCTCCCTCAAATCCATTTTAATATTATCCTTCCATCTACGTCTCGGCCTCCCCAAAGGTCTTTTTCCCTCCGGTCTCCCAAGTAACACTCTATATGCATGTCTGGATTCGCCCATACGTGCTACATGCCCTGCCCATCGCAAACGTCTGGATTTAATGCTCCTAATTATGTCAGGCGAAGAATACAATGCGTGCAGTTCTGCGTTGTTTAACTTTCTCCATTCTCCTGTAACTTCATCCCTCTTAGCCTCAAATATTTTCCTAAGCACCTTATTCTCAAACACCCTTAACCTATGTTCCTCTCTCAGAGTGAGAGTCCAAGTTTCACAACCATAAAGAACAACCGGTAATATAACTGTTTTATAAATTCTAACTTTCAGATTTTTTGACAGCAGACTAGATGATAAAAGCTCCTCAACCGAATAATAACACGCATTTCCCATATTTATTCTGCGTTTAATTTCCTCCCGAGCATACACGTATGTACACAGATAAAATTTTTCCTCTATGGTAATTCAGCTGTTGACCAGACGGGACCAAGTGTGACCTAGTGTGTCACCACATTTTCGGTAATCACGATCGGGTCTGATCGCATTAGCGACTGCAGTCTGTCACCAGTATAAGGAACGGTGTTAGCGCTTTCAATGGCAAGTACAAGAGTTAAGCAGCGATTATCAAGAAGACGATAGTAATGAACCCCTCTTTCTATTGTAGTCCTCTTAAGCTGGAGCGTTGAAATGCCACATTTGCTAGAGGGCTTCACTCAAGGATACGGGGAGGCTCCGATATAAGGTTTTCACTGCGCGGGAACAGTCGTGCCTTTCTGCTTGTCGCGGAGCCGTGCTTGTCCCGACGTGGGACACTGCGGTAATAGTCCCACGAGGGTTGTAAAATCCACGGAGAGGGGCGGCGGGGTACCGGGCTTCCTGCATCCAGTAATAAATTACTTCCAGACAAGTCAAGACCAAGAATCGCTCTTCCTTCTTGAAAATAACTTTCCGCCACTTCGCTGTTGTGGAAACAAGGGTTACAGAAGGAGAGGAGGAAGTTTGCAGTCGCCTGCCGTGACACTCGATCGAGTCAAGTGAAGGAAGGCAAGCGCAAGAGCGCAAGCAAAGTTGCCTCCTTTCAACTCTTTCAATGGAGAAAATTTCTTATTATACTCTCTCGGTCGTACTAATAAAAACTCTATATACAGACGTTTAACTTTCTTATACTTATACAATGAGTAGCTCATTTATAAGTCGTGTGTAAATTCCTTACTAATAATCACTACATACGTCGTGTATAACAGTAAAACTGTTACACAGCTACGTCATAGTTTCGTCATTACTTCGTTACGAAAGGTAATAGAATATCTGAGGTTCTCTATTGCATCCGGTAGAGCGGTCTAGTGTAGTGTGTTAAGTATCGATAGTACAACTGGCTCTAATCGATTACCATACTATATTTTGGTCAAAGAGTACAAGCTACAGACATGGATAAATTATATATTTATCCATGCTACAGTAATGTTATTCTAATTATTCTGTGCTCTTTGGTTTGTTCTTCTTTGGTTACTAGGCAACCATCATAATAAAATGACAGTCGATACGAACAGCTGTTAGAGGGGCGGCCATTTTTTCTCTATATACAACGCTTAAACAAGGGGTTTCGTGTATATAACTACTGCAAAGCAATTCCCATTGTATAGTTACAGGCTGTTTATACGTCCATCGCTTCTGCATGGTTTATTAGTAAAGTTTTCTGTCTCAACTCTGCATAAGTCTAGTATAAAAACTATACACGGTTTATTAGTAAGACTGTCTAACTACTAACAGTCTTACTAATAAACCGTGTATAGTTTTTATACGAGACTTACGCAGAGTTGAAACAGAAAACGTTACTAATAAACCGTGAATAAGCTATGGACGTATAAACAGGCTGTAACTATACAATGGGAATTGCTTTGCAGTAGTTATATACACCAAAACCCCTTGTTTAAGCGTTGTATATAGCGAAAAAATGGCCGCCCCTCTAACAGATGTTCGTATCGACCAACGAGTTAGTATCTAGCTCGTTGGTATCGACTGTCATTTTATGATGATGGTTACCTTGTAACCACAGAAGAACAAACCAAAGATCGTAGAATGATTAGAATAATATTGCTGTAGCTTGTATTCTTTGACCAAAATGTAGTGTGGTAATCGATTAGAGCCCGTTGTACTATCGATATTTAACACGCCACACTAGAGCGCTCTACCGGATGCAATAGAGAACCTTAGATATTCTATTACCTTTCGTAACGAAGTAATGACGAAACTATGACGTAGCTGTGTAACAGTTATACTGTTACACACGACGTATGTAGTGATTATTAGTAAGGAATTTACACACGACTTATAAACGAGCTACTCATTGTATAAGTATAAGACAGTTAAACGTCTGTATATAGAGTTTTTATTAGTAAGACCGTACGAATACAAATCTTACTTACAATAGTTACTTATGGCTTTTAAGAAACCCGGAGGGTCATTGCCCCCCTCACATAAGACTGCCACCGGTCCCTATTCTGAACAGACTGATCAGTCTCTACCTTCATACCCCACCCCTCTCAAATCCACTCTATAGTCTATGCATTTCTGGATTCGCCCATGCGTGCTACATACCCGCCCAACTCAAACGTCTGGATTTAATGTTTTGTAAATATGTTAGGCGAAGAATACAATGCGTGCAGCTCTGTGTTGTGTAACTATTCCATTCTTCTGTACATTACGATTATTTAGTCCTGACAGTCGCCGGCGATGTGCTCCTGGGTCAGGCGAGTCCATTAAGTTACGCCAAGGGGTGTTTGGGTTAGTCTGTTGCCTGCGATCGGATGTCACGCATGCAGTATAGAGTTGTGTTTCCAGTACAGTTAAGCTGTACTGCATTCCTTTACCACCGCTCGCCCTTATCTCTACTCCGGAACTCTCCCCACTACTCCTATTACTTTCCTTCTTTCTCTACGCTGAGCTGTCAGGACTAAATAATCGGTCTGTAACTTCATCTCTCTTAGCCCCAAATATTTTTCTAAGCACCTTATTCTCAAACACCCTGAGCCTCTGTTTCTCTCTCGAAGTAAGAGTCCAAGTTTCACAACCGATAACAAAATTGTTTTATAAATTCTAACTTTCAGGTTTTTTGAGATCAGACTGGATGACAAAAGCTTCTCAACCGAGTGTCATTTATATTTGTTACTGTTGCTCCAAGATAATTGAATTTTTCAACCTCTTTTATATTTTCGTTTCGTGCCATATTCTGGTCGCGAGACATAATCATATACTTTGTCTCTTCGGGATTTACTTCCAAACCGATCGCTTTACTTGCTTCAAGTAAAATGTCCGTGTTTTCCTTAATAGTTTGTGGATTTTCGCCTAACATATTCACGTCATCCGCATATAAGAATACAAACCTGCAAGGAAATAACTAAGAAATCCACGCGAAGGGTGGTGAAAACAATTTTATTAGGCACAACATTTCATTAACAAATTCTATGATTTTCTGACTTTTTATTAATCGGCTTTTAATTTTGTTTTATTTGAAATGTTTAATGTATTCGCATGCCACATTAGTTTTGTACATCCTAAGCGAAAGAGAAGTCAAGTTTATATTGTATGTATGTATTTATTCACACTGCAGTGGCAGTGGTAACTAATTACACTCAATAATGACTATAATAAACTTATTAATTAAAAATAAATTAATAATAATACTAATAATTAATACTAACAATAATTTATAATAATAATAATAATAATAATAACAAAAATAATAATAATAACAGGAAATATCCTCAATTAAATGAAGCACGAACACTTAAAATAGCATTTAAAATAAATCTAATTTGTATCTTAAACCTAAGTTCGAACTAAAACCCACGAGTATGATATGTTCATATCTGCACAAGTACCTTTCAGCATTACACTCATTTCGCTGTCAACTCACTCACTGCACTGGAACTACGACACATTTCACTGTTCAAATACTTTGCACTGCCACTATAAACTATAAAGCTTCACTGACAGGAACACGTTTCACGTAAAGTCCTTAAGCCTATTTTTAAGTACATTTTTGGTTGTTGGTAAAGCCTTTAGTAAGTCTGCAGGTAAAGCATTCCAGTCCCTGATAGTACGATTGAGAAAAGAAAACTTTCCAGTGTCCGTCCTCTGTCTTCTTTCCCTCAATTTATATGAGTGGTCGTTCGTTGAAGAGTAATTTGGCGGCTGCACCCTATTTTTAATTTCTCTCCAGGCAGGCTCACCTCTGTATGTTTCGAACAGTGCACATAATCGAATTCGCGTTCTCCTGTCCGTGAGTGTGTCCCATTTTAATGGTGAGTTTTTCCGACAACACTTGAGAGCCCGTTTTTGAATCTTTTCCAGTGTCTTAATATGTTCAAATCTGTAAGGATCCCAACATGCAGCACCATATTCCATTACTGGACGTACTAGTGATTTATATGCAATCTCTTTGGATTTATCAAAGCCTTTACTTAGTACCCTGATGTAAACACGTCCGAAACATTGTGTAAAGGGTGACTGATCAGAGATCACATTTACCACCACACCGTTATGGCCATGTCTGCTTTAAAGAAAGTATGTGTTGTGAGACTTGTTTTCCATATAGCCACGAAAAAATAAATCTTCGCAGCATCACAATAGTATCTCTTTTTTCGTCGTATAATAAGAAAGTAGCATTGTTAGTCTAATTCTCACTCAGCAAGTTTCATAATATTTGGATTAGATGTCCTGAAAGGGACAAGCCGCCACAGCCATGTAACTGACTTACAAAACCAAGAAATGAGACCTGAAGGGAGGAGAAACTTCTCGCAAGGGAGAGTGACAATAAAGACTTGGGGGCTGATTCTCAAGAGGAAGGAAGAACAGCTTTAGTAAAAAGTGTAGGAAGCACAAATTTACTCACATTTACTTTCCTTGAACTGTGACAAAAGATTATTCTAAAGAAACTGTCGTGGAGGGACGGGACCCTCGTTGTCTCTTCATTGCAGGGTCTTCTCTTGTCTCCTGCACGCACCTCAGGTTACCTCGTGATGACGAGCACGGCTGGCTGCGTTATGAAGCCCCGTGGTATCTCCATTACAGCGATCTCTGTAATGAACTGTCAGGGGACTGATTCGTTAAGGGCTTATGTGAAACGGATACGGTTCTATCTTGGCAACTTCTAAGTCTTAGACTGCGTAGGTCTTCCCTGCCAAAGATTTTGTTAATCAAGAGATTGAGTGGAAACAGTCAGTATAACCTAATTTCCCGTAATTATAAATTGCTGGAACATCCCATTATGACTTCTAAGATGCTTATACACTCTTTGCGTATTCGTACAGAGAAAGAAATCGGTGTCAGGACGCTAACATATGCATTTTCATCAGACCTACTTCTTTACGCATCTTACAACAACAATTGAGGGATAGGCCTATGCCACAAAATTCTGAAGGATGAGATTTCATATGTTTTAGGTAGCCTCTATCATCTCTTCTCCTTCCCTTACTAGACTACATGAAGGGTTCAGAATCATAGTGGGCCAAGCGCCATTTACTGAAACCGTAGAAAACAAAGGTTTAAGGTTTAAGACCTCTCCTAGCACTACATATCCATAGTCATCCTATCATAATATCTTCGGGGTAATGTAACTCCGCCTGCCAGGCGCCCCAACCTCAGAAGTGGGTTACACATAAGCCATGCCAGGAGAAAAAGCCAAAAATGTCGAATGACAAACTGTGCCATTGGAAGAAAAATATTAGAGGTTTGTAATGGGATTCTTCGTAAATGATATTTTCATGTCAAACTATCATCGGCATTGTGAAATCAGACCATTGGAAGGTAAATAAAATTACAAATGTAATTGCTGGTGTGATCTCTGCTTTGCCTTGTGTTTCATGATGGTTCTTTTGAACACGAAGCTGCAAAAACTTTCGTGGATATCTCACCCAAAGATTAGATAGACCTAATTGTTGTTGTTGTTGGTTTTTTTTTTTTTTTTTTTAGGAAAACGTTCTTTCTTAATGTAATTTTTGCTGCAGAATGTCTTGTTCAGATTCCTAACCTTACATTTCACAGAAATCGTGAAGTACCTTGTGAAATGACAGGACGAAAATAAATCCCTATCCAGGATAAAATTGTCTCCATGTTTCTGGCGGGAATCGAATTCAGATCCGTTGTATTCGTAGCGGATTGGAGCACACTGGTGGTAATGTCCTGTAACAGCTTGCACTCGACTTAGCGTCCAGATTCTTTTGAAATTGCAGCGGACGTGACTATCGTGTGTTAATCACATAATGCAATTAATGTAGCGTACCATTCGTTGCTTTTTACTGATGTCATTAAAACAGTACTGTAAGTGAGACGCTGGTACTTGTATCCGCACGAGACTTCAATTACAGTAGCATCAAGTTGGGCTTGGCACATCGCACAAAAAGTTACCGGGAAAATGATTTGAGAATTAATCTTGCGTTGCCTAGATAACTACATAATGTCTGCTTGAAGACAGGCGGAGTTTCTTGTCTTACTATACTGTTTTCGCTGTAAGAAAAATCCTAATGTAAACATAAGCACGTTGCTGCCATACCCGTGATTGGCTCACAGTCAAAACACTCAGACGACGCAGGAAAATATAGTCCGTATTTGGAAACTATCATCTTGTATTATTTGAAAATAAAAAATTGAATTCTAATTGTTAAATACAATTAAACATATAACTTCACTCATATGTAAAATGCTATGTAAATGAAAAGCTACTTTTATATGTTGTTATGTACTATGAACGCGGATGAATACGAACAGTAATACAGAGGTAGTCTGTTCTTGTAACAAGCTGGCGTCACTTGAGCTCGTAGTTGTTCACGTAAGCACATGGTACTGAAGTATGCCTTCTACATCCTCGGTGTGTGTGGTTATTAAACATAAGAGTGGAAATCCTCTCAAAAGCGGAGAAAAACAGTCTTAAATGTATATAAGTTATGTGAATTTTAATTAGAGTAATTATAAAGTAAATGTCTCCTAAGCAAACGAATGCATAGTAGTGAGGTTAGGCCTACTTGACGAGTAATGGGAAATGTTTAACATGAAACAGAATGTACAACAGTAGGCGGGAACATGTACTGAGAATCTATAGCGCCAAACAGCCGCCAATGAAGCCTCACTTCAGTCACGTGCTATTGTTTACATTAGGATTTTTCTTACAGCGAAAAGATTGTACTTGGAAATAGCACGGGTACCACACGCACCAATTCGTCTCTGCTTTTCACTTATCCACCACCACCATCACCACCACCACAACCACCACCACCATCTTTATTTTATTTTCTCTTGGGTAGTTATTGGAGTGCAAATTTTTTAAACCCATTATTCATCTGTTCTAGGATATTGTGTCAGTGTCTTTAAAATAGGCAATAAATATGCTTATTGTTAAGCAACATTACGAAATAAATTATTGCTTGGTTACTTATTTCTCTCGATATAGTAGTGTTACTACTAGTGGTAATAGCAGTAGCTGTAGTAGTCTAGCGTTTAATATCTGACTTTCAATTTTCTGATCGTCTAAGCCATATCTGCACAAACAGCGCTCAACGACCGCGCGCGCTCCTTTGGAGCGGGAGAGCTGTGTTTACCGCTCGCCCAAACGGAGAGGAAGTTACGTCAGAATGACATAGACTTGCTATAGGTAGAGGAGAGGGAAACGACCACTCAGCTATCTAGTGGAGAGCAGTGTGTAGGCCTATTCTCAGTAACTGTTTCACGTTGCTTACCTACTGCTACAGTAGAGTATGGAGGAATCTAAAGGACGGAACATAACATTTAACATTTAACGATTTACAGCTCGACTTATTGATCTTCAATGTGACCTAAGGGCTAAAGATCGTTTGAATATTACTACTAGTTTGGTTGAGTTTTACAAGACTAAACATTAGCAGTAATATCCACGACTACACAGGCTGGCTGTGAAAATGATTGCTATGTTTGGCTCAACATTTATACTTGTGAGCAACTGTTTTCTATAATCAACTTGAATAAAGGCAGGCATCGAACATCTGTAACTGCTGGTTCATTACGATCAGTAGGCTACTTTTCCTTTCAGCTGCCAACAGCATAAAACCTCGTTTTGATGTACTGATAAATAAAAATATAGCACAACGATATTGTATATTTAAGTAACTATAGAGTTTCTATTATTTCTGTAAAATAAATATTTCTTTATTAATTAATAATAGTCCAAGATAGGTTTGCAAACACTGAACGGGAATTCATTCCATGAACTTCGTAATAGTACTTCCTTTTGTGTATATTTTGTACGAGATCACCCCTTCTTCCAGTCCACCCCTATAGAGAGCGCAGCTAATATCTGCTGTGAGCCGGCTCGGAGAGCGCAAACCTTGTGCAGGCCTTGTCTAAGCGAACTTTTTAACCGCGGGATAAGTGAAAACAAAAGATATAACCAGGGAAAGAAAGTTCATGCCCTAAAAACTTGAAGAATACGTATGCTTTTATGCCGTAAAAATAGATAAATATGCTACAAAATATGCATTATCAGTCTGAGATTATTTTAACTGAATAATAAGGTATAGGTAACTTACGTTTAGTCTATGGATTTTGAAGTGCTTGCCTCATTGCTGAATGCTCCATTTATGCTGTTACAGTTCACAACTAAGCAGTGACGTATGTTTTCTGTTGTCATTCTTCGCCTGTTGTCTCTCAGCATAGCTTTGTAGCGCGAAAACTTCGTTCTACTTCACAAGAAATAAGAGGGGCTTGCACAAAAGCTGTGAGCTGTTCTGTAGAAAATTTTGTTGGTTTTTGGGGTGTTTTTCCTTCGAGAATATCTTGAATTTCTGTAAGTTGATAATAGCTAGGGTTTTTGGAAAGAATATTTGCTGTTTTCTCGTTCACTTTATCTCCTACATTTCCTGGAACTGATGTTAAACTGGATATTGTTCTATCGAAATCTGCTAAAGACTGCAGTTAAGGAATACCAATTGCTAACTTGAGAGGCTCCCTATGAGGGCGTCATCGTTACGTTCAAAATTCATAAACATAAATTAGTCGTGTTTCCGTGATTACACGCTTTTAAAAATGAAGGAAAGACAAATAAGCATACATATAGATCTCTGACAAAACTGGAAATTTATTGGTTCATTCATTTTTAATTTTCAGTCAGTCATTTTGTCAATCAGTGTTTGACACCGATTATATGAAAGCCAACAAATATTTCAGCCATCTTAAGTTGCTTTTAGTAGCATATCACAGAGATTCTAATCCGATGTATTGTACAGGGACATCATTTTATTTTTACTAACATTTTTAATATTAACCTGGCTATACCTTTGGATCAACGCCGTTTGCTACCTCTTTCCACGACTGGAGTTCGATGATACTGGCGTAATATACAGACAAATCACTTTACTAGGTATAGGAGGGAAGAAAAGTAGTTCATCCATTTACGTAAACTAGGAAATATCGCGATTTTCAGTTTGGTAATTTTCATTAGGTTTTTGTTTAACCAAAATACAGTACTGTATTAACAATAAGTGTTTTTACTCACGAACTGAGCTTTCCATTCGGACGTATTCATTATGCAGTGTATATTATACTGTCTACTGCACATTAGCGTACAATATAGAGAATGAAGTTAAATTGAAAAATAATCATAATATGGATATTTAAACACATTTTTTAAAATGGTGGCCGTTCATTTCGATATAGGCTTCAGTTCTAATGTGCATATTATCGCACTATAGACTATTGTACCTAATCCCAATTACCAGTTTCGTACTTCGTACTAATAACTCATGTTGAAATAATTCTGTACCTACTATATAAAAGATTACCTTACGTACTGTAAATTCAATCTTCACTTCTACCCGATCCGAAAAGATAAAATTACTCAGACATACTATCTACTGTCCGAGGGAAATCACGTGACAGTTAATTACTTAACGAGGCCCTTTTATTTAAGTTATTTTAAACAGTTGTATAATATTACGTAGACGTCCAGTTCCTAACAGAAATTAATGTTCTCAGAAAAGAGTTAAGACAGCCCAGCCACTAGCTGGCGAATAAAAGCTAGTGGGGGAAATCGGGATACGACGTAGGCAAATGGACGACAGTATCTGTGCGAAAATGATTCGATATCGAAAGCTCTTTCGTCACTGGAAAACGCGAAAATATTTTTGGAACGTACTGTTTACTATGACAGTAAAGCTACTATGTCTGTATATGCGGTCTTAGATCTGTGTGGGGGAGGGTTGAATTTCATTAGTAGAAGGGGTGGGAGTGAAGTACATACAAAAACTCAGGTACAATAAAAATTGAAGTAAAAATAAAATGATGTCCCTGTATTTTAAAGAACGTTAGGATATTCAGTACAGAGTTGTAAATATTGTACAATAACTTAATGTTAAACAGATACAGAATTAGTCTGTTCCACGAAGATGAGTAATTCTGATAATATCACTACAAAAATCGCACTCTTTCCTCTTAACGATTCACGGAAAAGACATAAATGGGTACTGTAAACCAGACTGCAGTACATGGAAATGAGTCAGTTCTGTTTTTAATTATTTGACCTCACTCCCACACGATGTTTCCTTGAATTTTTATTTGCCCACAGATATGCAAGATACTTAAAGAGAACAGCATTGCAGCTACTATGTCAGTCTATCGTGAAATTTTGAGTAGTCGCTTATAATTTTCGAACCTAAAATCAAGTGTTTGAATTTCTCTGTTCTTCCTTAAAGTCACCATGTTCAATGAACTGGGTGAAGTTCATAAGTGCGCCTAGTAAACGTGTAAGTTTTCAGCTTGCCTCCGAGTATCAGATCAATGGCACATAATATTGGCAGTAAGATTTTGTCCTTCAAATTATCTGTCCTTATACAGACAGCAAAATAAGTGTCAAAATAAATAACTGTATATCCGAAAGAAAATTAGTTAATAATGGAGTTCGACAAGGTTGTCCACTATCACCAACTTTATTTAATATTTGTATAAATGAAATTATTTTAAAATGGAACCAAATCTACACATCAGGAATCAAAATAACCAGTGCTCTAACATTAAATACCTTACTCTATGCCGATGATCAAGTCATAATTTCCAATTCAGAGGATAATTTACAAAGAGGATTGTATACATTAAATAAAATATTAAAAGATTTTGGGATGGAAATTTCAGCACAAAAATCAAAAGTAATGGCATTTTTAGGACAAGACCCAGTCAGAAGTAAGATAATACACAATAACCAATGCCTCGAACAAGTGCAAAATTTCAATTATCTGGGTTGTGAAATATCTTATCAAAATGAAAAGATGTGAACAAGAAAATTACCAAATTTACACAAATTCTAAGAATAATAAACAATGCATTAAAAGCTAAATTAGTACAAAAATCTACAAGAATAAAAATATATAATACACTAGCATTACCCACCCTTTTATACGGAAGCGAGATTTGGTCATTAAAGAAAAAGACGTGAACAGAATCAAAGCAACGGAAATGAAATTTTGAGGAGGACAGCAGGATATACTCTTTTAGACCGAAAAAGGAATGAAGAAATTTTAGAACAATTAGAAGTAGAGTCAGTAGAAGAAAAAATCAGCAGATACAAATTCAATTGGCTAGATCATGTAAGAAGAATGGAAAATTCAAGAATCCCAAAAATTATGATGCAGTATAAACCTAGAGGACATCGTCGACCAGGAAGACCTTTAAGAAGACTGCTAGATGGGGCCGAAACAGGTCTACAGAGGCCTAATTCGTGAAGGATGATGATGGTGAGATTTTGTCCTTCTGTGTGTACTTTATTATGGATGTTGACAATTAAAACGTGACTACAAGGAAATTGACATAGTGAACTCCAACCAGGAGAAAGTCTCAGGGGAACGAGACGCAGCGGGGTAATGCTTTGAATGAATATTGATGTCCTAAGATGTCATAAGGTCACTCACATGGGTACACACATCTCCATTGGCTAACTCTCAAAGTATAAACGATAACACTGATACACACATATTTATACTGTCCCAGTTACAAAATTAGATCACGGTTAATCTCCTGGAGCCGTATTCATAGACATTCTTAGCCCGGACTTCCGGTGGATGATCAGCGAACTAACGTTTTTCGTATTCATAAACCAGTGTTAGCGATATGATATGATTCCTGTACAAGTAGCCATTCGATAGCCGGGGCTAGTTTAGCACGCTCGTAGCGCGGGCTAGCGAAATGTCTTTGAATAGCACCCCTGGTCGTTTAATCCCTCCATACAGGAAATAACATTTGCAGGAGAGCGCATTTTTTTAAACTTACGTTATAACGGTAATATTATCTATCTACTTCGCTCCAATAGATGACGCAATAGTAAGCACATTCCTTTTACGATCCTTTTACGATTAATCTCCTGGTTGGAGAACAGTAGCCTGTTTCAACTTTTCTTATTTCATCACAAGCTTAATTTGAATTCGTCAGAATTCGAATCTGTTTTTCCCGAGGATAAATACAACGCTGTAGAGCTGTTATGTAAATAACACTCAACACGATTAAAAATAGTACAGTAGACTCTCGTAAGTTCGACTGAACAGAATTGAAACTTCAGTCCAATAAGGATAGTGGGTGTGGCAGGTGAAATGAATACAAATTCTTATTGGTTAGCTATCAACGAATACAGCACTGTACTTGCATTTCCTGCCCGCCCCGAGACTTGTGTATGCGCTTCTAGTACCACAGTGGGTTTCGACAGTTCCGTCTCACAAACGGCACAATTCTCAAATAGAAAAAGAAGAGTTCATTAATTTAAAATCAGCGATTAAATATGGACATCCTAATCAATAAAATATTCTGTTTTCCTTCAATAAAAGTATCACTATAAGACACAGAACCAATTCCCATTCAAATGTCAAACCCATTCTTAGTGCCCGTATAGGGGCGTGTCTAATTCCCCTACTTAAGCAGTCGAACTATAGGATGTCGGACTTGTTTACTGTCGAACTTAAGAGCTTCCACTGTGTATTAATTGAAGAATATTGTGGTTTACAGTTCGTATATTTTAGGAATGTCGGTAATTACCGAAACCGGGTTCAAAAGGACTTAGTGGTTGAAATTTTCTACAAAGCATGTGGCAAAAGATTTCCGGGGTGGGTCAAAAGAAAAAAGTGATAGTAAGTATCCTAGCTTGCTTGAAATATTCATGTTCTCATTTGGGTGTTATTGTAATATTTAGATTTTTAAGGAAAAAGAGGAAGAAAGAAATTGGTTGGTCGCATCTTAAGATGCAGTTTTGACGCCGCTTAGAAGTGTGGTTAGAAGTTGGCCTGCATGGGTGTCATCCTGGAAGGCCTATGCAATGTCCTGTGTATTCATCGAGCGCAGATCCAAAGACTTGAACATTTTTGTTTAGAGTGCTTCCAAAAGAGAGTAAAAATCATCTCAGACTTAATAAAAGATTAGATGTTACAATTGACAATGATGAATATTCTTTCAATTCGATAATTTTTCATATCCTGCTTTCAACTTTCGTCGCGCGGTTTACATTTAAGTTCTGTTTCGGATTTATAATTCATGTTGTTCGATGTTTCATATATTCACTTGATGCTTCTCAACTTCCTGTTTGGTATTAAGTACATCCTTCTGCACGTCGCTTATCATCTCCCTTTCTGGGGTCTGGCACGTCTCATCTTCAGAAGCTTCCTCTCTTAGTTTATATCCATATTTTACGACCAATACCAGTGCTCGTAAGTTGGGGAAGGCTCTGGAACACTAACATTTTCAGTGAAACTTTCTTTGTATCGACTTTTTCTTTCTCATTTAAATATTTCGTCTTGCTCTAAGTTAATCACTTGGTCTCATAGTTACTTATAAGAGGTGTTCAATATATATGTACGAGGGGGATCCAGGAAATAACGACCGTTTTGTTGTAATAATTAAAAAAATATATATTTATTTGCAAAAACAAAGTCTGTTACATAACTGAAGCTTCCTTTACTTCTCTACATAATCACCACCTACATTTAAACATTTGTCGTATCTGTTCACAGCTTTAGAATTCCCGTGTTATACTCCTCTGCCGCCAGTTCATTAAGCCAGGTGTTCACTGTCTTCTTCAGCTCTTCATCACTTCCAAAACGCGTACCACCCAGAAAGTCTTTCAGCTTAGTGAAAAGGTGAAAATCGCTAGGAGCAAGGTCTGGACTATAGGGCGGATGATCAAAGATTTCCCAACCGAATTGATCCAGCAATTCTCGAGTTGAAGCAGCATTGTGCGGGCGGGCACAGATTTTGTGGTAGCCCAGATGTTGCGACACAATTTCACCAAGCAAAGAACGAGAAATGTCAGGAAAGGCAATATGCAATTCATCGAGTGATGTGCGCCTGTCTTGCAAGATTCTGTCGTTCACTTTAGTCTTCAGGTCTTCTGTGATGAGTGATGGGCGTCCGGGTCGAGTTTCATCGTGGACATTTGTTCGCCCATTGTTGAACATTTCGCACCATTTTCTCACATTTCTTTCATTCATTACAGTATCATCATACACTTCTTTCAATTGCCGGTAAATTTCTGCAGGTTTCAAATGTCGGGCATTCAAAAATCGAATCACACTCCTCACCTCACAGTCGGCGAGATTATCAATCACGTCGTTCATTTTGAAGTAACACAAAATGCACAATGGCGACTTGTTGCAACCAGTACTCACAACATTATGACAACACATGTTAAGGAAGCCAGTTGACCTTCAAACAAGGAAGGGGAGTCAGCTGCGCGGCGGGTATGCGCGAACGGTCGTTATTTCCTGGATCCCCCTCGTATATATATATATATATATATATATATATATATATATATATATATATATATTTGGCAATACGACACTGACAATTGAAAACTTCCCCGGCGTAAGAGTGTAACCGACAAATGTATAATACATCTTTCAGGAGAAAGGGAAACAATTTCAGCAGCATATTTCGTTAGGCTATATTTACTAGCAGACCCATTTAACTAATCAAGGATACAAGTTTATTCAGGTATTGGATGCATTAATTTATTGTTATAAATGAATGCTTAGAAATTACTTTTTCCACCTAAATCACATATTTCATTAATTTTTCCGGGAAGGCTTCAATCGTAAAAACATCCCGTAAAGCCTACATCAAATGTAGGCTATATATTGTCGAAAATTTCTGTTTTTATGGTAAAAGTAGTTATTAGATTAGTTTTTTCTTCTAAAAAAATCACAAAAAAATTAGCAAAGTAAAAAGCACTAAATTTTCAAAGGAAAGCATTGCAGTAGGATCAAAATAATTATTGTGAAAAATGAAGTACTTATATAAGCTGAGACCGGAACTTTGGCAGAATGCCTTTTTAAATGTGTTAAATTTATCTTCATTTTGAAAGTAAATATGTACGAATTGAACCTTTGTGATTGAAACGTCACAGTTTTATGTTGCCCTTTTCTGCCTTTTTAAATATAAATGCCTAATTTACAAAATAAATGCTTTTTTGCCTTATTTCATTATTTTTCTATTATTTATTAATTTATTATTAAAATTGCCTACTACAGGTATATTTTAACTTATTTCTATAACCGCTACAATGAAATTAATTCCTACTCTGCCAGTCACTTGACCACGCCGAAGTATTAGGAATCACTGACTGTGTTAGAAGAAGAGTACAGATGTGTGCTGCTCAGAACGGCAGATAGTTTGAAAATTTATAAAAAAATTAATGGAATTGTGAAGCCTTTCAGTAACATGTCAACATTAATAATTGTATTGTTTACATTTTCGTCTTGTAACATATTTCAATATTGATGACATTGTCTTTTTGTACGTTTTCTCATTGAAAGAGTAGGAATTGATAAAAACGTTTCCCATGAAAGTTGTTTGTTTTGAAGAGCTCTATCAAATGGTACCTTATTTGACCCGACTCCCATTTGAAATTTAAAAGTGATACGCCACTGACCCTACTTCCTGTTAAGGCTGATTGATGAAATCAAGCTCAAGTGAAAGTTCACATGTGTTTTAGTTATAAATATTTTTGTCTCGAAAATTTTCATGCACTAGTTCCGAAATAAATAACTTACAGGTGGTTCGAATTACCCATTGCCTTTTCGTACGTTTTCTCATTGAAAGGTAGGAATTAATAAAAACATTTCCTGTGAATGTTGTTTGTTTTGAAGAGCTCTATCAAATGGTACCTTATTTGACCCCGACTCCCATTTGAAATTTAAAAGTGATACGCCACTGACCCTACTTCCTGTTAGAGCTGATTGATGAAATGAAGCTCAAGTGAAAGTTTACATGTGGTTTAGTTATGAATATTTTTGTCTCGAAAATTTTCATGCCCTAAAACTAAATGACTGTTACGGGTAGTCTGAATCACCCTGTATATTGAAAAACCAATGATAATGATACATTTTAAATACTCGTAGAAGCAGTAGCAGACAAACTGTGGTGATGGAAGAATTTGAAGCCTCGGAAGTCTGGATGTTTCCGCACGTGTGATTAACATGCTCAAGCTTAAACTGCACATCCATGCAATCGACAGCGCTTTCCAGCGGCTTGTTCTTTGGTTGTAGAAACACATGTGAAGGTTCTGCGCCAATTAACTCAATTTGGAGACCGGGTAGCCTCTCTTGGACTTGGTGGTTGTCAAGCTGTGGCGATGATCCCTGGGGCTGGATGTGGCCCCACCCAAGTTCTCTAAACAGGATCCATTAATAACTCCGTCGCAGTTTTGACAGATCGTAATCGCTTACATTGGAGTCCTGATTATTCTCATTGCACGACTGTAAGCTCGGATCCTGGCGACTGCTTTGCATGAGATGTAAACGTATTGCGTTGCGATTGTAGTGATTAATAAAACCTTTCAAGTCACATGGAAGCATGGAATCATCACGAGGACATTTATCGTATTACGTGTGCGTTTTATTAATCCAAGTCCTCATTTAGGACTGCTGTTCGTTACTGTGAAAGTTATTTTTATTTTATTGTAGCTGTTAATTTTATCTTATGCTGTCTACTTATAGGCATAATTTACGGTCTTTATTTTCTCGTTATATGAAGAATAGAGTAAACGGGTTACATCAGCTGCTTGTCTATGCGGATGACGTCAATATGTTAGGAGAAAATCCACAAACTTTTAGGGAAAACACGGGAATTTTACTTGAAGCAAGTAAAGAGGTAGGTTTGGAAGTAAATCCCGAAAAGACAAAGTATATACAGCTTGTCAAAGTCAAGTCTGCGAGTGGGGATATCGGGATGGAATGTAGAGGCAAAACATAGTTGCCACATAGGTCACTTGACGCTCAGATTTCAACGTGTGCACATCGTTTAAATTACACTACAGAGCGCACGCATTTTTTGTCCTTGTCTTCAGATAAAGGCAACAGTTACGCTGTCTCCCAGCCTCCCTCCTCATGCAACTTTCTCTCCTACGCCCACGCTTGCCAATCAGAACGCCAAACCTCACTGTCAAGCAGAAGTAGAAGTACAGTCTATTTCAAAGCATCTTAAATTGTTACCGCTCTATGAACTGAAGCTCAGTAGGAAAACTTTGCTGTCATATGAGACTGTACTGGTCTCCTCTCGTTACCGCCTCCTTTCACTACAGAACTGCCTCCAACTTCCCCTCTCGGCTCGCAGACTTAACTTGATCGAGCTGTAATTACTAAGGCTAGGATTTTGATGACCTATAAATCATAAAAAAATGTTCTAAAACAATGCATTTATGACCTAAACATCTTTCAAAAATGCCCTTAAAAATGACCTAAAAATTGATCTTACATAATTGCCTTAACAGGAAAAGAGGTTTTGTACTACTTAATATTTAGACTAGTAATTAAATTAAATTTTACATAATTTTTTCTAAGTAGTACACTTTAATTAATTATTTTATCTAATGCAGTTTCCATGTATGATCGATCACCTCTGCGTCGGCATGTGGACGTGAGGTCACCAGTCGGCTGGTCGGTCTTGGCCCTTCATGGGCTGTAGCACCATGGATTTACTTTACTTTTAGTTTCCGTGTAGTCTACCACAAGGCCACTCTTATCTGGAATTAGCAGGTATAGAGGAGTCTATATTGAAGGGGTAATTGGACTGATCCATTACGTGGGGTGTACTACGTTAAAATGGCAACATTTGTGTAGAAAAACGATTAAAATATTATACAAAATAATGACTATTAATGGATGGACAAAATATGTGTCCACACCTGTGGAGTAACGGTGAGCGCGTCTGGCCGCGAAACCAGGTGACCCGGGTTCGAATCCCGGTCGAGCAAGTTACCTGATTGAGGTTTTTTGCAGGGTTTTCCCTCAACCCAATATGGGCAAATGCTGGGTAACTTTCGGTGCTGGACCCCGGACTCATTTCACCGGCATTATCACCTTCATTTCATTCAGACGCTAAATAACTTAGATGTTGATACAGCTTCGTAAAATAACCCAATAAAAATGGACAAAATATGTAAAGAAAATATCAAAGGAAATAGACATTATTTTACATTAATAATGGGGATTTATGGCCAAAATTAAATGAAAATGCCTAAAAATGACCGGATGAAACAAAAGTTGCTCTTAATGGGTTGAAACAGACAAAAAATGCAAAAAAAATGCCCTAACAAATATGTCTTAAACCACTCTGTTTATCACATAACACATATAAAGACTAAACCAGCTATGTTTCTGGCTTACTGGAAAAAAGATGCAATTTCATCAAAATCCTAGCCCTAATAATTAAGTCTCGTGGGTGAGTGGGTGGGTGGGTGGGTGGGTAGATAGATAGGATAGGATAGATAGATAGATAGATAGATAGATAGATAGATAGATAGATAGATAGATAGATAGATAGATAGATAGATAGATAGATAGATAGATAGATAGATAGATAGATAGATAGATAGATAGATAGATAGATAGATAGATAGATAGATAGATAGATAGATAGATAGATAGATAGATAGATAGATAGATAGATAGATAGATAGATAGATAGAGATAGATAGATAGAAGATAGATAGAAGAAGGACAGACAGACAGAAAGATAGATAGATAGATAGATAAAGATAGATAGATAGATAGATAGAAGATAGATAGACAGATAGATAGATCAAGGAAGAAAGACAGAGTCAGACAGATCAAGGAAGGAAGACAGAAAGAGAGAGAAAGAATTGCTTTAACTAAAAACATATTTGGTTAAATGCTAAATAAAACAATTGCCTACTTTACACACATCTAAATAAAACAATTTGCATGGCTACTTTATACACACCAGTAACGGTATAGGGATTCGATTCCCGGTCGGGGCAAGTTACCTGGTTGAGGTTTTTTTCCGGGTTTTGTCAACCTAATACGAGCAAATGCTGGGTTTGCTGGACCCCGGACTCATTTCACCGGGCATTTCAGACGCTAAATAACCGAAGATGTTGATAAAGCTAATTGAGTAGCATTTATTTCATGAGCCGATCAGGATGCAAGGTGAGTGATGTAAATTATTAAAGAACTATAAAACTCTTACAAGGCCGTAGAGATAAAGTTTAAAAGTGCTTAAAATTTGTACCTATTTCTCGACGACCTAAATCACCCCGTGTTCACCTACGGTAACCAATGCTTTACGATACAGTGGGTATATTCAGTGTCGAGAAGTTGGCCGAATGTTATTGAGGTGACGTGTTGCAGTTGTGAACGCCCCACCCCACACGTTCACTGGACGCTCCGAATTGAAGAGATCGCCATGTGCGCTCTCCAAGTGGCTAGCTGGCCGGCTGGCTACTCTGTATTGCAAGTCCTCGACTTGGGCTGGCGCCATACCTATTACATGGCCCTCTCTCTGAAACAAGAGCTCACTTCGGCAATCTCTGCGTGTCCGTGCAAAATGCTGGGGTATCACTTGCCATAACCTAAAATGAAACTCGATGTTGATCGACAATGAATAAAATGAGAATATTCCTTTTGAGACGAAACAGATCACCTGACTTACTGTAATCAACATGATGATAATGTTAATGTTGGATAATATGATCAGCGTCAGCATATGCCAAGCTTCCTGAAACTTGTTATCGCTATGTATTAGGGTAGACTAGGGTAATTGTAAACAAGTGCTATGAGAAATACAAAACTGTCAATATAAAATTTTTAATTCGGAGAATATTTAAATTAACATGTTGGCTAACCTACAAAGCAGTTTGGCGCCAAATAGGAGTAACTGCTTAGTTGTGAACAAATGTTTTGTAAGAGTCTACAAAAAAAGTTGAGAAACAATTTTCTTCACCTTCATTTTTGGCATCGTAAATAAACATACAGTGCTATTTTTAAGAATATGTTGTTTTTATAAGTAATGTACAGGCTTCGAGACTTTGGACCCGATACAATAAGTTTACTGTGCATGCACTATAGGTTGTTGACTCGCTGCAGGTAGATAGAGATGTGTTGAGGTAACAACGCTGCTATTTAGAGTAGAGTACGGTAGTATGGGGAAACACACATATGTACATTCTGAAAGTAAATATACATTACACAATGATAATGTCAAAAGAATGTGAAAAGCATTTATTCTCCTGTCTTTTATAAGCATTTGTGTTTAATTATACACAGTGTTAATGGTAGAAATAAGCATGTAGCAATTTTAATTTTTTTATTTATCCTATTGGTCGTCTTTAGGAAGTGCAGTTACAGTACCGAAATGCAATGTACTACAAGATACATTCTCAGTGTCTGAAATGTAAATCTTTTTCGGTTATCTGCCAAAGTTTGTACTGTAGAAAGCTGCGCTCTACGTCGCATGACGTGATAGGAGCAAAACGAAAAAACCTAACATCATTGCAGTCTCTAAGAGGAAGTCCTTTATTCTCAGGTGACTCTATGTCCACTAATTTACTGTTTATGTTACACAATGTTCCATATCCGTCATTTTTACATAAAATTGATTTCCACTTCTGTTTTACACGTTCAGTAACCGGTGTACTTGATGTCTCATTAATTCTCTGCATCATTTTCTAAATTAATTTGAGGGCTTCATTAATTCTCTGCATCATTTTCTAAATTAATTTGAGGGCTTCCGGCATCTCTTGCTCTGACTTTTCTAACCGTGTAATAGTTTCAGACACAGTTTGTATGAAAACCAAATATTCGTCAGAACCTTCAAATCCAGAGCGTTTTCCTTTGCGTATTTATTGGCATCCATTCTACAGTACCCCCACCCACTGTACGCTTTACCACTATACTCAGTACGCCGTTATGCGGATTTCCCACTGAACTGCTCTATTGGGTCCGAAGTCTCGAAGCCATTAATAATAGTTAACATTTATTACAATGGTTTTGAGATCTCCCATAACATCAATTCATTAAATTATGACGTGTTTACATTTGCCCCATAGTTTTAATTGCTTGGGGGTAATTGTAAACATGTTTTACTATGAAAGAGTACTGGAACGGAGAAAAGTTCTCTCCGGTACCGGGATTTGAACCCGGGTTTTCAGCTCTACGTGCTGATGTTTTATCCACTAAACCACACCGGATTCCCATCCCGGTGTCGGATCGAATCGTCTCAGTTTAAGTTCCACCTCTTGGGTTCCCTCTGGTGGCCGCCCTCTGCACTACGTCATAGATGTCTATGAACGTAGAACAAATCCACATATGTGCGGAAGTGATTTACGCATATCATATAATATTATTTAATGTACCGAAGTACATATGATGTTTCTCTGTTCCACTACTCTTTCATCGTACGATGACGCAGAATATCTGCATGGAAACATCATATGTACTTTGGTACATTAAATAAAATATATGTTTTACTATGGTTACATTTCGTACTTTTCAGTAATCAAAATGCTAAGAAATTGTATTAGAAAGAGACCCGCACCCAACTACACTGTAGTGTAGTGATGTGAAAAATAGTAACTACAGTTATCGTGAAGCTCAGGAGAGGAATTGAGTTCCTGTATACGTCATAATTATATCATAGGTTAAAAGGACGAAATGTACCAGTGACCAAAATTGGACTTGGAAGGAGTACAGCTCTTTCTTCTGAAACAGAACAAAAAAAAACGGAATATGTATTATATGACTTTCTTGTGTTAAATTCTATCCTACTTGGTTTACATGTTTCGACCTTTTATGAGTCATCCTCAGAACTGGTCGTTGTTGGTCTTGGCACTTCTTGTTTTGTTTCCTGCGAGGGTGTGTTCGTGTGGTGTAATGTAGAGTCAAAGAGTGTGTGTGTGTTCTGAAATTGAGTTGTGTGTTGAAAATTTCATTGGGATGTGTTTTTGTGTGTCTGTATAATTTCATATTGTTCTAGTGTGTTTAGTTTCTGGCACACAGACACACAAAAACACACCCCAATGAAATTCTCAACACACAACTCAATTTCAGAACACACACACTCTTTCACTCTACATTACACCACACGAACACACCCTCACAGGAAACAAAACAAGAAGTGCCAAGATCAACAACGACCAGTTCTGAGGATGACCCATAAAAGGTCGAAACATGTAAGCAAGGTACGTTAGAATTTAACACAAGAAAGTCATATAATACATATTCCGAAGTGATACAGTGTTAAAAGTTGTGTAATCAAGATGTTTAGAACAAAAATATTCAGTGTCTGATTGCCCGTGCGAAAATTGGTGTTTACAATTACTCCCTCTCAAAGGGGTAAATGTAAACAGGTGGGGTAAATGTAAACTAGCAAGTAAAAGATGAAAAAAGTCAACTTTATAATTTTAAATCCATTTTTAGGGAAAAGAAAGATCTAAAAATAACACAATGTGTCTTTGTCATGCTTACCGTTACTGAGGGTTGTGTGATGTTGAAATATATTTGAAATCAGTGAAAAGTGTTTACAATTATTCTGGTCTACCCTATTTTCTGTCCGACTTTGGACGCAACCTATTCTGACTTGTACGGGAAGCAAAATAGTCGACTGTTCTCTTCGAAGCATATGAACTACTTTTTTTTTATTTGGATGGCTTACCAACCTGGCGGACATTTCCACTGTATTTATGATCCCAGGGGGAGCGTGCCCCAGTATTCAATCCCCATGCACCGGATACCGGTTTGCTCTGCGGGCATTTATTTATTGACCACAGTCAGGAATTTACACTTACACATCATACTTGTTGGGAATCCCCCTTTCTGCCGTTGGCTGAACAACTGGTGAGGGTCTTGACCTCCCCAGTATAGTAATAATAATTGTCGTCATCATAAACTAAATATATGTGAATATCGAACTTCACCATACTCGACAAACTTGAACCGAATATAGCGTCTGTAAGTCAGGACACTAGTTTATAATACAGCACAGAATTTTAACAATTATTTAATTACAGAAAAAGTAACATATTTCTTTTACTCGTATTGGTGTTACGCAAAGTTTGAACTAAGAGAAACCTGAATATGAGCGTGCAAATAGATTTCAATAATAGGCTGTATGGCAACATTAAAATGATAATTATTGCCAAGAAAAACATAATTAAAATTTAATAAGTTGTAGTTGCTCTCCAACCTTATTAGGCGCTACATAGAACTTCGACAAAACAGAGAAAAAAGTATATCAGTTGTAATATGCGCTTCTTCACAACTGCCACAGGCTACAGAAAAACAAACCATCAATAAACTGTGAAAGTACGAGTAAATTGAAAGTAAGGGATAACACAAAAATGAGTAAAGTTATAGAGAACAGGTCTAAAGAATTACGAGATACCAAGAATGTTTCGTAAACACGAACCTAGACAAAGGATTGAAGAAATTTATCCTAAGGCGTAGAAAAAATAATAATGAAACTCATAAATTTAAATTAGTAATTTAATAATTATACGACTACTGTTTTTTTTTTTTTAATTTACAATGTAAATGATCTGCCAGTTAATATCTTATCTAGGGTTCGCTTATTCGCGGATGATTGTATGCTATACAGGGAAATAAAAAGTCATGAAGATACTACTCTTCTCCAGAATGACCTCAATAGAATAAATGATTGGGCAATAGCCAACAAAATGAAAATAAATTCTCTAAAGAGCAAAGCCATCAGCTTTACAAGGAAAAGAAATAAAATAGTCGCATCGTATACGTTAGGGGGTGAAACCATTCCGGAAGTTAACAAATGTAAATACCTAGGAATAACATTTAGCAGCAATCTCGGCTGGGGGAACACGTTACAGACACAGCGGGAAAAGCATGGAGAGCGTTACACTTTGTGATGAGGGTACTAAGAAAAGGTTCTGATAAATCCAAAGAGATTGCATATAAATCACTAGTACGTCCAGTAATGGAATATGGTGCTGCATGTTGGGATCCTTACAGATTAGAACATATTAAGACACTGGAAAAGATTCAAAAACGGGCTCTTAAGTGTTGTTGGAAAAATTCACCATTAAAATGGGACACACTCACGGACAGGAGAACGCGAATTCGATTATGCGCACTGTTCAAAACATACAGAGGTGAGCCTGCCTGGAAAGAAATAAAAATAGGTTGCAGCCGCCAAATTACTCTTCAAGGAACGACCACTCATATAAATTGAGGGAAAGAAGGCAGAGGACGGACACTGGAAAGTTTTCTTTTCTCAATCGTACTATCAGGGACTGGAATGCTTTACCTGCAGACTTACTAAAGGCTTTACCAACAACCAAAAATGTATTTAAAAATAGGCTTAAGGACCTTACTAATAGACGGTAATTATACACAGTACTTAAAGGGTGTAAATGATATGTTGTTATTGAAGTGTTGTATCAGTGAAGAATTATGTTGTGTCAGTGAAGTGTGTTGTATCAGTGAAGAAGTATGTCGTGTCAGTGAAGTGTGCTGTGTAAGTGAAACGTGTTCCTGTCAGTGAAGCTGTATAGGTTATAGTGGCAGTGCAAAGTATTTGAACAGTGAAATGTTTTTGAAGTGTTAGTGAAATCAAGATAGAATCAGTGAAATGTGTCGTAGTTCCAGTGCAGTGAGTGAGTTGACAGCGAAATGAGTGTAATGTTGAAAGGTACTTGTGCAGATATGAACATATACTCGTGGGTTTTAGTTCGACCTTAGTTTTAAGATACAAATTAGAATATTTCAAATGTTATTTTAAGTGATCGTTTCATTTAATTTAGTATATTCCTGTTGTTGTTGTTATTATTATTGTTATTATTATTATTAGTATTAATTATTAGTATTATCATTAATTGTATTTTTAATTAATAAGTTTATTATTGTCATTATTGAGTGTAATTAGTTACCACTGCCACCGGGTATATACCCATTGCAGTGTGAATAAATAAATACAAATACAATGTCTCGTGAACAGAACATAGTATGAAATGGAAATATAAAAATTGAACATTTATCCTTTGAAAAGGTGGAAAAATTCAAATATCTTGTAGCAACGGTAACTAATATAAATGACACTGGAGAGGAAATTAAACACAGAATAAATATGGGAAATACCTGTTATTATTCGGTTCAAAAGCTTTTGTGATCTAGTCTGTTTTAAAAAAACTGAAAGTTGGAATTTATAAATCAGTTACATTACCGGTTGTTCTATGAAACTTGGACTCTCACTTTGAAAGAGGAACAGAGGTTAAGGGTAATATTCAAGGGGAAAATTCTGTAGTGCTCGGGAAAAGTGACACAAGTCAAAAATGTTAATTTTACAGGAGAAGGAAAAAAACTGTCTTCGCATTGGTTTATGTCGATTTGATTTTCTTCTGTATGAATTATTGTAATGGGAGAAATACTTATGTCTCTTTTCCCAAGCAAGCAGATGTTCCGTAAGTTGTCAATAAATTAATAAAAAATGTTTGTGGAAACTGACTGGCTTATGCCACTTTTCCCAAGCATTGCAGAATTGTTACGAGACCCAGTATTGAACCGGGACCTTTGGCTAAGTGCGCCGATGCTCTATCACTGAGCTATCCAGGGAATAATTGACCGTGATTATATATCGTTCTTGGATAGCTCAGTGATAGAGCGTTGGTGCGCTTAGCCAAAGGTACAGGGTTCGATACCCGGTCCCGGAACAATTTTTCCCTTGAATATTATTCAAATCAGCTTGACAGGAAGGCAAACTGGAAGCCTGATTCGCAGAGGTTAAGGGTGTTCGAGAATAAGATGCTTAGGAAAATATTTGGTGCTAAGAAGGATGAAGTTACAGAAGAATGGAGAAAGTTACACAACACAGAACTGCATGCATTGTATTCTTCACCTAACATAATTATGGACATTAAATCCAGATGTTTGAGATGGGCAGGGCATGTAGCACGTATGGGTGAATCCAGAAATGCATATAGAGTGTTAGTTGGGAGACCAGAGGGGAAAAAGGCCTTTGGGGAGGCCGAGACGTAGATGGGAGGATACTATTAAAATGGATTTGAGGGAGGTGAGATATGATGGTAGGGACTGAATTAATCTTGCTCAGGATAGGGACCGATGGAGGGCTTATGTGAGGACGGCAATGAATCTCCAGGTTCTCTAAAAGCCATTTGTGAGTTAGTAAAAGATATTAATGTATTTTATTTTGTAACTTTAATTCAGTATTTGTTCGTAATGAATAAACATTCCTAGTGACTATACCATATGAATTGACCTACGGAAACAAAGAAGACATCATTGACAAGACGCAAATGAAGTGCGTATCTGTTTGTCCTGTTGTCAAAAAATCTGCAGCAGGGAGTGAAATGCGTGGTTCACAATTAAGGAATTGCTATTTTGTGAAATGAGTTGACTGTCAATAGGAACCAGTAGCTGCCGGTGATCAAAATCCTCGGTGAAGCCAGATGCAACTAGTTTAAGTGCCTCCGATAGGAAATGTTTGTTTATGATATTAATTATTATTGTTATTATATTATTATCATTATTACTGTATTATTATTATTACTATTATTAGTCTATTCTTATTACTATCAATGAAAAATAATAATTTCACTCACCAAATAAGCTGTTATGCTCTGAGTTTCAGTGATTGTTTCAGTGTGATGAAGCATCCCATATTATGTGTTGAAATTCCCCTTTCTTTCTTTTCTTTTTATTTTTTTCCTTTGACAGCAGCAACAAGGCCAAGAGAAGTTTATTTTGCATCACATTACCACATAACCATTTATGTTGTCCATACCAGGATGCAATAGAAACTCGCGTTTTAAGATTGTGTGTCAGAAAAATTATCAGCGATGTCGTAGGTATCTCGGTAGTCTCTCTCTTTATTTAAAACTTCCTTTCTTTTAGTATTATTTCTTCTCGAAAAAGAACATTCTAACAATGAATTAACTGCACCAGCATTATTTCTCTCATTTGTTTCTGTTTATATTTTCCCGAAATACATAACAACATTGGCCCAGATTCACTAATGTACTACGAAGTACAATAGTAGAACACCCTCGCTTATGTCATAAACTGAGACATAAGGGGAGAGAATCGAGTGGGTTTCTGCCTGCCAAAGAGCTGGAATTTTGTTATTTATGGCCTAGTTAGAAAGACAAGTCACCACTGCTATTCCCACCCCACTCTACCCTTGAGGCCAGCCCATGGATGGGAGGAGTGAAACCTGACCAGGCCAGCCGAATTGTGCCTCAGCTACAACGTTTTAAGCGTAAAATCAAAGCCCGCGAAAGGACATGAAATGCATTAAGCCAAACCCGGCACGAACGATTCTGGCCTCAGGAACAAATTTTACTGCAAAACAGGTCTATATACATCACAAGTCAGACCCGGCACGAGCGATCCCGGACTCAGGAACAAATTTTACTGCAAAACAGGTCTATATACATCACAAGCCAGACCCGGCACGAGCGATCCTGGCCTCAGGAACAAATTTGACTGCAAAACAGGTCTATATACATCAAAGTTTTCAAATGCTTCTACAGCGATATATGCTTCATTCAAATAACTAATATATTATATAAAAACACAAAATTTGATTTCAGTTAAGCCAAGTGACTGAGGCCCGGCCTCACTTGCCTCAGTCAGTCAGCCGCCACTGATAGGAACCCAGGGGTTACATGAAAATGGGATGTTTTCATATACTCTGTCCATATGATTTAGGTGCGGAAGTAGTAAACTGATAATATAATCCGTGATGATTTAGCTGATCAATTTACTGGACCAACATTTGAAGACTGTTGAACGGCGCGTGGTGTACAGCCCTGTCAAGTGCTAGCCCGGACAGCTGATGCCGCTTCTTCGCACTGTCAAATTAAGCGCTCCATCATCCCGCACGTGACCCGAATGCGCGCAGGGCGTTTAATTACGCGGTGACACATTGCCGGCCCGCGCTAATGGGGGATCAGGGGCCACTTAGAATAGGTGCTGTCTGAGGTATGCAGGCCGCAATTGACTGGAGTTACGTCATCGCTTGCCATGCAGTCACTGTGTAGCTAGGGATGAAAATTTCCTAGAAAATTCTGAAATAGAAAATTTTTAAGCATCTTGAATATACTTAACCATATTTCAGCGTAACCTTTTAAGCTTATTGGCATGGCCGAATTATGTAATTTTACATTAACAGTAATTGATACAGGATGTTGCAAAACTCCATACTCAAACTTCTAAGGATGGTAAAGGATCTCAAAACAAAGAGTTTTCGTTATACAGAGTGTTAAAAAATAACGTTTACAACGTTCAGGGATAATAGCGGTGGTAAAAACAAATATCTTTTGTGACAAAACTTTGGCAGATGCGCCGTTTATTGTGTACATAAGTGTTAGTATAATCCATAACGAACAAGACCAATTGTCGTTTTAGAGGTGGTGTTTAAACTGCCGTTCATTGAAGGCATTGCACAACTGGTACCTTCGTACTATGGAGTGTCTGCAACGCTCAAAAAGGCCAACATTGTCTCGAATAACATGTGCAGCTTCAACAACGCGAGCAACTAAGTCTTCTGCCGTATCGATCGGTGTCTCATACACAAGACGTTTCATGTCTCCGCACAAAAAGAAATCCAGTGGGGTTAGGTCCGGTGATCGAGGTGGCCACGTTACCGGCCCACCCCTGCCAATCCAACGATAGGGGAATGTAGCATTTAGGTGGTTCCTGGCACGACGATCAAAGTGTGGAGGGACACCGTCATGCTGAAACCATATTCGTTCTCTGATGTTCAATGGGATATTTTCTAAAAGTTCTGGTAGGACGTCGCGTAGAAAAACAAAATAATTACCACCACGGAGAGTGTTAGGGAACAGATAAGGCCCTACAAGGTGGTCGTGCACAAACCAGTGTGTGTTGTGTCTGAAGTCAAGTCATCTATCCTTCAGGCCATCTAGCGGCAAAACGGCGCATCTGCTAAAGTTTTGTCACTTAAAACAGATGTTTGTTTTTACCTCCTCTATCATCCCTGAAACGTTGTAAACGTTATTTTTTAACATCCTGTATAACCATAGGTCGGTAAGCAATAGTTACGCCAGTCATAATTTTCGAACGCAGACATTGCTGACAGACATTGAGAGTGTGGTAACCATTTAAATTGGTTTTGGTGACATTTTGTTTACAGGTATTGTTCAAACGTGCGGCTCCTGTTTCAATACATGATGTACAACGACGTGATATTGCGTATCTCATACGTTGAAATACTCCATGTTGATGTTATAAGTGATCGGCAGCTATAAGAATCCGAGCAACGAGGTCCTCCCCTGACACAATTGACGTTTCATACACTAAACTCTTTAAATGTCCCCACACAAAAGAATCGAGTGCGGTAAGGTCAGGAGAACGAGCAGGCCATGCAAAATGGGCCCACCCCAGCCAATCCAATGTTCACCGAATATGCCACGTAGAAGATGTGTGAAGTTTGCTAATTGTGACGTGTTTGTGATGCGCAGAGATGCCTGTTTCTACTCAGCGATGAGTTCGAAGGTGACGTATGACGTAACTGTTGTCTGCGTTCAAAGGTGACGATAGACGTAACTATTGGTTTCCGACCTATGGTTATTTAACGAAAAATCTTTGTTTTGGTTTCTACCATCCCTAGAAGTTTGAGTATGGAGTTTTGCAACACACTGTATCACTAATCTCTTTTTCTGATTGGTAAATGAAGTAAATACTACCTTAAGAACATTAATATACTGTACACAGCACAAGTTGTTCAAATTATTCAACCTTTAGAACAGTGTATGTAATTTAAACATTACAATGTCATATTTATTCGGATACGTATAACAGAAAACAACAGCATAACCTATATAAATATGTACAGGGCGTTGTAATGCATTTTCAGAATTATAATGACCTAATTGTCCGCAAATAAGCTTTACATTCTTAAATCCGTATCATTGCTCTTCTTGGTATTCATATTATTGAGTCGGCCTGGGTAGCGCAGTCGGTATAGCGCTGGCCTTCTGTGCTCGAGGTTGCAGGTTCGGTCCCGGCCCAGGTCGATGACATTTAAGTGTATGCGACAGGCTCATGTCAGTAGATTTACTGACATGTAAAAGAACTCCTGCAGGACAAAATTCCTATTGGTTTCCGACCTATGGTTATTTAACGAAAAATCTTTGTTTTGGTTTTTACCATCACTAGAAGTTTGAGTATGGAGTTTTGCAACACACTGTATCACTAATCTCTTTTTCTGATTGGTAAATGAAGTAAATACTACCTTAAGAACATTAATATACTGTACACAGCACAAGTTGTTCAAATTATTCAACCTTTAGAACAGTGTATGTAATTTATGCGGGACAAAATTCCGGCACACCGGCGAGCTGATATAACCTCGGCAGTCGTTAAATAAACCATACATTTTTTCATATTTTTGCTATTTCTGCTACTCCTACTATTGCTACTCATAATTAGACTTCGAAGTTGAGGTCCCAGTCGGAGAGATACAAGTTAACTGATAGCGGAGTATTGGGCGGAGGTGGAGGAAACAGGCTAGGATTTGTTTACTTTTTCCATCTATCGGATCTATCCTTTGCGCTGTCTGTCTAGGTCTGGTTGGAGGTATGTACTAGCACTGAAACTGGGAGAGCTGGGAGGACGTGAAATCGTTGCGATATCTAAAAGAAATTCAATTGGAACACGTCTTTTAATATACGTTATTAACTTTATACCACGAAAAAAAAAATCCTTACAAGAAGAGAGATATTTCAAGAGGCAAAATGCGTGACAATTGCTGATAAAAAAACAATAATACGGATTAAAAATTTGTAATGACATTATTTCGAAGCAATATTTAAATTCAATTTGAAAATTAAAAAATATGTAGAATACGCTATTTAAATAATTACTATAATATTTTTGACGTATATATTTTAATTATTTTATGATTTGATGATATTTCAATTTAATTCATTTTATTCTCAATTTACTCTTTTACTATCAAGTTAACCTAGGAAACTTTCATTCTGACTTCTTAGTAATATTAAATTCTTACTAAATACAATACTCGAATTGTTTTCATTTTAAGTGTGTATTACCTTCATTTCTTGGAAATAATAATTATATTAAGCTACAGTATGGTCAATTTTCCCAGAACACGAGTTCTTCTCTTATGGACGTTAGATTTATATTAAATAGAACATATTGTTTCTTTGGTATTAATCTTACAGTACTATTTTGAGACAAGTTTTCCCTTCAATTTATTAAGAGCAAATGCTGCGTAACTTTCGGCGCTAGAACCTGGACTCATTTTGCTGGCACTGTCACCTTCATCTTATTCAGGCGCTAGATAATCATTGAGTCGTAAAATAACCAAATTAAAAAAGACAAGTTTAATTTTTCTGCCTTCTACTTGATATTTATGTCGCTTCTTTTCCTTATACTGTAATTCATCTTGATTAACAAATAAATGCATGTTCTAATATTCTGATAAATTATTATTATTATTATTATTATTATTATTATTATTATTATTATTATTATTAATACAAAGTAGCTTTGTAAATAGTATTGCTCTAAATAACTGTTTATAGACCTAAGAAAAAAGTTATTTTTCTACACCTGACAAACAATAATACAGTGTATTCTATCCAACATAATATTTATGTTTGCCCTTCATGCGAAAGTTTATTCTTTTTACCCTCGCTGGGCCTGTGTTACGTATTACAACAGCTCCATTCGATTGAATTGGTACGTGTATGAGGGCAGAGGCCTACTTTGCCAATTGCTTTGTAAATGCTGTTCTATCCCGTATGCACATAAAGAGATAATGTGCCTCAACTTCGAAGTCTACTCATAATATACCTACTTTTGCTACTCCTTCTATTCCAGCTTTTGCTACGCCTGCTAATTCTACTTTTGCTACTTCTGCCACTCCCACTTTGTTACTTTCCTATTACTCGTACTCCTACCACTGCTTGGTATTTCTTGCGTATTGCTACTCACGCTATTCCTTCTTTTTCTACTGTTGCTTTTGCTACTCCTGCTATATCTACTTTTGCTACTCCTAGTACGAATACTCCTATTTTTGTTATTTTTCTACTATTCGCACTCCTACTTGGTATTTCTAAAGCTCCTATTTTGTAGCGAATTAAAATTCCCTAAAGTAGTGCTTAAATCATAAATGAAGAAGTGCAGCTATATTTCGTGAAAAAAAAGTTAAGATTTTTCGTTATTATTATTATTATTATTATTATTATTATTATTATTATTATTATTAGTCGTTAACAGGATGTCTTATTGCGTAATGCTTCAAAACTGAACATAATAGAACATTTTAAAATTTCAAAATCACTTTTCACGGTTTATCACCAAAATACAAGCACATCATCGTTTCAGATTGTCAGAGCGAAGGCTCGTTCCCTGTCTATAAGAACGACTAGAAAACCCCTCTCACTTTCTACGTTGAAGTTTGTGGTAGGAAACCATATAAGCTACAAGACACTTTACTGCAAACAACTCAAGTAAACCCTTCAGCACTTGCATTATACAGTCATCATTCCCTGCATTTTCGGACCTTGGTTTTGCTTGGATTATTTAGTGCAATATAGCGTTGAATTCTTTGGTTCATTATTTACACTTTTGCAATATAGCCAGCTAAAATAAATCATTATTATTATTATTATTATTATTATTATTATTATTATTATTATTATAAAATTTTATTTTGAAAGTCCTTTAAACTGTGGAACCTATTTGAGTGTTCTGGACATCGTCAGTGTTTGTTGTCAGTGTGTTTGGGAGGTAGAAAAGTTTGGCTGTTATATCCTGCTGGGTCATTGTTAAAAATTCAATACTTTCATTGTTATGATTAAAGAGTACAGATATGCTCTTGAGTTACGTCACCCGTGCTTGTGGAATCAAAACAAATTTGCGAACTGGATAAAAAATAATTGGTCTACGAAAACCAGAAGACTCTTAATTTCGTGGCAATTGTATTGCATACTACGCGTTTATTTAAGAAAAATGTCCATTACTACGTTTAAATAAGGTTTGAATATAAGATAAATAATTTTCCAATGATCATGAATCAGTTTAGCAGAACATAGACAGCTGGGAGCATTTAAGAATTCTTTTAAATTGTCCAAATGTGTTTTAATGAGTAGAAAGGGAATATAATTTTAATGTTTAATATAAAATCTGTTTAGCACAGCGGGCTAGCGAAACATGAATACTCTTAATGAAATAAATTTTTCTTCAATCATAACTCATCACACTTTAAGGCATCTTACTATTAATTTTTATATTATGCATGCTATTAAAATCCTCTTGCAATCTCAATTTTGTTTTGTTGGAATTTTCTTCAACTTCTTTTATAAATCTAACTTTATATTCTAGCGAGTAGCTCTTCCTTTCCCTATCACACATGATTGCTAGACAGATAATGAGTGACCTACAACTATTTTCAAGTGTTTGGAACATGTCCCGTGAGGAAGAAGATAAACTGGCATGTATATAAAAACGTAGCTTGCCGGCTCTGTATTGGCTTTGGATGTGTAAATTTTGAGCGTAGGCTGACGAGATTTTTTATGGTCCTGCAGGGGGACATCGACAATTTCAAGAAAAACCACAAACGCTTATCTAGTCACTCTCCGTTGAAATGTTGCATAAAATACATGTAACAGTAGATACAATGACAGTACTTCGCACACAAAATTTGTAGAGTATCTTAACTGTTTTAATCAAATGGATAAACGCACGTAACTTCTATGCATAATTACAGCCACTAAGAATTCAATTTCAGTACTGATGCATGCATGGAAGTCTTTCACATAATATTGTACACATCGAACTCTAACACACATTTTACAAGTACTTGTCTGAAGAATGTATCTCTTTAAGGATCTGTTCATTTTCATACAGCTTCACACTAAATTCTTCACGTGAGAAATTAAAATTTGTTTTCACTTGTAACAAAGCTTTAACTGTTTCGATTTTCACTCTTGAATTTTCATCAGTCCGGATTGAGTTCATTGTGGAGAAAAATCTTTCAAATTATGAATTACTGACTAATAGACACATGATTAATGACATTATTTTGAGAAGATTTTCAAATGGAATGGAATGTTTTTTTTTTCAAATGTTTGAAAAACATCATACCACTTTTCACCTGTTGGTTTGTCATAAAATTCCTTATTTTTTTAACAGCTTAAAAATGGACACTGCGGCAGTTCTAACATTTCCGCGCAACGCCAATGAAGACAAAGATGCAATGTTCTTCTCAAAAAGTGCAGAATATCTCATACTGTGCTCGCTGGTTCTTCTGTCTCGTACTGAGAACCGTTCAGAAATGTGCATGAATCGCAGCACTTTCATCACGATACTTAAATATTAACGTGTAAAATGTTACTGAAACAAAATCAAAACTTTTGGGGACAAAATTAATTTGCGGGGACAAAAACGGGTACATTTACTCCCAGGGGACAGCAACTCAAAACCGGGGACTCTCCCTGGAAATCGGGGACGTCTGGTCAGCCTACCTTGAGGGCACTGATTTAAAGAAGCAGCAGTGTTCACTGTCACATGACTTGTATGTTCCCCGCATCTCGCAGCTGACCTTGAGAATTGTAGGAAATGGTTAAAATGAAACTTTATTAGTATCAGTGTTACTGTCACATGTTTGCTACGTTCCCCATTATTACACAAAATATATCTGACCTTTAATTTTAATTGTATGGTAAAACTAATAATACAAAATTAAAATGAAATAAACTTTTTTTTTACGTATCAAAGTCAAAATACGGGAATCAAAAACATACTTCCAATTCAAACTAGATTTTAAAAGACTACTACTTAGAAAAGCGAATTACGTACAATTCAGGATTACTTTTATGTAATTAAATGTATTTTTCCAGGAAAGAATTAAAAGTATATATATATATATATATATATATATATATATATTTATATATTTACTTTTAATTTTTTTTAACTTTATATCGGCATAAAGAGTCTGTGTCCGAAATTAGCTCAAGTTCTGACTTCATGACCTTGACTTCAATTCCTGAGTCCAACTTCTGATTCTTTGACTCTAAATCAGCGGTGACCAAAACTGGACCTGCAGTGATTACATGCGACAGACAGTCTATGAAGTAAGAAGACGGAGGAAAGGTAGTTGGCATGAAAACTACAACCAGGCTGGTTCCTGTACTAACATCTTGATCAATCCCGCGGATAAAAATCTCAAGCTTTGCTGTATCAGTAATGTCACCGCTGTCATCAAGAGACAGTAAATAATATACGGTTTTTCTTGTTTCTTTTTTTAACCTTCCTCTTGAATATAATCAGGAATTTTCTAAATTCTACTCTCGATACTTGATCGATAAATTCGTAGTTTTTCAAAATAAAAACTTCTTATGGACAAGATATTTAAGCTATTTTAATCATTACTCTTTTGAGAAATTCTGTTCTATTAAAAGGCTTTAGAGCACGAGATATTTCAAACCCCATTAGGTAGCTGACTTCCTTACATTTATTTATCTCATCTTTCTCTTCCTGGCTATGATTTAAGACATGTCAATTCCTGGCGTTTAACAGTTCATTGGCACATAATATTAAATCAGTTTTTCTACAGCACTATTATTAAATGAATAACTAATAAATAGTTACCCTCATTTAAAGATTAAGAAGATTAAAATTGAAATAAAACTTAATAATTTTTTCCGTCTAGGGAGAAGATTTAAAATATCAATATTTATGCACGTGCAGAAGAATTATATAAACACATACTTAGTGGTCAGTAATAATAATAATAATAATAATAATAATAATAATAATAATAATAATAATATAATAATACATTATTCAGCGTGGCAATTAATAGGCTATTTCTTTATATTCCTAATTGAACCATTGAGTAAAGTAAACATATTACATTTTGTCTGACAGAACAACAAAGAAGTTCTCCTTCTCATTCTTTACGAAATCATCTATTACTGCTTGTAGAGACAGAGTTTGTAGAGGGACATGATACCGCCACTGCTTGCCTTCAGTACGTGAATGAAAAACAGAGCAATGTACAGGAAACTCCTCGTACCCGTTTGAATGTCTGTGATTACACGATGTAATCACGAAACCCTCTTTGGTCACCGCTGCTCTAAATTCAGAGTCCGTGTCAAAATGTCATGCGAACTGAATCATCCTATATTACTCTATCCTTTCAGCCTGAAGGAAATAATGCGCGTCACAACCCTAATCTCGTCGGCAAGCACGTCATCATTATGTCAGTTCGTCCTCTAATCAGGTATCATCTCCGCACATTAAGAAGACTGTCCTTCCCTGTGATTAAATGTGGACTTCGCGTGTTATTTATAGACGTGCAGGCCTACATCGATTTACCTGTCCAACCAGCCAGCCGTCGCGGAGCCTTCTGTTCTGTCTCCTTGTTAATATTTACTCGCATTTCGTCATACCTGAGGCAAGGGAGAAATGACCTACGTGTGCGCTGTTCCTTGGCGACAGCAACAGTCACTTGTTTTCCACACTAGGGAAGGTTATTTGCGAGGGATAAGGCGTGTGTACACTGGCGAGTGCCGTGTCAATACTCAGTCACGCCTCGCAGACAAATTGTGGTGTCGGTGTTTACGTTGTAACATGTTTGTCGCACTTTACTATCCACTGTTTAATATTGGTTGCTTGTTCGTCTTTGCAATTTAGAGAGGTGTGAGAACTAACAGAGTATCCAAATTTATATTGTAAGGTATTCTGAAGAATGAAGCTAACCCACAAAAAAAGACATATCTAAAATGACATAGCTTTTCATTGTACATTTTACGCCTTTTAAAATAATTAAATAGCTGAAAGTGATGACGAAGGGCAGCTTCTGTAATGAATTCCCCCTCTCTCCCCCCCACATGTGGTACGTAAGATATTACGTCCATTTTCCCCTTCAAAAGTTTCTAGAACTCCTTCAGTGGAGTAGCGAAACCTGGAGTGAGACAAGTGAGCAACAGGCTTGGAGCTCACATATTCAGTTTCTCTCAATTGAGAATGAGTGTAGGGCTGAAAGGTGCTTGTGCATGTATGAACATATCTAGAGACAGGATTTTCATGCATTTCAAATCGTAAAATATGCATGCATCCATGCACTATCAAATGGCCAAATATGCACAATGAAGGAAAAAAAAAAAGACTGAAAATATGCACTATCAAAATTGAAATTTACATTTTATTTTCGAATGGCACAATGCACTACTAGCAGTCTTTCCAAATTTCTAAGATATTCTTTCCCCTTGATCCACTGTGCCACATAATCTCTTCTCGAACATTTAATCGGGGGCATTATAACACTTCACAGATCACCACAGAGCTCGAATACAGTAACTAATTCACAAAACACCTGTACATGTAGTCTACTACAGACCTTCTACCTATCTACCTGTCCAAATTAAAAGCATGTTAGTGCTATTGTCGCCAAACTACAAAGTATGGGAGGGAGCAGAAGAGGCATCCTTCTAATAATAATTTTAGCCTCAGGGTAAGACTTGTATAGAACAGGAGTGTGGAATTCCAATGTGACAATACAATGAGAGGATTAGCTGGTAAGGTTCAAAGTCCTCAGGTAGAAACCCTGCAAACCATTAGCATTTCACTTATATTTTTCAGTACATATACTTAAATATTGTAAGCTCAGAAATACCAAACTCTACAAGACAGCATTTATAAAATGCAGTATCATGCGAGATTTAATATAAAATATGCAATGAAACTGTAAAAATGGATGTAATATGCAACATAAACTTCAAAATATGCATCATTTATGCATGAATTTACCACTAAAAAGACCAAAACATGCAAATATGCACGGAAAAAGTATACATATTTCGAATCATTAAGCCATGAAACGGATATTTACAAAGTTTGAGAACTGTAGCAAGCTTATATAAAAACATGCATTTGCATGGAAATCCTGTCTCTAAACATATCATAATATAATCGTGGGTTTAAGTTCGAACTTAGGGTTAAGATGTAAATTAGATTTATTTTAAATGGTATTTTAAGTGATCGCACTTCTTGTAATTTAGGATGCTCCTTGTTAATAATAATAATAATAATAATAATAATAATATTATATTATTATTATTATTATTATTATTTGTCATCATTGACTATAATTAGTTACCACTGCCACTGGGCATTTACCCATTTGCAGTGTGAATAAATACATACATACTGTATGATAAACACAATTGTTAGATACACACACAAAAAAAGATAAAATTATGATTATAAGTAACACTGGTACTCTGATGATAAGGAAAAATTATGTAACAAGAGATTAAAAAAAGAAGATAATAAGATAAATATCACTGTAATATCTAAATATAAAGAATACGTGGGAACATACAACACTTGTCATAACAGTAGGCTAAGTTAGTTTGGCAACTCGTCATAAGATAATTTTCTAACATATAGTTAAAAGATTTCAAGCTTCGACAGCTCTTGACTTCAGGCGGCAGAGAGTTCCAGTGACGAGTAAGGATAAGGAATACAGAGATTTCTTTGTATGTATGGAGTGGAATTTCTAGCGTGTTGTCATATTGCGAACGAGTATTGATATTATGATAGCGAGAGAGAGTTTGAAAACGACAGAATAAATAAGAGGGGTTGAAGTGTGCATAATTCGATATAAGAGAGAAAGCGAGCGCAGATTTCGCCTCTTATGTAACCTAAGCCATGATAACTTCTCGATATGATCGTAGTATCGAACATTACAGATAAAGCGGACGCTCGCGTTATGAACACACAAAAGTTTCTGGAAGAAACAACCTTGAAACCACTGAATAAAGCATCGCAATAATAATTGAAGTGAGGTAGAATGAGCGTTTGTACAAGAGTTTTGTTTTAATTTAGATGGATAATGATTCAATCTTTTTAGTGAATGGAGAATAGAGAATGTTTTCTTGCAATGTATATTTAATATGTGTATCCCAATTTAGATTAGATTTGAAGTGAACTCTGAGGTTTTTTATGGTAGACCTAAACGTGATATTGTTCTATTCAGTTTCACAGATGGAATATTCAGGTCTTTGATATCAGGAATTAATCTATTGTTCGCAAATAGAATAGCCTGCGATTTATATGCCTTTAGGTCAAGTCTAAATTAATAATAATAATATTAATAATAATAATAATAATATAATAAATTAAGGTTATTTAAACAAGTAATGTTGTTATTTCAGAATTAAATGGTACGGAAGTGTGTATTGTACATAAATTTGAAAATGTATGATTTTATTGAAGAGATTAAAATGTTTTATAAATAGGAGTTAATTTTTTTTATCTAACTAAAGGCTCTGACAACTGGAGATAAGTCTCATGATCAGATACAAAAAAAAATAGATCAATAACTTCAAAACTTCTACTGCTATATTGATGAGAAAATTTAGTATTGTACAGGTTTTACCCCAGATCACATATAGATTGCTCATTCCTATGTTAAAATCAATTACACTTTAAGAGAACAACCGCCAGGATCGCCACCCGTCAGCCGTAAACGAACAAGAGATGGCAGTGCAGTCGCTAATGCAATTCAAATGGGAGTTACAACGTGACTCTTTATGTAACAACTAGATGGCAGCATAGTAAACCTGACAAAAGTTGTTACCGTCAAAACATATAACGCCGAGCAGTCTGGGTATATATGATCTAGGGTTTTACCAAAAATTTAAGGACACCCCTCCATAAGTGATGTCCTTACACTTATATGAAATCCCTTGATGTTTATACAGAGACCAAATGCCTGTGGAAAGTGAAGTTTTTACTGCAAACCCAATCTGTCTATCTTCCAAACTGTGGATTATATAACAATATTTGTCTGTTATGAAACTTATTGAAAAATTACATTGTGTAGAAAAAAATTAATTGCTCCAGAATGGATTAACTTAGATCAGTGAATTTTGTAATGGACTTGGACATATCTGAAAGACTTCTTGTGCAATTATTGTTTTCTGTTTTAAAAAATTTGTGCCAGTTCGTGCAAGCATTGTAATCCAGATTTTTTTTTTCCTTCAGGAAAAATTGCTATTTTCTAAAATTCTCTTGAGCTTGAAATTCGCGGCAAATAGATTCGGATCCGCCACTGCCATTTATGACATTGCATTGGAAGTTGGTAACATTGGTGAATCAGGTTATTTCGTCCATTTTTAGTAATCAGCTGTGGAGTTTGTTACAAGTGTGGAAAGACTGGATTTCTTTCTTGGAAAAAAAAAAAAAAAAAAAAAAAAAGGAAAATATGTCGGAATTCAGTGAATGTGGACGTGAAGTCGCAGATTATTGAGATGTGGAAGAATGAGTGAAGATAATATCCAACTCCATTCCAAAATTCATTGATCTAAGTCAACCAGAGGTCTGCATCGGACGTTTTCGCTCGAGCGTCAAGCAGTTCATAGCATAATCCGATAGGTAGCGGACATGCATGATGGGTAAAATTGTCGCGAGCGATAAATCCTCGAACGGTATAAACCGAGCATTAGACATTCGTCCTTGTTACATTGATGAACTGTGTAGTAACATCATAGATGTTTATCATTTCAAAACTTTGCAGTGTTTAACTAACCTTTCCATAGTACAATTACAAAACTTGCTTTAAAATGTAATATAAATGTTGTAGGTAAATGCTTTTTTTTTTTTTTTACCACATCTGATAGATGTTATTGGATGTGAATATAATTATTATAAACGGAGAACACAATCACGATAATGCTAGAACCGTATCAAGTTTTCTAGTAATAATAATAATCTCTAATAATAATTAGTGTATCAATCTTTGCGTCTGTAACAGTTGTGCAGTATGATTATTCGTTTTATATTTTCTGTGACGTTATCTCTGTACTAATATTGTTATTAATCTACTGCTATATCAATAATATTTTGTAAAACGTTTCTACATTGTCGCAGTATATAGGCGGAACACTATGTATGGACCTATCATATTATATATGTGGTAAATCAAATATTGAATAATTGTTAATTAGCAATAATAACTGTATATCAGAGTTTTTCATACTATTTTATTTATAACTTCATGTTACTGTTTTGGTACGTTCCATTAGACTGTTCTATTAAACGTTTGTCATAAACGCAGAAAATAAAGCCTTCCATACAAGATAAGACATGTCAGTGAGATGACCTTGTACTGTGCTTCTATTTATTATGAGCGTATCACGACCGATCGTATCTCACTCGAGGGTGCGACACTCGACCGAGTTCAAGCGAGCGATTTAACTCCAATGCAGATTAGTCAACCCATTCTGGAGTAATTAATTTTCTCTTTACACAATATGTAATTTTTCAATAAGTTTCATAATAGAAAAATTGTTATATAATCCACAGTTTGGAAGATAGACAGATTGGGTTTACAATAAAAACTTGACGTTTCACAGGCATTTGGTCCCTGTATAAACATCAGAGGATTTCACATAAGTATAAGGACAGAGAGAAATATCACCTATGGAGGAGTGTCCTTAAACTTTTGGTAAAACCTGTACAACATTCATGTTAATACTGCGTTATTTTATATGATGATCCTTTTTTGTTAACTGTTAGTAGACTAATAATTTTATTGCATTCAGGTTACAGCGTACGGCCTACGACTTTGGGCTTGATAAAGCGAATGGATCCAATAAATTACTATCGACTGTGAGGCTGACAGCTGTCAGATATTGGAAACCGATTGAAACACACTTGTCACTTGTGTTTTCTATACCCTGTTGGTGATATTCACGTCTCTAATGCCGCCTCGCCTCATGCAAATTCGAATATTTCTGCACTGTTCTGTGACCGTTATTCCTCGTCGGTGTGACGGTTATTTGCGGCATGGGAACAAAAGGCGATCATGCATGTAACTTCCAGTTACTCCACTTCCAAATTCGTTGGCTCGTGCTTAGACTCCATCTTTATTTATTTACGCTTTTTTTTTTTGTCTGCCGGTTCACAACCCTGTTGTCATATGTACAGAAATTTGCATAACAGGTATTGGGACTCCAGAGACGCGGAGCGGAGTATCAGAGAAGGTTCTTCAGGCATCAGTGGCGAACTGTCTTGTGAATGAACGAGTTCTTTGTTATAAACCTGTCAAAAAAATAGAGATTAGAAAGAGCAAGAAAAAGGAATGAAATGTAGAAGCAAAGGAAGATAGGAATTGAATGAAAAAATTAAAAGGAAAGGAAGATAGTGAAGTAGAAAGAATTGAAAGGAAGAGACGTGGGTCATGGGTTGATGACTAGACCGCAGAACTTCATGCATGTTTTTATCGATTTGGTATAATGAAAAAGTAAAAGTGGATCTTTGCCGGTCATCATTTTTACATTCGAAGGAAGGCAAGTTGGTTCACACCTTTGGAGTAACGACTAAGATGTCTGGCCGCGAAACCAGGTGGCCCGGGTTCGATTCCTAGTCGGGGCAAGTTATCTGGTTGAGTTTTTTTCCGGGGTTTTCCCTCAACCCAATGTGAGTAAATGCTGGGTAACCTTCGGTGCTGGACCTCGGACTCATTTCACCGGCATTATCACCTTCATCACATTCAGACGCTAAATAATCTTAATGTTGATACAGCGTCGTAAAATAACCTACAAAAAGAAAATAAAGGCAAGTTATTTTGCATAAATGCATATTTCGAGAGATTTTCATTTTAAATGCAAATATATATTTTTATTTTGCATATTTAATGCTTATATTAACATCTTTCCTTGTTTTTCCCGATTTATTATAAACAGTAATTTCACTGGAGGTTTTGATTTATCTAGAGAAAATCAAAACTTGAGTTGGATTTCATTGAATATTACACGATTAGAAGAAAATATGTAAAGATTAGAAGAAATAAAGTACTCTAATAGGCCTACAATAAAATTTTAATTGACTCACTAAAATTCTATTTCACTAATGTTAACTTCACCAAAGCGTCATTTTCAGTTGACTATCTATGCAGGAAACAAATGATGATCGCAAAACATGCTTTATTACCGTAAAGAATTTGCAGTTTGAAATGTTGGCAAGCAAAGAAACAAATGGTAGGGAGGTCATAAAAACAGAAGAGTGTATATAAAGATTAGAAGAAATAAAGTAGCTATTCTAATACAGTAAAATAGGTATTAATTGACTTACTAAAATTCTATTTCACTAATGTTAGCTTCCACCAAAACGTTTGAATGGAGGCGCCATTTTTAGTTGACTATCTATGCGGGAAACAAATCACGATCGCAAACCATGTTTTATAGTACCGTAAATAATTTGCGTTTTTAAATGTTGGCAAACAAATAAACAAATGCTAGGGAAGTGATAAAAGCAAACAAATGCTAGGAAGTGATAAAATTGTAGCGATAAAGAACCATGATTGGTTGAAACCAGTAGCGGCCGGTGATCAAAATCCTCGGTGAGGCCAGATGCAACTAGTTTAAGTGCTTCCGATAGGAAATGTTTGTTTATGATATTAATTATTATTGTTATTGTATTATTAATATCATTATTACTGTATTATTATTATTATTATTATTATTATTATTATTATTATTATTACTATTATTAGTCTATTCTTATTACTATCAATGAAAAATAATAATTTCACTCACCAAATAAGCTGTTATGCTCTGAGTTTAAGTGATTGTTTCAGTGTGATGAAGCAATATTATGTGTTGAAATTCCCCTTTCTTTCTTTTCTTTTTATTTTTTTCCTTTGACAGCAACAAACAAGGCCAAGAGAAGTTTATTTTCCATCACATTACCACATAACCATTTATGTTGCCCATACCAGGATGCAATAGAAACTCGCGTTTTAAGATTGTGTGTCAGAAAAATTATCAGCGTTGTCGTAGGTATCTCGGTAGTCTCTCTCTTTATTTAAAACTTCCTTTCTTTTAGTATTATTTCTTCTCGAAAAAGGACACTCTAACAATGAATTAACTGCACCAGCATTATTTCTCTCATTTGTTTCTGTTTATATTTTCCCGAAATACATAACAACATTGGCCCAGATTCACTACTGTACTACGAAGTACAATAGTAGAACACCCTCGCTTATGTCATAAACTGAGACATAAGGGGAGAGAATCTCGAGTGGGTTTCTGCCTGCCAAAGAGCTGGAATTTTGTTATTTATGGCCTAGTTAGGAAGACAAGTCACCACTGCTGTTCCCACCCCACTCTACCCTTGAGGCCGGCCCATGGATGGGAGGAATGAAACCTGACCAGGCCAGCTGAATTGTGCCTCAGCTACAACGTTTTAAGCGTAAACTCAAAGCCCGCGAAAGGACATGAAATGCATTAAGCCAGACCCGGCACGAACGATTCTGGCCTCAGGAACAAATTTTATTGCAAAACAGGTCTATATACATCACAGGCCAGATCCGGCACGAGGGACCCCGGCCTCAGGAACAAATTTTACTGCAAAACAGGTCTATATACATCAAAGTTTTCAAATGCTTCTACAGCGATATATATTTCATTGAAATAACTAATACATTATATAAAAACACAAAATTTGATTTCAGTTAAACCAAGTGACTGAGGCCCGGCCTCACTTGCCTCAGTCAATCAGCCGCCACTGGTTGAAACATATCCTTTCGTACCGTTTTAGTTATTGGTCAAAAATAGTATGACGTAAGTGTAATAGTCTAATTAAAAAAAAATTCTGGTGAAAATAAGAATTATATAATGCGTGGCGCTACAATCCTTGAAGGGCCCAGACCGACCAGCCGGTTGCTAGCCCCACGTCCACATGCCGAAGCAGAGGTGAACGATCATCCAACCAGAATGAATGTATCGTGTGGTTAGCACGATGATCCTCCCAGCCGTTATAGCTGGCTTTCGCTACCTATCGTAGCTCCCCAAATGCAACACGATGCTAGGAAAATAAGAATTATTTCCAAGAAATATAAAAGTTATGTGAGAAATAAAAGGAGTAATTGGTTAATTACTGTTGAGAACATGAAATTGCTGCAATGATAATGCTGCCAGTGCGCTCTGAATGTATTTAAACACATGCGACAATGAAGTCACGTGGTGTGTAAATTTTCATTTCAAGGAGTTTTACTCTGCAACCAAGCTTACCAGTCACATCACGTGATGTCGAGAGGTCGTTCTGGGCATTTAAACCAATTTTGACAGATAAGAGGAGACGATTCACAGTAGAGAACCTAGATAAATCGTTGGTTGTTTACCGCCATAATAATTGTGTGAATGGCAAAGAAAATTAAAGAAAGCTGGAAAGTTAGAAAGTTAAAAATGTATCAATTCAAATATGTGTGTAAAATGATTAATTAATAAATTTATATAAACAATAGATTTAATAAAATAATGTTAGCTTGATGATGATTATTGCTTTTAATTATTATTTTCATTTACATTATATTATTAAACCAAGTAAGCCTTTGAAGTGTACTTTTTACTGCACATATTTCAATTTTTAACGCGTATTTCAACAGTTTTTACTGCATATTTTCAGGGTTTTTAGTGCATAAAGCTCCGTGGTCTAGTGGTGACTGATGAGCGGACTGCACAAAAGACAAATAGAAGTAGCAGAAATAAGATTTCTACGTTCTGTGTTGGGAGTAGCCTAACTTTAAGACACGAACTTAAAAGTAGGCCTGATGTTTCAATAAAGGAGCTGGGGATCAAAACAAGGCTGGTGAAGGAAACTGAGTATTATCAGGAAAAATAGCACCAGGATGTGCAGAGGATGTTTCTGAAAAGTCTACCATTGCAAGCACTTTATAACACTCCATCGGGAAGACAGGATGTGTGACGGCGGAGAACACTGGAGACGACCGTTTAAACTGAATTTGATTTTGGAAGGAGATAACACCGAATCCCCGTATATAGAAAAAAATAACGAAGAAAGAAAGAAAATGAGAACAAAAAAATACTATCTAGCAAATAACTCAAAACTTTTGTATACAAATTATAAATTATATAAGTTAATGCTTTAAAATAAAGGAAACAAAATCCAAAATTCTCAACGCTGAACGAGCTATTGACAGAGAAAGTTACGGTCTACTATAAATAATGTTTTATCTTCCTCAGGTCTCATCTGTGGCTGATTGTTTACGTGTAAAGTATAATGACAAAAGTTGGGATTTTGAAAGTCGATTATTATTTTTTTTTTTGCCGTGTTATTCCATGTAATGCGGGTCCCTATCACCACGGCATGGCGCGTCCTCAGGTTGCGGATCGAGGAGACGGCCTCCAGATATGGAGGATAGCTGTGAATATATTGAAAAAGCAGTCGCGGACAGCCGATGAGGGGTGGTCCTCCAGCTTGGGGGTTGGACGAAGGACTAACAACTCATCACCGTAAAAACAGTTTGTTACGAATCCTTCAAATAAGCCTCGGAATGGGACTGATTCTCTGGCATGACCACAGCAAAGGAATAAGGTTTTGAGATTTGGTACTGCTGTCGAAAAATCTGAAAGTTAGAATTTATAAAACAGTTATATTACCAGTTGTTCTGTGTGGTTGTGAAACTTGGACTCTCACTTTGAGAGGGGAACAGAGATTAAGGGTGTTTGAGAATAAGGTGCTTAGGAAAATATTTGGAGCTAAGAGGGATGAAGTTACAGGAGAATGGAGAAAGTTACGCAACGCAGAACTGCACGCATTGTATTCTTCACCTGACATAATTAGGAACATTAAATCCAGACGTTTGAGATGGGCAGGGCATGCTTAGGAACGTATGGGAGAATGCCGATGAAAATGCATATAGAGTGTTAGTTGGGAGACCGGAGGGAAAAAGACCTTTAGGGAGGCCGAGACGTAGATGGGAAGATAATATTAAAATGGATTTGAGGGAGGTGGGATATAATGATAGAGAATGGATTAATCTTGCTCAGGATAGGGACCAATGGCGGGTTTATGTGAGCGCGGCAATGAACCTCTGGGTTCCTTAAAAGTCAGTAAGTAAGTAAGTAAGTAAGTTATTCCGTTTCTTCAATGCTCACAGTAAGTTATTTATGAACGTGTTAATGGTATTTCTATATCCCCGTCTGGATCATGAAGATATTTGTGGTGGGCAAAGCGGACGCGAGGAGTTTTTCTCGGGGTTTTCCTGTTTCCCCACACCATCATCATTCCATCATTACTCCACAATCACCCTCACTATGCGAGATTCTGAACCAGGCCTGCAAAGCAAATAAAAAATGGCTGAAAGTTGTACACATTATGTTCAATAAAAACTGTTGTTATAAATAGTAGAGAAAGAGAAATTTTTTTTCTTAATGCAGTGCTAGACTGTACCACAGTACGGACATCGAAGGGACATAACAATCTGTCCGCATCTGGGAGGTGTCCTTTATTGGGAGGGAGGCTCCCCAATCTAACAGTAAGTTTATAATATGCATTATGTATCCTTTCACGCTTTAAATAAAATGTATTACTGTAGTTTAATTCTAAATAAGTATAGCTTACTACAGTAAATTCTTTGCAAATTTGAACTATCGTAGATAAGACCGAAAAAGGAAAATACAGTACTGAGTCATGCAATTTTCTTCTAGGTTTACAGTTATGCAGTACTGTAATTTACATGTTTCAACTTAACCTTTAGGTTGAGGTGCCATGTCTATCGAAACAGAACTGACTGAAGTGAAGAGAATAATCCTACTAACCCTATCATGTGTTGAATACAATTTCACTATCGAGGAAATCTTGGACCCAAGAGACAGGTTAAATTTTTTGACTTTGTTTATCCACCCGCTTTCAGCTAACAAGGGGTAGCCGGCTGGGCTAGTGGTAGCCTACGAGACCCTTAGGCCTATTGTCTTCTTTCATGTTAATGAATTTTTGTACTAAATTTTCCTTTTTGTAACACATTATGTCTTGAAATCCAAGTTCTGTAAGGCAGTCAAAGGTAAATTCCAACTTTAGGACTGTGAAACAACTGTCCGTGTCTGAGAGTGTCCGATAAACGAGATTAAATTTATCATTATTTCTATATTATTTCAGTTGGGACATTTAAAATTTTTGTCCTTTATTATGATTAAGTGTCCGTGCAATATTGGGGGTGTCCGTAAGGTATTAGTAGGTTTCACTGTATATATACAGTCACGAAGCTTGAGTTGTGATAAAAATAACGACAAAATAGTCTGTTTGTAGTTATTTCACGTTGTCTGTAATAAGGCGATATTAGCGATCCTTTGGTTAGCAACTATCTGTGGATGCATATTTACTACGTACCGGTATTGAGCTTCCTGACTGTATATACTAGACTGTGATTGTACTGTCACTTGAGTTCTCTCACTTCTGATCCCCTGTTTGTGCTCTGTGCATATCATAAGCTACGTATAAAACCCATCGTTGTTAAAACTAATGTCAATGGAATTCTGTTACATTACAGTCAACGGAAATGGATCGCATTTCTCTTGTTATTGATCACACTAAGATTTATTAGAGAATGTGCTTGTACGACAAACCGATTCGCGGGTTGGTCTTGACGTTTATTACGCGTTATAACGAACGATGCTTTACATTACAGCGATGAAGTTAATTGGCGCCATGTTTGTCATTAAGGCTGTCCTGTCGTTTTCAGCGACTCGAATAATGGTTCTCATAGAACGTGCTTTCCGTTAGCTCCATGCATTATTACAGACATGTTATAGCCGATTGTCACATCAGGCCGTTGCAGAGTTGAGTAAGTAAGGAAAATGTATTTTATTTCATCAATGGAGACGTCGTTATAGCCTAGCATTAAGTACAATCACAGCAACCATCATCACACTAACACTACCACTATTATATCACCACCACCACTATCATCACATTGCTAACTTCATCCCACCACCACCGATCCTTTGAAAAGGTGGTCAAAATAACTACCAGTAGCATACCACCCTACTTTGGACCGCATTTTTAGTAACAAATACAGGGACATCATTTTATTTTTACATCAATTTTCATTGTAAAGCTTTTGAAAATATTTAATCCCAATATCCCTGGTACTAATGAAGTTCAAGTTGTCCTCCACCACAGAACCAAGGCACATATACAGTCATAGTATTTTTACTGTCATAGCAAAACAGTACGTTCCAAAAATATGTTTTATTTTTTCCAGTGAAAAAGAGCATTTTATTAGTTGCATCATTTTCCATTTGCCTTTATATTGTCGCATCCCGGTTTGACCCCACCTGCTTCTATTCGCCTTTCTGTAAATGAAAATAAGAGTGGCTGGGCTGTCTTAGCTCTTTTCTGAGAACATTAATTTCTGTTAAAACGTCTCAAATTATATCCATTTACAATTGTTTAAAATATTCCTTTCTCAAATAAAAGGGCCTCGTTAAGTATTTAATTGTCACGTGATTTCCTTCCTTTCTATGACGCAGAGTAGATAGCATGTCTGAGTAATTTTATCCTTTCGGATCGGGCAGAATTTGAAGATTGAATTTACAGTTTGTAAAGGTCTCTTTTATAAGTAGGTACAGAATTATTTCCATGGAGTTAGGATAGAAGATAAAGTTGAAAATTGGAATTACGTACAATAATTATAGAGCGAAATATGTCATTCGAACTGAAGCCTGTATCGAAATGAACGGCTACCATTTTCAAAAATGTATTTAAATATCCATATTATGATTATTTTTCAATTTTGTTCATTCTCTATATTTACAGTGGGTGGTATGGGCTGTAGTGCCTATAATATAGGTACACTGGAACATAAGAATGTTATGTTTCGCATGGAAAGCATCCTTTCGTGGTAAAAAACTCATTGTTAATTTAAATCTGTATTTTGATTAAACAAAATTCTAATGAAAATTATCAAACTCAAAATCGCGATATTTACCAAGCCATTTACGTAAATGGATAAAAAATAGTATCAAATTTTAATTAGTCTATTACCTAATTAAAGTGATTTGTTTTTTATATTATGAAAGGTATCATCGAATCCAGTCGTGAAAGGGGATAGCAAACGTCCCTAGTTTTCGGTTCTTAATCATTGATCCAAAGGTATAGCCAGATTAATATTAGAAATGGTAGTAAAAATAAAATGATGTCCCTGTATAAATAAATATAACGAGAGGAAATTAAACGCAAAATAAATATTGGAAATGCCTGCTATAATTCGACTGAGAAGCTTTTATCATTCAGTCTGCTCTCGAAAAATCTGAAAGTTAGAATTTATAAAACAGTTATATTGCCGGTTGTTGAGTATGGTTGTGAAACTTGGACTGTCCCTTTGAGAGAGGAACAGAGGTGAAGGGTATATGAAAATAAGGTGAAGTTACAGGAGAATGGAGAAAGGTACACAACGTAGAACTGCACACATTGTATTCTTCACATAATCTAATTTAGAAGATTAAATCCAGACGTTTGAGATGGGCAGGGCATGTAGCACGTATGGGTGAATCTAGAAATGCATATAGAGTGTTAGTTGGAAGACCTGAGGGGAAAAGACCTTTGGGGAGGCCGAGGCGTAAATGGGAGGATAATATTAAAATAGATTTGAGGAAATGGGATATGATGGTAGGGACTGGATTAATCTTGCTCAGGATAGGGACCGATGGCGGGCTTATGTGAGGGCGGCAATGAATCTCCGGGTTCCTTAAAAACCATCTTGTTATGTTTTGTTATTTCGTAGTTCCCTTGTTATTTCGTAGTTCCCTTAGTTCACTACTGCAATGCCTGAAAGTGACTGGACTGTGGCGCTGAAAGTGCAGTTGCTTGTTTGTTTCTGTTTCCCTGTGACGTCCGAGTTTTCCATATCGACAGTTACGTAAGCAAAACATGATCTCCGCATAATATATCATTTCTAACGAAAGCAAGCAGCTATTAAGAAAATGCAGTGCTGTGCTTTTTATCATTAGCACCATAACCATTGAGTTCTTGAGATTCAGATAAATTTAACATTAAGGATTAAAAATATCGATTCTTTTCCTCTTTTTTTTTCAGAGACTCTCATACCCTGAAGAAATCTTTCCCCGAGACTATTCCAATTTGTCTTTTTTTTTTTTTCTTTTTGTGTTTCTGAAGAATGTCTTGCCATACTTCAGTCAGCTGAGCTTATGACTAGAGTCATAGTGGTTAATTTAAATACAAGTTAGGTGTACACCAAAGATGTCAAAACGTCTGCATTGCGTGCTCACACTACAAAGTTCACTTATCAGTAGGGCTAGGATTTTGATGAAATTGCATAGATTTTTCTAGTTAGTGGGAAATGGTAACTGGATTAATATTTATCAAGTTAGGGACCGATGGCGGGTAGTATCGGAATCGGGTAATAAAAACCGTTGTATCAGTGCGTTTCTTTCATCTGCAATGCCATTTGGACAGTTACCTGAATGATATGGTTACTTTCGAGTTTTCTATGCGACATCACAGAAACAAAACCATGATCTCAATCATACTATCATTTCTAACGTAAGAAAGAAACAAAATCAGTGCTGTGCCGATATTACCCGTGATTTATATCTTGTGTGATAAACTGAGTGTTTTAAGACACATTTGTTAGGGCATTATTTTGCATTTATGCCTGTTTGAACTCATAAGAAAATCTTTTGTTTTATTTGTAATTTTTAGGCATTTTCATTTCATTTTGGCCATAAATCTCCATTATTAATGTAAAATAATTTATATTTCCTTTGATATTTTCTTTACATAGGCTATTTTGTAAATACAATTAGGTAATACGTCAATTATTTTGTATAACATTTTAATCTAATTTTTCTATCACAAATATTGTCATTTTAATATGTATGTGATACAACATGCAATGGTTTCAAACCACCCCTTCAATGCATTTAGACTCCTCTTTCCTCTAGGCATCTTTCCGGACCCAGTCATTTTTAGGCATTTACATTTAATTTTGGAAACTAAATGTAAAAAATTTTTGGCGCTACAGATATTTTGGCCAAGACCGACCAGCTACTAATGACCTACGTCCACATACCGAAGATTTATACGATCATACATGAAACTACATCAGGTAAAATAATTAATTAAAGTGTACTAATAAAAATAATGTAAAATTAATTTAATTACTAGTCTAAATATTGAGCTAATATAAAACTTTCTTTCTACTAAGTCACATTTAATGTAGATCAACTTTTTAATGGCAAACAATTTCAGAGACGCTCTGTATGGCACATTTTTGAAAGATTTTTAAAAAAAAGGTCATAAATGCATTTTTTAACATTTTGTCATGAGTTTAATGACATCAAAATCCAAGTCTCAGCAAAGATTTTTAACTCTGTAAACAATTTAGGCGCCCGGAATTTGTTTATCCCTGTTTTTTTATAATAGTTCAGACTCATCTAGATACTTTAGATCTAATTAAAGTTTGAAATTAACAAATGTAAAATATATCAACACAAACTTAAAATAAAGCAAATTAAGAATGCGTGCCTCTATAGTCCGGATCAGCTTACTTAATATCCTAAGGTGAAACCTAACCATTTTTCCCTATACTACATATGCTAGTGGATTACAGTGATTTTCTAGATGTCAAGTTGAATTTTGTTTTACCAACTTTGAATCGAATTTCGAGTACTGACAAATACGAGAACTGGCAGTTATTTTCTAACCATTATGTTGGCAGCAATAATTTTGGTAAGGGGAACTAATCAATCAAATGGAAGTTTGTGAAATTTCAACGTAATTAATCATCAATTAGTAATACTAGTATTAATATTAATATTGATTTCAATTGTGTTGACGTTGACTGATTCCAATTCAGCGATTTGACAGACGTGGTTTCAAATTATTAGCAAAATTGAAGATTTTTATTTAATTTTTACAAAATTGATTCTTCAATTTAGAACAGTTGACATTTTTGTGTATAACTTGAACGTAATTAGCCAAATTGAAGATTTCTATTGTGTATTTTTCAAAATTTAACTCTTCAATTTGGACTGCATTTCATATTTTGCATATTTACAAATTATTACAAAACAAATCAAATTGCTCCGTGTCCATTTTGACGTCGATTCTTCAATTTGGACTACAGTTGACAATTTTGGATATTTCCAAGTTAATGTCAACAAATTTTAAATAATCGTCTTAAGATTTTTGTTTTATATTTTTACAAAATTTGTCTCTTCACTCAGTTGACATTTTCCTAATTTACAAATTATTAGCAAAATAGAAGACTTTTATTATATATTTTTACAAAACTTGACTCTTTTTAAACTACAGTTGACATTTTGTAATTTCTCTTTGCTGTAGATGTTGGAAATATTCTCAGGCTCATCGGCTGTCAAATGTAGTCTAAATTGAAAAGTCAAATTTTGTAAACAGTATTACTATCAATAATAATTCAATTTTGTTAATAATTTGATTCCAATTCGTCTGTATATTCAGATAAATGTAATTAAATAAGATACAACTTGTCCAGACCTGACTTGGTAACGGTCAGCGCGTCTAATGGCCGAAATGTAATTTACCAGTGTTCAGGTTAAAATTTCGGAGAGGAAATAACATTTTAGCGTTTTTTGGGAATATGCATTTTAAATATGATCAAATGTGGGTAACTTTCGGTTTTGGACCCCGGACTCATTTCACCGGTATCAATCAAAATACATTTTTCATTCAGGTCTTGCTAAATAAACTGTTTAGTCTGTTGATTCATTTCGTAAAATAATTTTAATACCAAATAATAATAATAATAATAATAATAATAATAATAATAATAATAATAATAAAATAAGATGCAACTTAAGACCTACATGGTATGAATGAAACATGCACGTGGCTAATGGACAGAAATGTAATTTATTTCTTAGTGTTCAGATTTTTAATAAAATCTCCAAGAGAAACAAAATAAATTTTTAGGTTAGGTCTGGTGAATCGTAAACTGTTTAGTCACAGTAATGAATTTCATTTTGTCAGACAAAATACATTTTAATATTTATCCCATACACTGGCCAATATAAAATTTCATGAAAAATTTCTTCCCCCATAAAGATGAACCAGCGCGCATTAAATAAAAAATAAATAAATAAATAAATAAACAAGACATAATTGTTAATACTATATTATTATTATTATTAAAGATGAGATGCGGTAAATAAATAAATAAATAAATAAATTATCTGTCAAGTACTGCGATTTTGGGGTGCTTTTCGGTACTGATCGACAGCGAAAAATATAAACTCGTGAGAAATGCGATTTGTAAATACAACTTAGTGCTAAGTAGGACGCATTAACAGACTGTTGTAGTAAAATGCGTATAATCAACAAACAATTTATGTTGTACCTCTTCAGCCTGTTCCATAGCCTTGTATGGTACACTTACGCTGTAAGATTTGATTCTTATTGATTCTCAAGATGGAAATAACTCCTTACCTGTCCGGAATCTCACCCATGTCCATAAGAATAATTTTCACCCAAAGTGAACTCAGAATTAAGATCCTTGAATGTTGGTGTAACTCCGTTGATCACCCTGTATAGAACGTTGTTAAGCTTTTTCTGTTCCACGTAGTCACAAGTCGTGACTGGCTGGGACATGAGTAGCAAAATAAACTATATACCCAGCCTGTGATTGATTACTGTCTGGTCAGGCTTCAGTATTGAACGTCTTGATTTCTTCATGAGATTCCGTCCTTTTGTTACGATAGAGCTGGCCTATGTAAACCTAGTTCTTCGATTTCCACGTCGCTCGAGTCAAGTCGCATATAGAGTATTTTCCCCGTCCGCTGCTCATCAAAACGACAACTTCGTACCAAAGAGAATCAATGTTCGATTCCAAATAAGCCTATATTCTTTGATACTAGTGGAAGACATAGAGACTGTATTGATATTTAATAGTTTGGGATTGCGCACACTGTGCATAGATACGGTTATACAGGGACATCATTTTATTTTTACTAACATTTCTAATATTAACCCTTATACTTTGTCTTAAAGGTTGTCCAAAGGAAACAGTTTATAACCCCTTCCCGACAGAGTTCGATGATCCTGGCGTAAGATACAAACAAATACTTTATTAGTTATAGGAGGGATGAAAAGTAGTTCATCCATTTGCTGGTGAAATAATTTTGAGTTTGATAATTTTCGTTAGGTTTTTGTTTATGTTGTTATGTTTTATTTAACGATCAACGGTGTTATATCCGTTCCTGTGCAGGAATGCTCTTTTGAAACCCACGGTGCGTTGTCTGCCAGGTTCTAGGTCGGGCCTGTCACATTTAAGGCCAGTAAATGCCATCGAGCCGGATAAGACCTTGGGCATAGAGGCCAGCGCTATGCCATTTCCGCCAACCAGGTCGACGGTTTTTGTTTAATCAAAATCAGTGTATTAACAATAAGCCAATTTTTTACCTCGAACAGCTGTCCATTCGGATGTATTCATTATGCAGTTATATTAAGTTTACAGCACATTAACGTACAATATGGAGAATGATGTTAAATGATTGATTTTTTTATTGGGTTATTTTCGACGCTGTATCAACATCTAGGTTATTTAGCGTCTGAATGATATGAAGGTGATAATGCCGGTGAAATGAGCCCTTTCCAGCACCAATGTTACACAGCATTTTCGAATTGGGTTTAGGGAAAACCCGGAAAAACCTCAACCAGGTTACTTGAGGCGACCGATTTGAAACCAGTAGAACCTGGTTATCGTGCAGTAAGACGCGCTGACCGGACTGAACGGTTAATCTAAAAATCGAAAAATAATCGTATATGGATATTTAAAACATATTTGAAAATTTTCATTTCTATACAGGTTTCTTTCTTTTTATATTATCGCACTATATACTATTCCATCTAATTCCAATTACCAGGATTTAGTAACTCATGTTGAAATAATTCTGTACCTACTCTATAAAAGAGTACTTACGTACTGTAAATTCAATCTTCACTTCTGCCCGATCCGAAAAGATAAAATTATTCAGACATGCTATTTACTGTCCGTTCAAGTGGTTTTGTCGCAGGGTCGTAGTTGGGATTTATAACGTTTTTAATTTTAACGAGGCCTTTTTATTTAGTTATTTTAAACAGTTGTATAATATTACGTAGACGTCCAATTCTAACGAAATTAATGTTTTCGAAAAGATAAAACAGCCCAGCCACAAAGGGTTTTTCTTGGGGAAACCATTCAATTATCGGACGACAGTACCTTTTGATTCAATACTTGAACATATTTCTGGAACACTGTACTCACTAACTCAGTACATTTTACTATGACCGTAAGGCGACTTTGTTATATAACTTGGTTCAATTGAAGAACAGTTAGACAATGCTGTGAAGTACATTCAAAAACTCTGTTACAATAAAAATTGAGGTAAAAATGAAATGATGTCCCTGTACATCGTAATGCAAACATACATCCACTTTACACCAACTTTGTCCTAAGTGTCCAAAGGTCAGTATGTCCCCCACCGTTCTCCTCACACAAAATAATACTTAGCTAGTTCGGCGTGACATTCGCTTCAGCATTGCTGGTGTAATCTGTTGGAAAGCGCGTCGCACGGCGTCCTTCAATTCATCAATGGTGTCGTTCCGTTCCTGTGCAGCAGTGCTCTTCATGAAACCCCACGGTGCGTTGTCACAGGTTGTGAGGTCGGGGCTGCGAGGTATTGAGCTTCGTAAGATGGGTGACACATTATGCCATTTCCGTTTGTGAATATCTCAGTGATTACCCATGGGTCCCTAAGAATAACCAATCTTTTTTTAAAGTTTGACCAAGTACACCTACGACTGCATATAAAGAGAGTTTGAAATCTACTTTCCAGGCTCTATAATTGGGCGCAGTCTTCATTAAAATATTGTTACCCCCCCCTGTTCGCACCCTTTCCTTGCCAATGTCACACACAGTCTTAGAATTCCTTTAGGGCATACATGGGCACAATTTTCGGTTACGTGAGGCATTCGATTTGAAATAGTTTGTTTACTAGGAGAGAAGACTGCAGAGTAGGATGGGAAATATAAACTGCTGTGACCTGCGTCGCCTTATCGTAATCGCTAAGGCGGTCAGTGGCGAATTATTAGGAAAGCGCTTGGTTAACGTGAGAGACTCGAAAACTTTTATTCAATTTGGGTAAATTAATTCGGCAGCTTTAATCATAAACCTCTTTACTGTTTCTCCGTCGCTGAATTGATTTAAATCACAGGCGAGAAATTGCGTAACTAGCCAATAATATTCCATCACGTTGTCTACGTTTATTTTCTTGAATATTCTGGCGTTTTTCTGGATTACTTAATAGATTTGCACGTTCTCGAACTAAAATAATTTCAGAAAATCATATTTCGTTTTCTACGCACATTTGATATTTTTTTATAAATTTCTTTTGGAAATAATACGTATAGGGAAAGTCGGTAATATTTAATTCTCGTAGTTTCTTTTTACGATGATAGTACCTGATTGACATATTTAATTTCTGTGACGTATAGAGAAACGTAACCATGTCATTTAGGTATATATGGTGGTATGAAAGAAAATCCGTTAAGATCATAAACAACATTTAATTTTCTTTTTGCAGCGTGTTTAAGGTATAAATTTAGTATACTATGCAAATGTTAAGATCATAAATTTTCTTCGGAATAGTACGAAAAATAACATTTAATTTGTCTTACCTTCTAATTCAGCATGTTCTTTATGACATAAGGAGTAATGTTGTTGTATATTAAATTTATTAATGCCTAATAGGATTTTCGAGCATAACATACATCGTATGTTCTGCCCTTCAAAACAGCAAAAAAACTCTTCTTCCCATTTCTCATGAAATAATCGTTTTCTAACGCGTACACACTGCTTTGATAATGCCTTTATGCCACCACTGATATTGCTTATGAAACTGATATAGAACCTGCCCACGCCTAGGAGCTACGTGAGGAGGAACGGGGACTGTGAAGATGATGTCACTCAGAGCGATAAGCTCTGTGAAGGTCAGTGAGGCACAAATTCACAAGTGAGGCACGATGCCCATCTCTGCTTTAGGGCATCTTCCAAAGCGATTCCCATTACTTTAACAACAGACAGTTCATCCACTATGCGGGTTGCTGTGGTTCTTGAACCTGCGCCGCTCAGTCGCACGCGGATGACTCACTAGACAAAGGTGGAGGCCTCGACATCAACGTGAGAAGGTGTATTATTTGCTCTCCTGTTTCTTCGCCCAGCCCGCAGTTCCTCAGGCTCCTCCCTTGCAACGGTGAAGCTTTCTATGGAAGAATTCATTTATCTATAATTTGAAGATATGTTTAAAAGGCTGAAATGTTTGTGAAGCGACGGAAGGAATCCATTACACTATACTTAAAGTCTGAAGCATTGGACAAAGAAAAGAATAGAATCTGAATAAGGAAAGAGGGGAAAATGGTACGAAGTACAAGAGGACTTAAAAAATAGAGTGCGATAAAAAGAGAAAGTTTGAAGAGAAGAAGAAAAGAAGATGAGGAAAAGAAGAAGAGTGAAGAGAAGTGGAGGAAAGTATGGGCAATGAGGAAATGAAGACGAAAGAATAATAATAATAATAATAATAATAATAATAATAATAATAATAATGTTGTTGTTGTTTAGTCAACTGTAGGAATGCAGGTTTAAATCTCATAAAAGATAACAAAAGGGCACCACTTATAAGGCAACTAAACCAGGAGATTATGGGGTAGTGTGGTCAATTCCTTTCCCCCATTGCATACATCGCCGAATAGCTACATATTACACTAATCAGACTTCAGATGTATACAAAGTTCTGCCTCTGACACATATCGTCAACACACTGCGCATGTGCAGTAAACAAGAATCCCTGCATATATTCTACTTGTGGACAGTCGTGCGAAATTGAGGAGCGTTTTTGCTAAACTCTATAGATGCAAAATTTTGCGGAGATGAGTTATATATCACAATCATATGATGTTTAGCTTCTGTATCACACTATGCAGTCAGATTTTGCATAACTCGAATCATACCGTGCTTAGAAGATGATTAGAAATATCTCCTTCCCACAACATGAACTGTGTATACAATAAAACCTGTTTTCTGAGAAAAGTAGTTTTGTGCATTTATTGAGTTTAGCAAAAACGCTCTCAATTGTTGCCTACATACTGGTGGACATCCATCAAGTCTCGCTTCAAATTTTAATTCCGTATCTGTATATATCATCCACAACCTCAGAGGTAAACTATTATCAGTATTATTATTATTATTATCATTATTATTATTATTATTATTATTATTATTATTATTATTATTATTCACCTAAACTGGCTTTTTATTTTTGAAGTATGGTTTAATTGGACATCACATTTCCGTAGTAGTATTAACATGAAGTATGCCCATTCAGAACTTTAAAAGCTTATACTTATTATTGAGAAAAATTCGTTCCGGCACCGGAAATCGAACCGATATCTACATCTACATGTTGACTAGGTATAGTCTTGATTATTGAATGAGTACAACGGGACCTTGTATATGAATATATATAAATTTAGAAGCTTATTTTTAATACGGAGCATCTATTCTCTAAAAAAAAAAAAAAACCATTGAATGCTGTAGCCTGAATATTATAAATATAATATTTTATGTGTATGTAGCTGGGTAACTTTCGGTTTGGACCCCGGACTCATTTCACCGGCATTATTTTATCATTATAAATTAGATGTTGATACAGCGTCGTAAAATAACCCAATAAAATAAATTATGTGTATATTTGCGTAAGTTATTTTGTTTATATTATTGTTGGGAACAAGGTGTTCTACGAGTATTTATTATTAATTTGCTTTAATTGTGACTTGCAATTGATAGCTGTAGAGTAGCCTACCATCTCAATGCTTGTGACTTAGAACATGTTCTTCTTCCCCTACGCCATATTTTCATGTTTTCTTTCGTCCTCCAAGCAACTTTCCTTCTGTTTCCTTACAGTCAATGTGTAGTAAGTTTCTTTTTTTTATCCCATCCAATAGCTATGTGTCTGATTTGTTATGTGGTATTTTTCTTTCTGTCAAAATCCTTCTTCCCCATTACATTTTTTATTTATTGTTTGATAAGTCTGGTTCCGGTTGAGAACTGCAGTCGGTTCTTTCTTGTTGTGAGGTCGTATTTTATAGTTGGTTCCTTGTGTAATACTGTACTTTCAACATTCTGAAATGTTTCGTTTTATATTCCTGTAGAGTTCGTGTGATGCATCTCTTTCTAGTATGCACAGACACGAAATAAATGTTAGTTTACATCAGCGGTGACTAAAGCGGGTGTCGTGATTACATCGTGTAATCACAGACATTCAAACGGGTACGAGGAGTTTCCTGTGTGTTTCATCCACGTACTGAAGGCAAGCAGTGGCGGTATCATGTCACTCTACAAACTCTGTCTCTACAAGCAGTAAGAGGTGGTTTCGTAAAGAATGAGGAGAACTTTTTTGTAGTTATGTCGAACAAAATGTAACATGTTTACTTGGTCAACGGTTCAATTAGGAGTATATAGAAACATTAATTGCCACGGTGAATAATGTATTATTATTATTATTATTATTATTATTATTATTATTATTATTATTATTACTGACCACTAAGTATGTGTTTCTATAATACTTCTGCACTTGCATGAATATTGATATTTTTAGATCTTGTCCCTAGAAGGATAAAAGTTGTTAGGTTTTATTTCAATTTTAGTTTTCTTAATTTTTAGATGATGGTAACTATTTATTAGTTATTCATTTAATAATAATATAGAAAAACTGATTCAATATTATGTGCCAACGAAATATTAAACGCCAGGAACAGACATGTCTTAAATCATAGCCAGGAAGAGAAAGATGAGATAAATAAATGTAAGGAAGTAGCTACCTAATGGGGTTTGAAATATCTCGTGCTCTAAAGCCTTTTAATAGAACAGAATTTCTCAAAAGAGTAATGATTAAAATAGCTTAAATAACTTGTCCATAAGAAGTTTTTAATTTAAAAAAAAAATACGAATTTCTCGACCAAGTAACTAGAGAAGAATTTAGAAAATTCCTGATTATATTCAAGAGGAAGGTTAAAAATAAGAAGCAAGAAAAATCGTATATTATTCACTGGCTCTTGATGACAGCAGTGACATTACTAATACAGCAAAGCTTGAGATTTTTGTTCGCGGGATTGATCAAGATGTTAGTACAGGAACCACCACTGGTTGTAGTTTTGTTGCCTCCGTCTCTTTACTTCATAGGCTGTCTGTCGCATGTAATCACTGCAGCACGAGTTTTGGCCACCGCTGGTCTACATAATGTGCATGTGTAATTCGAAAGATTTCAGCTTTTCGTAAATGTATATTATTATTATTATTATTATTATTATTATTATTATTATTATTATTATTATTGTTGTTGTTGCTTCTGTTTTAGTAGTTGATGATATTTTTGATTTTATCAACAGTAATCGCACTAGAGGTTTTGATTTATCTAGAGAAAATCAAAACTCGAGTGGGATTTAATTGACTATTACACGGTTAGAAGAAAGTATATAAAGATTATAAGTAACAAAGTACTCCAATACAATAAAATATTAATTGACTTACGAAAATAAAAATGTCTTCAAATGTATTATTGCACCATTACGCTAGATGGCATTTGGGCCAACTATGGAATCTTCATTGAACTCTGTAGACGGTTACTAGTCAAGAAGGGTTTGTTGATTCAGTTTCGTTTTTATTAAAACATTTGCATTCCACTTCAATCATCCGGATCCCAGTAATCAACGCCACTTGACAGATGATTTTCAATAAATCTCAGTATTAAACAATCTCTGATACGTGACTATCCATAATATCATAAAGCAGAAGCTATGACATAACCTAAATAATATACACAAGTGTTAGAAAAGTTTTAATTAACGACGATGGCATAAAAAATAAACATGAATAATTTTAAAAGGAAGAATTATTGAATGTACAATTTTCAAATTTGAATGTGGTTGGTGGTTCAATTGATGTTATTTTGGACGTGTGCGTAATAGAAGTGGAACTCGTTGATTTAGGCCTACATGGTGTATGCAACCTATTCAGGATTTCCGAATGGTGCTCTTCATTTATTTGTAAATAGGATTTCAGAAGATGCATAGGTATGATCAGTGATTTTTTTTATTAATTCTTGTTCTTGAATGCCAATGCGAGTCATATTTGAAACTGCTGTCCATCGACTGGACTGGATATATATATATATATATATATATTTTTTTGACGTCCAGACCAGCGCAGTTTCAAATGTTGGCAAACAAAGAAACAAATGCTAGGGACGCGATAAAATTAAACAAATGCTAGGGACGCGATAAAATTGTGCGATAAGCAGCCATGATTGGTTGACATACGTCCTTTCGTACTGTTTTATTGGTCAAAAGTAGTATGACGTAGTAAGAGTGTAATAGTCAATAAAAACTTGTTCTCTGAAGTTCTGTTTTGTAAAGCTCTGTAATATTTAGATGCAGTTTTCTGCCCTCGTTTGAAGGCGACAGTTTGGTGGTGAATTCTAATCCCTATTTATTTCTTTAGTTATTGAATGTGATGCTGGGGTAGAGTGGCTTGTAAACTCTTTAAACGGCGCACAAAGGACAAGGGAAGGAGTATCGTTGGTGGAGAATGAATCTGCTTACAATGGCAATGCCAGTCTTTGGCAGGGGTGACCAAGATTTCGTGCGGCTGTTTATAAAGCAGGCGTTCGCTGACATAACAGTGGAGATTTTTTTATCCATTTCATAGATCTTCGTATAAGAAGTACTGTATTCATATTATAAGCAATCACAGACAAATTTAAAGTTGGATCATAATGTTTATTCTATCTCTTTCGTACCATCAAAAATGTACTTTCGTTCCTGTTGTTAAATGAAATTTAAATTTGTTATTTTAACAGTATCCTTTGAAGAGGTGGAATAATTCAAATACCTGGGAGCAACAGTAACAAATATAAATGATACTCGAGAGGAAATTAAATACAGAAAAAATATGGGCAATGCCTGTTATTATTCGGTTGAGAAGCTTTTATCATCCAGTCTGCTGTCAAAAAATCTGAAAGTTAGAATTTATAAAACAGTTGTATTACCGGTTGTTCTTTATGGTTCTGAAACTTGGACTCTCACTTTGAAAGATGAACTTAGGTTAAGGGTGTTTAAGAATAAGGTGCTTAGGAAAATATTTGGGGCTAAGAGGGATGAGGTTACAGGAGAATGGAGAAAGTTACACAGCACAGAACTGCACGCATTGTATTCTTCACCTGACATAATTAGGAACATTAAATCCAGACGTTTGAGATGGGCAGGGCATGTAGCACGTGTGGGCGAATCCAGAAATGCATATAGAGTGTTAGTTGGGAGGACGGAGGGAAAAAGACCTTTGGGGAGGCCGAGACGTAGATGGGAAGATAATATTAAAATGGATTTGAGGGAGGTGGGATATAATGATAGAGAATGGATTAATCTAGCTCAGGATAGGGACCAATGGCGGGCTTATGTGAGGGCGGAAATGAACCTCCGGGTTTCTTAAAAGCCAGTAAGTAAGTAAGTATTACAGCTCTTTCGTACCATCAAAAATGTACTTTCGTTCCTGTCGTTAATTGAAATTTAAATTTATTTTAACAGTACCGCTACTTTTTTATTTTTAAGCGATGCGTAAGCAAAAGAAAATCTATGGCATTCTGGAAGAAATGCAATATGTGTAAATAAAAGTTGTAATAAAATGACAAGACGAGTTTCTGAAATTAGTTACTTGAAATATTTGATATTACTCTACAAAGTATGTAGCATTAATGGATATTGCAAAATTCAACAAATGGATATTATAAAAATTCAATAAACTAAAAAAATAATTAATGTAGCGTCAAACATGAAGTTGAGATCTGATATTTAGCGACGAAGAGATATTTTTGAGTGTTTAAACTATTTCTTAGAAGTAGGCCTTAACAAACATGAATGAAGGTAAACCTGCGCCATGCCCAGAATGAAACCCTGTGCTACAGGGACATCATTTTATTTTTACTTCAATTTTTATTGTACCTGAGTTTTTGAATGTACTTCACTCCCACCCCCTCTACTAGTAAACTTCCAACCGTCCTCCACACAGACCCAAGGCCGCGTATGCAGTACTGGGTGAGTATAGTACGTTCCAGAAATATGTTCGCGTTTTCCAGTGACGAAAGAGCTTTCAATATTGAATCATATTTTCGCACAGGTACTGGCGTCCGTTTCCCTACGTCGCATCCCGGTTTCCCTCAACTGCTTCTGTTCGCCCCTCTGTAAAGTCTAGTAGCCGGACTGTCTTAGCTCTTTTCTGAAAACATTAATTTCTGTTAGGAATTGGACGTCTACGTAATATTATACAACTGTTTAAAATAATTGAAATAAAAGGGCCTCGTTAAGTAATTAACTGTCACGTGATTTACACCCCTCCTTTCTACGACCCTCCGACAAAATCACTTGAACGGACAGTAGATAGCATTTCTGAGTAATTTTATTTTTCGGATCGGGCAGAAGTGAAGATTGAATTTACAGTACGTAAGGTACTCTTCCATAGAGTAGGTACAGAATTATTTCAACATGAGTTACTAGTACGAAGGACGAAACTGGTAATTGGAATTAGGTACAATAGTCTATAGTGCAATAATATGCACAAAAGAACTGAGGCCTGTATCGAAATGAACGGTCACCATTTTCAAAAATGTGTTTAAATATCCATATTATGATTATTTTTCAATTTAACTTCATTCTCTATATTGTACGCTAATGTGCTGTAGGCAGTATAATATACACTGCATAATGAATACGTCCGAATGGATAGCTCAATTCATGAGTAAAAACACTTGTTGTTATAACTGTACTGTATTTTGATTAAAAAAATCGTAATGAAAATTATCAAACTCAAAATTGCGACATTTCCTTACTTACTTACTGGCTTTTAAGAAACCCGGAGGTTCATTGCCGCCCTCACATAAGGCCGCCATTGGTCCCTATCCTGAGCAAGATTAATCCAGTCTCTATCATCATATCCCACATCCCTCAAACCCATTTTAATATTATCTTCCCATCTACGTCTCGGCCTCCCCAAAGGTCTTTTTCCCTCTGGCGTCCCAACTAACACTCTATATGCATTTCTGGATTCGCCCATACGTGCTACATGCCCTGCCCATTTCAAACGTCTGGATTTAATGTTCCTAATTATGTCAGGTGAAGAATACAATGCGTACAGCTCTGCGTTGTGTAACTTTCTCCATTCTCCTGTAACTTCATCCCTTTTAGCCCCAAATATTTTCCTAAGAACCTTATTCTCAAAAACGCTCAATCTCTGTTCCTCTCTCAAAGTAAGAGTCCAAGTTTCACAGCCATACAGAACAATCGGTAATATAACTGTTTTACAAATTCGATATGTGCTAGTTTACATAAATGGATGAACTACTTTTCTTCCCTTCTATACCTAGTAAAGTGATTTGTATTTTACGCCAGTATCATCGAACTCCAGTCTTGGAAGGGGGAGCAAGCGGTGTTTCCGGTTCTAGACCTTTAATCCAAAGATATAGCCAGGTTAATATTAAAAATGTTAGTAAAAATAAAATGATGTGCCTGTATAAAGTTGAATCATAGAGCTGATACAGAAACGCTTTCGGTAGGTTCTACAGAACTCTGAATGATGGACCTTCAAAAGCGACACTTAACGGTATCTTCACCCATAAGCGTGGCTGTTCCACCCCTAACATTCTCCAGCCACCAGAGTCGCAAGTTCCTTTTAGGGACAGTGATTCTTTCACCTATAACGATGGCAATTTCTTTTCATGGCTGTAGATGAGTCGCAGACTATAAGTTCTTGATGTTTTACATGAAGAAGCAGGAGGGAGACCTTGTATAGGCTAAATATCTCGACTCGATTTCCTTTTATGAACTTCTTGAGTCTACCTCTTTCAATGTTTATTGATACTTCGAAACATTTGAGCGAACGAACTCTGAGAACGTGACAAAAGTGAGTTTCACGGATGAAAGTTGGCAATTAAAAAGTTTTGATATTGTCTTTTTTCCGGCTTGTGTAGATACTACAGAAATTAATCAGCTTGTGTTCCGCGGACACTTGCCTCACAAAACATTAATTTTAAAAACCACTTTAGTAACTGCCAATTATATCTACGTTTTTACAAACAAGTGTTATTAAAAGAGTTGCCGGGACCATTAAGTGGGGAAGTATGCATTTAATTATAAAAAAATTGAGAGGATGTCGTCATAAACAAAATGAAAAGCAGTTCCGGGAAACAAAATTTTCTGGCCTGTAGTCCGCATTCCCATTATCTCTCTTATATTTTCAGGAAGACTACGATGAGCTATAAACTACTACTGTTATTTTGAAGTATGATACTATAAATAACGTTTATGCTCGACCATGCCGAAATGTAGTAATTATACACCTGGTAGCAGACCTTTAATGCATGTCATTAAAGTACACCTACTCATGAAAGGTCAGGTCTTTCAGCCAATGACGATTCAGGTTACAACTGTTCAGCCAATGACAGGTCAGCTTTCTACCGTTATAAAACCGCAAGTATCGATTATTCTCGGATATGCAATCGAAAGAGAATTAGCGAAAAGTCACGGAGGCTGGAAATCCAATACTGTCGCAGAAGGTTATGTTCTGTTACTATAATAATTAGCAGGGAACGGATTTATATGGACTAAAAATATATGAAATATGTATATATGTAGTTATTTTTACCAAAATATGGAATTAAATATGGAATTTTACCAAAATATGGAATTAAATATGGACTTAAAATTATAAAAAAATGACTATGTACGTTAAATATTAGTACATTTTAATCAAACTAAACAAAAAATATAATGGACGTACCTTATCTTCCAATGTAGTTTCAACAAAACACAATTTTTATTGTCTGTTACCATAACAATAGGTTACAAACATTTCTTTCAAGTGCTGAAAAGTGAATCTTCTTCTATTGTCTCTGAGGATAGATTTATACTGACTAAAAGAGCGTTCGACGTCACAAGAAGTAACTGGTACATAATTCAATTTCACAATGTCTGCTGGGGATAAGTCCAAGTTAATCTTCACTGTTGATTCACCACTCATCACAGCAACAACCTTTTGTAGTTCTTCATATCCAGGGTTTTTGAAAGTACAGTGTCCACCTTAGCTCTTACTGCATCTGCAACTTTACCTCTACCACGATTCAGTTGTTCCACAGTACTATTTATAATTTCAAAACTTTCAGATAGTGAAAGGTGCCTATTTTGGAGACTTTTGAGCGTTTTTATGATGCATGAAAATGTATGCTGAATGTGAGCTAAGTCATTCTTCACACTTATGTCACAGGTAACTGTTTTCGCAGTATCAATTGAGACTGCATCTTCAGAGTCCAATGCAAGGAGAACATTGTTAATAGAGTCTATATGTTCGGCATAATATTCAACTGCTTCTAGCCATGTACCCCATCTAGTTAAAATTGGCTTTGGTGGCAATGGAATTTCAGGGTACATTTCTTTCAACACGTTAACTCTACTGGGAGCTTTGAGAAATACTTTTTTCACTGATGAAATCAACAAATCTACTTTAGGAAATTGTCTCTGACCACTTCTGCCACACGATGAAATGCATGCGCCACACAAGTAAAATGAGTCAATTTAGGATATACAACAGATAATGCTTGTCCAGCTTTGACCATATAAGGGGCAGCATCGCTAATAAAGAATAACACATTATCGTACATAATACCCTTTGGCCACAGGATACCCATAGCTTCGTTGAACAGTTTAACTATAGTTTTGTTATTGCACTTTTCTAGAACATCACAATGTAAAAGAATTCGTTCAGAATATTGTTCACTTAACAAACCGATAACTACATTACCAACAAGTCTACCTCCTTTGTCGGGAGTCTCATCAATGGAAACCCAAATTGAACTATCTTTAATTTCATCTCTTATCTTCTGTATTGTCTCATCGTAGATGGATGGAGCATACGTCTTCCTAAGTGTTGACTCATCCGGGATTGTATGTTGAGTATATTTTTCAAGGAATTCCCTGAAGACCTTATTCTTTAGTTTGTAGAGAGGAATATCAGCAGAGATGAGAGAACGGCACAGGTCGATGTTAAACTCAGATCTTACATTCGATGTTGTTGGTTGTGTTAAAAACAATTGTCTCTGCTTGGAATTTAGTTGTTTGTTGGCCTGATGTTTACTAGTTGTAATGTGTTGTTGCACAGGAACTTTTGTGTAGATGATACTGCACACTGACACAAATTACAAAATAATATTTTATTGTCAGTTGATAAACCATCTTCTTTAAATTCTGAAATGTAACTTGTTAGTTTTGATTTTAAATTGACTGAATGACGTACTTTTGGCATATTTACCGTCTTTATAGTATGATTTACAAAACTGAACCTATGTACTCTGACTGGCATTTAACTGTTGAGCTGCACAACTGAAGTCTGTTAAAAATTTTAAATTAAATTAATACAGTTTTGTAACTTACTTTCCCATTGTTGATAGGACTGCTAATTTTCAAATAACTCTGATGTTAAAGGGATTACTGAACATGTGTTTAAATCTCTATTGTTGAAATGTATTTTTAAAAGTTAATGGAATTTTGTTTTGTTTTATTGTTAAACCTAATATAATATGGACTGTTTTATATGAAATATGGAAAATATATGGAAATTAACGAAAATATGTACTAAACTCTAAAATATGGAAAAATATGGAAAATAAAAGTAGGATTTTTCAACCCTACACATTGTGAAACATAAAGATAATGCAAAATATAAATTATATTAGCTTTATAAGTAAATATGTATTTACATATAAATCCTTTCCCTGATAATTAGCGTTAATTGTAAATAATATTCAAATACATTCAATTTGTCATCTCGTTTTTCAATGTCTAATTTAATTTCAATGTTATCTCTGTAGGTTCTTATGGCCTAGCAAGGTCAATGTGGACATCTGTTCCTCGGAAAAAAATCAATACTTTCGCGTCTGCGCACATCTCACAACATACGGAACATTTCTCAAGGTCAGATACAAATAAAATTAATAATATCAAGTTTAGAAATATGGTCGAGCATAAAAAGTCGTATGAAACTCGCCTATAATGATAATTAAGAAGCTCGTATGAAAATTATGAAACTCGCTTGCGCTCGTTTCATAAATATCCATACTCACTTCTTAATTACCTTCATTATAGGCTCGTTGCATAATGTACTATTTAGTTCTTTTCATAACAAAATGTATTGCAATAAGTTATAATAATAGATTATACTGAGATTTTTATAGTCATATTTTATACGTGAAATAAGCCTTGGTTCTGATATTAAATATCGGCATGAAATGAGATATTTTTATACATCGATTTATTTCATCGTCATATTTAATCATCAAGATTGTTGTTCTTCGAGAATTTATATTTCTGGATCGTTCCGATTTCATCAAATTGAGGATTATGAACTTTGAAGAGATAAGATAAGAGTTTGTTTATTGATTATACCTTCTCAGATGCCACTCCAGTAACAAGAAACGGTAACATACCAATGATGTGGTAGCATTTTTAATTTACGTGCCGATATCAACTCCATGTGGAATACGAAACACAGTTACCTTATCAAGAGTTTATTGACATAAGTTGAAGTAAATATGTTGCTAATGGTAATCGTAACTAGGAACGATTTTTACAGCAGAAAGTGACAACGTTTGACATTGAAAGTATTGATGCGTGCAAAAAAGATATATCAACACAAAGGCTTCCGACTGGGTATTAAATCAACTCGCCGACTATAGCTATCTACAGCTTCCGATAAAGATGTTTATTCCTGCGTTCCGTAATCAAATTAGACGAGAGAAAGAAAGAGGTGAGAGGTGAGACAGAGAGATGATCTGGAGCAAGTCTTATTGCACGCAACTACGTCATGTTTGTGGGTGAGGTTAGCCGAATGCAACTTATACGATTGGTGAGTAATGATGAGCAATCGGTGTTCTCATTCTTCACTTCTCGCAGCATCCACCATCTGAGCAGATTATTCGAATACTTGTTCATGATTCGAGATATATCTCGAGAACTTAAAAGAATCGAATAATTCGTATTATTTTTATTATTCGAATACTTCCACCACTAATTGTAACTAATACAAATCGGAAAAATTAAGTTTCTTAATCTTCTACACTTGTAATTCATTACTCCATCCTACAAGTTAGCTTAGATGTGATATTTGAGTTGTTTTGTTCCACAGAAATATTAACATCAACAACTTGTATCGTTTACTGATTGAGATTTTTACCTATGAAAGGAAGATGGTAGTTTTTAAGTGTTATTGATATTATTACACTCTTATTAACTGATTTAAATACTTATGTTGACCCAATATCAGTAATGAAAGAATTGGTGGTGAGAATAAAGTGTGTTGCGTATTTAGAGAAACAACAAGCAATTCAATTGACGGGTCCACGGGACAACCCACAAATCCTGATATATACGTAGAATATCTCCTTATCTCACTGATATGTGAAGAAATATCTTCAGACTGAACTCTATGACAACATAATTCTAGTGGTATAATTAAAGACTTGAATTGACAAACATTCCAAGTCCTTTGAAGATCAGGAGAGCAAGAAAAATATACAAGTTTGCAATGTAAGAGTACTGAAATAAGTATTTGTGTGATTAAAAAACACAGGCTTAGAGTCAGACTTGGGATATTCTTCTTTACAGGTTGGGTAGCGTATGCAAAACACATTAAAAAGTCAAATTCGGTAAATTTTGGACCTGGGATGTTTGGTAATTCTGATGTTCAATTCACATCCGTAAAATTTGGGCTTTGCGAGAACAAATAACAGAGCATTTCAATTTATATAAATATCTTAATCGTGGTTTATCCTCTTATCTGACTGGGCCCCTCAGTTTTTGAACAGGGTGAGCGACATCAAAACCTTTGCATTGCATGGAACAATTCTACATATAGAAGGAATGCAAATTGAGCCAGACATCACCTGATCAAATTTGTGTAACTGTGTCTGCGGTGGTTGCGTGTATAAACCATCAGCCTGTCACGCCGGGTTCGAATCCCAATCAGGCCTGGCATTTTTAATTGAAAATAATACTCATGGCGGACAAGGACTCACTCGGGGTTCTCTAGTTTCCCCATTAAACTTGGACATAATTCAGTTTTATCATAATTTCTCCTACCAACAGTAGCGATGTGGGATTTCCTGCATGCGGAACTAGATTCACAGCGTGCTTCAGCAAGGTCGGCTGCTGTGAGTGGGAATGCACCAGCCTGGGATTAACATAATGTGCAAGAGTGGGCGGGCATGCATGCAAGAGCAAGAGACCACCACAATTCAGAAAAGAAAATATGCCAACTTAGTTATTTATCATTACACACAAATTCCCAACTCTTGCCCTTCAAATGCAACCAAATAAAGATAAAGGAGAAGAGCCACCGGCGTAGCTCAGTCGGCTAAGGCAGTTTGCCTGCCGATCCGGAGTTGCGCTCTGATGCGAGTTCGATCCCACTATCCACGATCAGCATGACGCGAGACCACAACCTTCAGACAACACACAAGACAATGGGCACATAATATTTTTATTTATTTATTTAACCTGGTAGAGATAAGGCCATCAGGCCTTCTCTTCCCCTCTACCAGGGGATTACAACTACAATATTAATAATACAATTACAATTATAATTACAAATAATATTAAATTTACAAATACAATAAAAATCAAAGTACTAAAAGATTAACTGACTAATAAAAGCTAGACAATTTATTGCAAAAGTTAAGAAGAGAGAATTTTTTTTAACTAAGTAAAAATTAAACCTACTCTACGCAGTAAGAAAATGCTTAATAAGTTTGCTTTTGAACGCTACTAAATTCCGACAGTCTCTGATGTCACTGGGTAGGGTATTCTACAGGCGCGAGAGCGAGATTGTGTATGATGATGACTACGATGATATCTTATGTGTTGGTATGGCTAGTATGCGGCTATTTTGCGTGCGTGTGAAGAGATTATGATATGACAGGTAACTGAAACGGGAGGCAAGGTAGGTAGGTGTAGAGGTGTGAAGGACTTGGAAAAGGAGAACAAGAGAATGAAAATTTCTACGTTCGTTAAGCCGTAGTCAGTTTAGAGTTTGAAAGGATGGGGTAATGTGGTCAGCGCGACGGACATCGCAGACGAAGCGAACACAAGAATTATGAACACGTTGTAAGTTTTACGACTGGTTGACATTGAGGTCAGTCAGTAGAGAATCACAATAATCGAAGTGGGGCATTACTAGTGTTTCCACGAGTATTTTCTTGAGTGATAGCGGGAGGAATTTTCGAATGCTGTTTAAGGAATGTAGTATGGAAAACACTTTTTTGATAATATGGGTTACTTGGTTATTCCAGTTTAAATGCGTATCAAGGTAACTCCAAGGTTTTTAACACAGGAAGCAAAAGGGATTATTGTGTCGTTTAACTTGACTGGAAGAGCAGGAAGAAATATATTTTCTTATCACTACAGGAGAATTGAAACTGGATTAGCAAGGTTCATTCCCAGAAACGTTACCGTTGGACCATTTAGCAAAGTTACTGTAAATTTGTTTATGCCAATTAAAATGTTTGTAAGTGTATTCGCTCGGGCTGCTCTTTTTGTCTCTTCGCTATTGGCCAACAACAAATCTTCCCTCGATTGATAGCCTGCTGCAAGATTCTACTTCACAACATACATGTTTGAATAAATATAATAATACAAATTAACGGATTTTAGGCTGTCTGCCTGTTCAGAGCGCTACAGATAAAAGAATACATGTTGGCTAACAGTACATATGAAGGCAGGAGAACAAGAAATATGTTGTAGTCGGGAAACAGGCAAAGGCTTCGGAAACTGGGTAGCCGGCACTAATTGACTGAATGGAAAGCAGCAAGAGTTAATTACTTTGTCGGCTATCGGATTTTTTTTTTTGGTCTGGTTCCACCTGTTCTGATTGACTGAACGGCTGGTCGAAGACCGGGTTCAAATCCCAGAGTCAAACTGGAATTTGTGGTGGACAAATACAGTGTGCGGCACATTTTTATAGTTATTCCCGTTGAAGGTTAAAATGTCCATTTCAATACGTCCGAAAACAGAAATGTCCACTTACATAAATGTCCACAAATATAAATGTCCATAGAATTAAATGTCCACTTGTTTAAATGTCCACAAATGTAAAATGTCCTATACATGAGATCATAATTTTTAATGTATAAACACACAGAAATACCCAATTCACAATGCATTTTTTATTCCATCTCTTAATATTGACCTTTCTCCTCTGGCTGTCCATGCATTTTAAGTGATAGGATATTGCTCGAAGGTAGCGTTTTATATTATTCCTGTCTTTGTATTCATGATATCTCCTGACGATTGCCTCTATCCGTTGTTGGTTTCTCTGGTAGCATAATGTTTATTAACTGGAGGCTTAATATTTCGATGACCTACTCGAATTTGATGTATGAGAGTTTTGTCTCATGTTGTTCAGCTTTGATGTTTTGAATTAGCATCCAAACACTCACGTGATGAGCAGCGACCATCTTCTGAAATTTACTATGAAATGCTTCCACTGCATTGTTTGTTCGTTGGTGTACTTGAAGAGCCAGCATAAACATGTTTCAAATTGAATACGGACTTATTTATACTGGACATTTTGTTGTGGACATTTTTGGATGAGAACATTTTTTACTTGACTTTTTCCCTTGTACATTTTGCTCTGGACATTTTTGTTTGTGGCCATTTTTCCTCTGGTCATTTTAAGTGGACAATTTAACCTGGAAGCCCGTCTTCTTGCCTCGTGGCTCATGTGCTTGACCGAATTCGATGCTCAGTGCAGACCTTTATTTATTTCTAAAAAAATTTTAACTGTTGTTAATTTCTATATTTTCCATTGTTTGATGAAATCCTTTCTGGTATAAGATATTTATCCATTGTGATTATATTCATTTAGTTGATTAAGTTGTAATGAAAATACGTAATACATCTGTTTAGGTGTTAATCAAAAATTGATTTTTTAGGTTTTACACCAAGTGTTGTACAAATATTTTTCAGAAATCTCTTATAAATGAGTCTGTTGTGGGATGTTTACTTGATAATATGTGGCCTATATTAAGAGGTACGTACACCATCGAGTGTTCCCTGAGAGCTAGAAAATACTCATCGTGTTTGCCAAGGCTTGTTCAAACCTGCTTTGGAACTGGTTCCCTCTGATCCGCTCTGACGATCCCGTGTCCAAACAAGGAAGCCTGGTCGCCACAGTTCATTCGACCTTAAACAGACGGCGACAAATTGAGACTCATAAATCTTGTTTGTAGCATGTGACATACCAAGATCTGACAGAGACACGTTAGAAGACCGGAATGTGCTCTGCACCCAAGGAGTCGTTGGATCAATTTCACACGGGAGAGCGTAGTTCGTCAACGAGCAACTCTGTCGAACTATTTTGAAATAAATTTATTATTTTTAATTACAGTATATTGTGACTCATATGTAGTATACCATACACTCTCTCCATAATGGCTATTTGTTTCCTGTAAACTTTACTTTGTGCTTTTTCTTTTTAGCCTACGTAGTATAAAAATAATACTGCCATGCTGCAAAACAATCGATTTTGAGATTTTCACAGAAATGAAAGTTTTCACATTCCTGGTGGTGAAGAAGTACAGTAATTCATTTATTGCATGCCGTTTAAGTAAATTTACTTTTTCCGTCCGTCCATTTATCTGTATGCAGGATTTTATTACAACTATTGAACATATTCAGTTCGTTTTCACTTTGTACTATAGAGTATTCCAGCTTAAGAAAAAAGCATTGGTCTTACGGGTCTTGGCTAGTACACTGTTGCCGCAAGATGCCTCCGTTAGAAGAAAGAGTGAGGTATAGTATCTTTATCTCACTCTCTTCCTAACACGTACAGCGTTCTAGCAAGTTTATCGCACAAGATAGGTAGGTACGTTGGGTTAAGAAGTGCTTATAATACAGATTTAAAATTATGTGCAGCACACGTTTTCCGTTATTAAATGCTAAGAAATGCTTATAATACAAATTTAAGCTTATGTGCAGCACAAGTTTTCCGTTATTAAATGTTAAGAAGCGCTTATAATACAAATTTAAGATTATGTGCAGCACACGTTTTCCGTTATTAAATGTGTAGAAATGCTTATAATATAAATTTAAGATTATGTGCATCACACGTTTTCCGTTATTAAATGCTAAGAAATGCTTATAATATAAATTTAAGCTTATGTGCAGCACAAGTTTTCCGTTATTAAATGTTAAGAAGCGCTTATAATACAGATAAGAAGCGCTTATAATACAAAATTAGCCACCGGCGTGGCTCAGTCGGTTAAGGCGCTTGCTTGCCGGTCTGAAGTTGCGTTTCGGGCGCGGGTTCGTTCCCCGCTTGGGCTGATTACCTGGTTGAGTTTTTTCTGAGGTTTTCCCCAATCGTAAATCTATGGCGAATCCTCTGCCTCATCTCGCCAAATACCATCTCGCTATCACCAATCTCATCGACGCTAAATAACCTCGTAGTTGATACAGCATCGTTAAATAACCAACTAAAAAAAAAACTAAACTACAGAGTTAAAAAGAAAAGTTAAAATGCCACGAAGAGTGTGACACTTCATTGTCTCAATTGGTAAATAAGATGCCATGATTATTCTTGGCAGAGAGGTAGAAATTTTTCGTCTTTATAAGGATTAGATGTGTATTTTCTGCCTTATATTTGTTTGTGTTGTTTTAAATGGTGATTTTTCACCAAGATGATCACATAACCAATATGCCTTGCTAATTGTAAATGTTGTGTATATTTCTTACAATATTTGGTACGAAGTGGACCAAATGGCCTGAAACTGACGACGATGATGATGATGATGATGATGATGTACTAATTATGTTTCTTTTTGTTACAGGTGAGTATCTGTTTTACTACTGTCTCATTCTGGTGATACTGTTGTATGCGAATCATATGTAAGTATGATTTTGATATAGCTTAACCCTGCGGATGAATATAAAGAATTGTTCAAAAGTCAGGAAAGATGATTTTATATTTACATAAACTTCTGTTTCATTTGTTTCACTATTATTGCTGTGGCAAATAAAACAAATAAACATCAATTCAAGCTATTCTTGGATGAGTTAATTTTGCCTCTATAAATGCGAATTGGCCTTATTCTGTGTTAATGTGAATGTAATAGAGATTGTTCCAGCGTATTAAGAAGATAAAACTCAGTGAATTGAGGTATTATGAAAATCTGTATTAGAAAAAGGAAGATATTTCACAAGATTTTCTTCTGAATCCTGTTCATTCTATACAAGAGAGACTACTAGTGATAGAGAAAAAAATGACGATCATATCTGATAGTTTTGAAATTTTTGTACCTGAATGAAACTTATTTTTTTATGAACAAAACTGTATTATTATCGTTCTATGAACTTAGGCCTACTTTTGAACAAAGTTAGAGTACTTTCAAATCTTTCTTTACTTTTGAATAACCCCATACTTAAGTTTTGTGAAATGTTGAAATTATCCTAAACGTTTATGTGTGGTAAAAGTCTTTTAACATAAGTTCGTCTTAAAAATCGTATGCAAGGCCTACTACTTAGTTCTACGTGTAAAGATTTAGGCGTACATGCATCAATAGGAAAAATTTGTTAAAATTAATAATTTGAAGTAAAATATTCTAAGAAACATGCTTTACATTAAAAAGTTTTTACATTTTCTGTGGGAGTTTAGCAACTTAAAATGCCAAGTTCTTTCATATAGTCTATGACCAAATTTATTTAGAGCCAAATTATTAATTTCTTACGCCTTCTATTCTGTAGGTGAATTTATGACATTCAGCAACACTGCATGAATATTTCTGTCTTGTATTAAATGTCGATACCAACCCCTTGTGTTGTACTAGTATGTTGTAAAACTCTTCTGTACTTACATTTCAACTAGACTGTGGCTATAATTAAGACTTTGTAGAATTATTAAGATTTTTTTGACATGTTTCATATTCTATATGATTATGTCTCGTGACGGGAATATTGTACGAAATGGAAATATAAAAATTGGAAATTTATCTTTTGAAGAGGTGGAGAAGTTCAAATATCTGGGAGCAACAGTAACAAATATAAATGATACTCGGGAGGAAATTAAACACAGAATAAATATAGGAAATGCCTGTTATTATTCGGGTGAGAAACTTTCATCATCCAGTCTGCTGTCGAAAAATCTGAAAGTTAGAATTTATAAAACAGTTATATTACCGGTTGTTCTGCATGGTTGTGAAACTTGGACTCTCACTTTGAGAGAGGAACAGAGGTTAAGGGTGTTTGAGAATAAGGTTCTTAGGAAAATATCTGGGGCTAAGAGGGATGAAGTTACAGGAGAATGGAGGAAGTTACACAACACAGAACTGCACGCATTGTATTCTTCACTTGACATAATTAGGAACATTTAATCCAGAAATGCATATAGAGTGTTAGTTGGGTGGCCAGAGGGAAAAGACCTTTGGGGAGGCGAGACGTAGATGGGAAGATAATATTAAAATGGATTTGAGGGAGGTGGGATATGATGGTAGAGAGTGGATTAATCTTGCTCGGGATAGGGACCAATGGCGGGCTTATGTGAGGGCGGCAATGAACCTCTGGGTACCTTAAAAGCCAGTAAGTAATTAAGTAAGTAAGTTTCATATTCTAGCTGTGAAGCGATGTACGAATACCATGGAATGTAAATAAATACAATGCAATACAATTATCTGTCTACAGAAGACAAACCTTACACACTGGACATAAAATCGGAGACACTACTTTATAAATATGTTGAGCAGTGATATCCTTGGGTATTAAATGCTTTGCTGTTTTTTTTATGTATTTCCATAAATATCTTTCATTATAACCCAAAAGACAGTGTTTTTTTAACTTCCCAATTGCACTTTTTAATTTTTACTCCCAAGTTCTTGGAGTCCAAGGTGTCTCGTGTTGATGGTCTCTGTCGGAGAGGTCTGACAGACCCCAGTTGGAACCATACCATTTCCAGGCATTCCTTTAAACGGAAACCATGAACACATGCTTAGAGGCTTCTTGCGTTACGCGTTGCTGCCCTGTTCGCTCAAGAGGGAACACTGAGTTTATTCTTTTTTTTTTAAGTTGGTATTAACATTCTATTTTACCGAGTGTAATTGTTCTCTGTTTTGAACATTTTTTGTTTCATTATTTTTATTCATTCTTTTTTATATTCCCTAATACGACACAAATCGTAATTACAAAGATGCGAAATGTTCGGAAATGGATTTGTGCTACATCTGAGATAATTTCATTGGATTAAATCATGGGCGAAATGCGGATATAAAGGAAAACTACAAGCAGTAGCATGACTTTTTTCTTAAGTAGACACATCAGAATCACTGCTTTCTTATATAACGTGGAGTAAGACCAATTATTTTAACCCTTAGTTGCCTGACGGTACTTAGAAGTACCGTGATTTATTTTGCATACAGGAAGACCTGGAAGAATAATAAACCGCCAGAAATTACGTGCAACCTGATAAATAAAATCCGTCAAGGATACTGACAGTACTGTACATAGAAATACGACCTTTTTTTAAATAAAAAAAAATAAAAAAATAAAAAAAATTCTGAAAAAATTACTGTATGTTTTGAATTCATATTCTAACAACATTCACTGAAGAAAACGGATTTATTTTAATTTTTTCTTATGTCCGGCTGTGGTTGACTAGCGTCTGAAACTGTCTTGCATGAGAGACCAGCTGAACCCCCGTCTTCGGCGAACATTACATTCTCGGTGAAGGAACCCAAAGTTGTGAACGATTTTCCTCGAGATTCTCCCGTTTTTCCTTAATTCCACCAATATTTTCCACAATTCCACTTTATTGTCATCTCCAGGTTGGAAGTAATGCATTTTCTTGTGTGTTGCCTGACGACTCCAAATAACTTTCTTTTGTTTCCCGAACAGTTAGAGTGTAGTCAGTTCTTTTTTTATCCTATCCAATAGCTATATGTCTGATTTTATGTGGTATTTTTCCTTCTTTCAAAATTCTTCTTCCCCATTAAATTTTTTATTTATTGTTTGATAAGTCTGGTTCCGGTTGAGAAATCCAGTCGGGTTAGGGTGACCAAAATCACATCGATAGAAAAGGGGACACAAAGCTCCAAAAAGGAGAATATTGTTTGAAAAAAGACGACAGAAAATATGTACTTATATTTAGGCTTAGGCCTGTATTATACTATAAATTACGTCAATATCTATTTTCTTACAAAATATTTACAGTATAGATTTAAGCTTATATCATATTTAAAAGTATGTTAATATTACAAAAATAATAATGATAAAACTTAATAATAATGATTTTACAGTTAGCTACATAGGGAAATATTAATATTATATTGTCTACATAGGGAAAGTCAAGGGAACAATAATAATTGAAGAGTCCACTGCAAGAATGATGGATGTCATTTGGAATACATTTTGTAGGAGAAGCAATTGAAAGTTTGAAATGCTTAGCGCTCAAAGCTTAACTGTGATTTTCCGATCAGTGTTAATGCCATATAACTCTCTATGTACATTCTATATGTCTTATTTAGTCTTTTATTTTCGGTGACATCCATCATTCTTGCAGTGGACTCTTCAATTATTAAAGAGGACAGAAAATATGTCTTAGATTTACGTATCTATATTTTTATTATATTTTATTACAGTATACGTATGATAAAACTTAATAATATAAAATGATTTTACAGTTAACTACATATGAAAACCAAATGAACTATAATTATTATCAAAATACATAAAAAGACCGCAAAAAATGTGAATTTAATATTACTTTGTATGCAAAGAGATATATGATCGTTGGCAAAGTGTATATTCTGTCGATACTGCTACCACCTACAGGAAAATTACTTGAAAAAGGCGTCAAATCAGATAATTTCAAAATATCAGAAATACAAGTTCTGAAAAGGAGGATATTTTTGATTTTTTTTTTAAATCCGACCGGACCCTGGACAAAGGCCTAAAAAGGAGGACATGTCCGGACAAAAGAGGACGTCTGGTCACCCTAAGTCGGGTTCTTTCTTGTTCTGAAGTCGTATTTTATAGTTGGTTCCTTGTGTAATCTGTTGAGTTAGCGTGATACGTTTTTTTGTATGCATGGGCACGAAGTGTTACGTTATGTGCATTTGTAATTCAAAAGATTTCAACTTTTCGTAAATATATATTATTATTATTATTATTATTATTATTATTATTATTATTATTATTATTATTATTATTAAAGGTCCAATATTTTTTGACAAGATTAACTCCATGTGTAGATGAAATTATTGGGGATCATCAGTGTGGTTTTAGGCGTAATAGGTCGACTATTGATCGGATATTTCTTATTCGACAGATAATGGAGAAAAAATGGAAGTATAAGGGTACAGTGCATCAGTTATTCATAGATTTCAAAAAGGCATGTGACTCGGTTAAGAGAGATGTTTTATATGATATTCTTATTGAATTTGGTATTCCCAAGAAACTAATTCGACTAATTAAAATGTGTCTCACTGAAACGTACAGGTTAGTCCGTATAGGTCAATTTCTGTCAGATGCGTTTCCAATTCACTGTGGGCTAAAGCAAGGAGATGCACTATCACCTTTACTTTTTAACTTTGCTCTAGAGTATGCCAATAGGAAAGTCCAGGATAACCGAGAGGGTTTGGAATTGAACGGGTTACATCAGCTGCTTGTCTATGCGGATGACGTGAATATATTAGGAGAAAATCCACAAACGATTAGGGAAAATACGGGAATTTTAGTTGAAGTAAGTAAAGAGATAGGTTTGGAAGTAAATCCCGAAAAGACAAAGTATATGATTATGTCTCGTGACGAGAATATTGTACGAAATGGAAATGTAAAAATTGGAAATATGTCTCTTGAAGAGGTGGAAAAATTCAAATACCTGGGAGCAACAGTAACAAATATAAATGATACTCGGGAGGAAATTAAACACAGATTAAATATGGAAATGCGTGTTATTATTCAGTTGAGAAGCTTTCATCATCCAGTCTGTTGTCAAAAAATCTGAAAGAATTTATAAAACAGTTATATTACCGGTTGCTTTTTATGGTTGTGAAACTTGGACTCTCACTCTGAGAGAGGAACATAGGTTAAGGGTATTTGAGAATAAGGTGCTTAGAAAATTATTTGGGGCTAAGAGGGATGAAGTTACAGGAAAATGGAGAAAGTTACATAACACAGAACTGCACGCATTGTATTCTTCACCTGACATAATTAGGAACATTAAATCCAGACGTTTGAGATGGGCAGGGCATGTAGCACGTATAGGCGAATCCAGAAATGCATATAGAGTGTTAGTTGGGAGGCCAGAGGGAAAAAGACCTTTGGGAAGACCGAGACGTAGATGGGAAGATAATATTAAAATGGATTTGAGGGAGGTGGGATATGATGATAGAGACTGGATTAATCTTGTTCAGGATAGGAACTAATGGCGGGCTTATGTGAGGGCGGCAATGAACCTCCGGGTTTCTTAAAAGCCAGTAAGTGAGTAAGTAAGTATTATTATTATTATTATTATTAAAGTATAAAAATTGGTTCTGGGAACAGATTCATTCGCTTAGTGAAATTATCGACTTCCAGTGGTAATAAAATTGTCCCTAAGGTATAGACATACATTCTCGCGCCGCTTAAGACTTCCTGCCGATTTGTTGATAGTGACTACACTCACTCGCTAGCTACGCGTGCACGGAAGCAAGGCTGGAAGATCTTGTGCGTGTGAAAGTGTGATGCCAATCAGCTGGGGAGGCAGAAGGCCAACTCGAACCGTCTTGTGGTGGCAGGTTATACACGTCACTTCCGCCATCGCAGTGTTTTTCTCTTGCAATCGTAATTTTCTCTCCCTCCTCTGGTAATTAGCATAGCTCGTGCTGCTTGGTAGCCAATGAGTGCGGGGGAAAAGGCATAAGTCCACAAACCAAGAAATTAATGTCTATGTTCATTTATCTGTTATCTAGCGATCATAAGGGAGAAGACAGTACATAGAGATTGAAAGAAAAATAAAATATTACTGGCAAAGAATAAAATAATTATTTATAAGGATACATAGAGATGATGTTTGTCGAACTTGAATGCCGGGTTTCCCATCACTTGTCGTGAACAACTGGTCATAAAATGTACGAATTGCACTCAAAGACGTACTGTATAAGCCTCAGGCTGTAAAATTAATTAAGGTACAGTCTGTTCAGTCATAACAGCAACGGAAATTGTCAACGGAATCGCATAAAAGAATTGGAATTGATCCCAACGAATCTTTAAGCGCAAATCAGCTACACTGGAAATGGATAAAATTGTTTGTATTGCATTAAACAGACTATTACACTTTTACTATGTCATACTACTTTTGACCAATAAAACAATACGAAAAGACGTCTTTCAACCAATCATGGCTGCTTATCGCACAATTTTATGACTTCCCTAGCATTTGTTAATTTTATCACTTCCCTAGCATTTGTTTCTTTGTTTCCAACATTTCAAACTGCAAATTCTTTACGGTACTATAAAACATGCTTTGCGATCGTTATTTGTTTACCGCATAGACAGTCGACTGAAAATGGAGGCTTCGTTCAAACGTTTTGGTGACGCAAACATTAGTAAAATAGAAGTTTTAGTAAGTCAATTAATACCTATTTTATTGTATTACAGTAGGCCTACTTTATTTTTCTAATCTTTGTATACTTTCTTCTGTTTTTATCACCTCCCTACATTTTGTTTCTTTATTTGCCAACATTTAAAACTGCAAATTGTTTACGGTGCTATAAAACATTTTGTTGTGTTCCACTCGCAGATTTATCGATAAAATCAAAATCTATAGTGAGATTATGGTCTTCATTCAAAAATTTTGATGAAACGAGCACTGAATTTGGGAAAAAGAACTTTAGAGACTTACTTACTTATCAAATTTTATTTAAGGAACAGTTTCAGGCCTACTTTATTTCTTCCTGATCTTTGATTAATAGTTTCTTCATGTTTATCCCACCTCCTCAAATCCATTTTTTATTTGTTTCCCATCAACATTTCAAACTGCAAATTCTTTTTTCCGGTACTATAAAAACACTCTATATGCATCTTCATTTGTTTACCCATAGACAGTCAACATGAAAATGGCGGCCATTCAAACGTTTTGATTTTATGTTAACATTTTTGAAGAATACAATTTGCAGTTCTGCAAATAATTTCTCCATTTTATTGTATTCATCCAGCTTAGCCCCATTTTATTTCTTTTTCTTTATATACGTTATTCTATTTTTATCACTTCCCTAACCATTTGTTTGCCAACATTTCAAACTGCAAATTCCTTTACGGCCATATGAGAACATGCGGTTTAACTGTTTTATAAATTCTAACTTTCAGATTTTTACATAGATAGTCGACTGAAAATGGCGGTTCCGTTCAAACGTTTTGATGATAAAATTTGTCAAAATAATTTTAGCATTTCAATTTATTCTATTTAATTGTATTACAGGAATGTCATTTATATTTGTTAATCTTTATAGACTTTCTTTGTTTTTCCACCTCTTCCTACCATTTATTTTTTATTTCAACATTTCAAACTGCAAATTCATTACGAGACTATAAAACATGCTTTGTCGATCGTAATTTGTTTACCGCATAAACAGTCAGCTGAAAATGATAGCTTCAAGTTGAAACGTTTTTGACCTAACATTTGATTTTAAATAACATTTTCAGTAAGACAAATAAGCTGATTTTTATTCAAATTGCCTGTTATCCTGAACTTTATAATTCTTCTAATCGAAGTTAAAATTAAAAGTTAGTAATCCCTGCTTTAACCCGCAGTGAATTGGAAAAGCATCAGATAAAACTGACCTATACGGACTCTGTTTCTTTTGTTAGATAACTGAGACACATTTTAATTAATAAAACTAGTTTCATTGAATGAATATTAAAAGAAACTCAGAGAGAGAAAAGATAGAGGGGGAGGGAGAATATATATAATTATATGTATATATATATATATATATATATATGTATGTATGTATGTTTATAGTCGCCCTCGGTAGCGTAGTTGGTATAACGCTAGCCTTCTATGCTCGAGGTTGCGGGTTCGATCCCGGCCGAGGTCGATGGCATTTAAGTGTGTTTAAAGGCGACAGGCTCATGTCAGTAGATTTACTGGCATGTGAAAACTCCTGCGGGACAAAATTCCGACACACCGGCGACGCTGATATAACCTCTGCAGTTGCGAGCGTCGTTAAATAAAACATGAATTTAAAAAAATATATATATTATTTTTTCGTGTACAAATAAAATACTTCTATTATATTATAAAAAATTATATTTATTCAACCTTGAAATGCACATCTAATAAACGCCCGATCAGGTAGATTAAATCACTTCTATGGCAATGAAGGAAGCAGGAGGCCTTGACCAGCTGTGACCGAAAAGGACTGCTGGGAATGAAACGTAGGCTAGACGCTGCTGACTGGAAATATAGCTAGAGAAATGAATGAAGCGGCTCGCACTTTGGTGACCTCGTTCGATCGTTTAAATCGATGCAAATTATGCGAAGTAGTTGCCTTCTGACTGGCCATTAGCAGGACCACAATAAGGCACTAATTTGTAATTCCAGTTTGCACATTATCCTCCGTAGCGTCTGCGTAGGCAGGACTGAAGGTTTATTCGACACGGTCGATGAGAGTTTGGTGACTTGCGAGCTTGTTTGTCTATGGAAATGTCAAAGCAAAGATCTATCGCTGACTGTGTACTCGGTACAGTGAGAGAGGAAGGCAGCCATCCCACAGTAAAGGAACTTCATATTGATTAAAGATAATGCAAAGTAATTTATATAAAAATATGTTAATTAAATATGCTACAGTATGTCTAGTAAATAATTCAAAGACGCAAATACAGGGACATCATTTTATTTTTACTTCAATTTATATTGTACCTGAGTTTTTGAATGTACTTTACTCCCACCCCTTCTACTAAAGAAGTTCAACCGTCCTCCACACAGATCCAAGACCGCATATACAGTCATAGTAGCCTTACGGTCATAATACACAGTACGTTCCAAAAATATGTTCGCCTTTTCCAGTGACGAAAGAGCTTCCAGTAGTGAATCATTTTCTCACAGGTACTGTCGTCCATTTGCCTACGTCGCATCCTGGTTTCCCCCACCAGCTTCTATTCGCCTCTCTGTAATGACTAGTGGCTGGGCTGTCTTAGTTCTTTTCTGAGAACATTAATTTCTGTTAGGAATTGGACGTCTGCGTAATATTATACAACTTTTTAAAATAATTTAAATAAAAGGGCCTCGTTAAGTAATTAACTATCACGTGATTCCCCCCCTTCCTACGACCCTACGACACAACAACTTGGACGGAAGTAGGAGTAATTTTATCTTTTCGGATCGGGTAGAAGTGAAGATTGAATTTACAGTACGTAAGGTGCTCTTTTATAGAGTGGGTACAGAATTATTTCAACATGGATTACTAGTACGAAGGACGAAACTGGTAATTGGAATGAGATGAAATAGTCTATAGTGCGATAATATGCACAAAAGAACTGAAGCCTGTATCGAAATCAATGGCCACCATTTTCAAAAATGTGTTTAAATATCCATAATATGATTATTTTTCAATTTGACTTCATTCTCTATAGTGTACGCTAATGTGCTATAGACAGTATAATATAAACTGCATAATGAATACGTCCGCATGGACAGCTCAGTTCGTGAGTAAAAATACTCATTGTTAATACTGTACTATATTTTGATTAAACAAAAACCTAATGAAAGTTATCAAACTCAAAATCGCGATATTTGCTTTTTTACGTAAATGGATGAATTATTTTCCTTCTCTCCTATACCTAGTAAAGTGATTTGTTTGTGTTTTACGCCAGTGTCGTCGAACTCCAGTCGTGGAAGAGGTAGCAAACGGTGTTTCCGGTTTTTAACTGTTCATTGAAAGGTATAGCCAGGTTAATATTAGAAATATTAGTAAAAATAAAATGATGTCCCTGTACAATGTAAAGTAAGCTAACAGACATACATATTGTCTTTGTTCCTGCAATAACTCCTATGTGACATATTTATCGATTTTCAAATTTTTGCTCTATTAAATAGCTTAAATAGTGATACAGCAAATAATAAAAACTCCTATATGTAATTATATTTCTTTGTTTTGAAAATGTAAGAATTCACAGTCTCCTATATACTGCTGTCATAGGATGTATAAATGTGTTTTTTGTTCCTACTGAAAAATGTTATATTTTGCACATAGCAGTTATTGCAGGAACAACGACGATATGCTCACCACATATTCAGAAAAGAACTCAATGGCTTCTTAAAACATTCAGTGAATGAATGAATGGATGAATGAAATGGGGAAAATGAGTGGAATAGAATGGAATTTACGAGAGAGGGGCACTATGGCCCAGCACTGCGACCTGTTACGATCTATTGCGCTAGCCGTCTCTGGACCAGTAAAATCTACTTCACCCTTTTCTGTTGTAAACTCGTCATTCTTTTTCTTCACTCCACTTCTCAACATTTCAGCTCTGCACTCACAGAAACAATTTCACTTCTCCTCTCGGCACTGACCTTCCTTCCCACTAATCTGGTTAAATCACTTGAATTTTTTGCATTTGTGGTACTTAAGCCGCCCTTATCTGATTTCTTCACATATGTTTTCTTCTTCTGTATTCTTGATCTCAGCATTTCTTGATTCTATCTCTCTTCCTCCGGCGCGATCTGCAATTCAGCCAATACTCTGTCCTCTACACTGGTCAACATTAAGATATATGGATCATATGAGGAGATAAAGAAGAAAGCAGAAAATAGGAAAGACTGGAGAAAGTTGGGTTTGCAGTGAAAGACCTGCCCTTGGGCAAAACACTGAATGATTGACAACAAGAACAATTTGTTCAGAAGTAAATTCTATGGTATTCCACCGTGTCTTGTACTTAACATCTCCAACGTTCGTCTCCTCCTTCCTCTAAAATGTAATCTTCGTTGAGAACAGGCCGAGCCACTGCCGGTAACTCTGAGCGGAATGCAGATATTAGCTGCGCTCTGTATAAGGGTGGACTGGAAGAAGGGGCGATCTCGACAAAATGTACACAAAAGGAAGTATTATTACGAGTGCTTATGAAATGAATTCCCGATTTTCATTTTTTGCAAAACTATCTTGCACTAAATATTAATTAATAAAGAAATATTTATTTTAAGTAACGAAGAAAATATAGAACAATAAAACATAGGACAAATTATGCCTAAAATTAACTTTTGTTCAGAATATTTTTAGTTACAAAATCAGGAATTATGTCACTTACTGCAGTCAGTTGATCACGAAGGTATTTGTCTATCAGTCGTGATCTAAATTTGGTTTTACTATTTTAATTGTTGAAAATAATTTTTCACAAATGTAAGTTGTAGCGAACATGTCTTCAACAGAGCAAGCGAAAGAACGAAGCTTTTATGATATTTATTTTTTGATCAAAGTTTTGAAAGTTCAACATTTGTCAATGTCTGCCTTTATTAAATTTGATAGAAAACAGTTGCTAAACAAATAGTTAAATGAAGAGCCAAACATAGCAATCATTTTACATCCAGCCTGGTCGACTTGACATGATATTATTGATAATGATTTGATGATGGTAAAACTCAACCAGGCTAGTAGTATTACTTTCAAACGATCTTTAGCCCTTAGGTCACATTGAGTATAATAAGTTTTATGTTGTAAATCGTTAAATGTTAAATGTTACGTGAACAAACCATACATTTATATTCTCATCATATTCAGCAAAAAAATGTTCTCCCATCATTAGGAACTTTCATGGTTTCGAGAGAGACATTACTGAGAATAGGTCAGAGACCTATACAAATGGAATGCACTTGACTCCAGATAGCTGGGAGTTGGTCAGGTTAGAAGCAAGAGAAATGCACAGCTATCACTGCGCCAATGTCTCGCGAGTCACGTTCTCGCCACGGCTGCTCTATGGTATTCCACCGTGTCATTTGACGTATCTTACATCTCCCGTTTCGGCGAGCGGTAAAACGGCTCTCCCTCTGCCAAGAAGTGCTTTTAATCTGTCGAGCCTGGTTTAGGAGATGTTCATTTCAAGGATGAATAATATAAAAGTAAAGTTTTTATAATTTAAAGGGGAGAGATGATTTTATTTGAAAAATAGTAAATGAAAAAGATTATTTAAATTTCTGTAGACCTGGGATGAAGAATGGATACGGTCTTAACATTTTGTGGAAATGGACACTTATGAATGTTAGTCGTGCATTTTTAAATTCCGGCAATGATTATCCAATTAACTGTTTATTATGATTCAAGTAAATTAAATTTCAAGCAAACTTTGAAATGACTCTTGTATGGGGATGTTTGATAAATTTGGTTGGGTCAGGTGAGATCACGGGCTTATCTGGCACCTGTTGAGACGTCATTTGGGAACTTCCTAGTGGATTTTTAAAGCCGACACGACTTTTATCGGTTTCCAGTAACTTCATTTTATTTCTACGTTGCCAGACAAAAATGGATATAACTTCTGAACTATTAAAGATACATGCATGAAATTTAGAAACCAGTTCTTTAGACTATTAGCAAACTTTTCTCTGTAACATGTCATTTTGGAAATTATTTCATTTAAAAATACGTCTGTTTGTTTGCAAGAGGGTTAATCAGAAAATTGTTATTAAATTTTAATTGTTTATTTTACAAACAGATGAGGGACTAATGTCGAAATTCTGGGCTGTTACTGCAGGCGGACAGTTTTAGAACACCAGCTTTGCAAATGCATTGCAAAAAACTGTTTGAACTATCTTTAAAAACTGTTTATATAGCCTATTGGTTTTAGTACAACCGCATCATATTTTTGTCAAATTTGCCCCGAAATAATTTTTTTTCAAAAACTTTTATTTGGGATGCTGCCCTCGACAGATGTTGCTGGGTAATACAAAAAAATAACGGATTCAATAAAAAATTTTGTTTTTCTTAAAATCACTATTCTTAGACTCTATCAGTGCTCCCTTTTAAAATATTTGTACAGAAAATGGGACTTAAGCAGGTTGAGACAGAAAAGATTGTAATAAACCACGAACAAGCGATATGTATAAAAATGGAACTTTACAATGGGAATTGAATTTATCCTTCGAAGAGGTGGAAAAATTCAAATATCTTGGAGCGTTGTAACAAATCTAATGACACTCGGGAGGAAATTAAACGCAGAATTTTAAATATGGGAAATGCGTATACCTTTATTCCACAGAAGCTTTTGTCATCTAGTCTGCTATCAAAAATCTTATTAGAATAATATTTATAAAACAGTTGACCAAAATTGTGGTAATCGATTGAAACTTGACTCTACTTATGAGAATAGGAACAGAGATTAAGGGTGTTTGAGAAATTTTCAGTTATTAGGAAAATATTTGGGGCTAAAGGGATGAAGTTAAGGAGAATGGAGAAAGTTAACAGTTACAGAGTTATACACGATTGTATACTAAAAGTGATTAGGGAACAGTAAAATTTCCAGATTTTGAGCTACTCATTGTGTACATGTAGTTAAACGTATGGAGTTTTCCAGAAATGCATATTCAGAGTGTTAGTTGGGAGGCACGGAGAAAAAGACCTTTGGGAGGCCGAGACGTAGATGGGAAGATAATATTAAAATGGATTTGAGGGAGGTAGGATATGATGTAGAGACTGGATTAATCTTGCTCAGGAAGGGATTCAATAAATAAATTTTGTTTTTTCAATGAATTCTTAGACGGTTCCTATCAGCCAGTACTAATAAAGCGTGAAGAACAAGACTTGAATGCAGCGTTGAGACAGAAAAACTCCTGAATTCTTAGGTCATAAGCGATGGATTTATAAACAGTCTGTAACTATACAATTAACTGTATTGCTTTGCAGTAGTTATATACATGAAACCCTTGTTTGACTCTTGTATGGGGAGTTTGAAAATGGCCGCCCCTCTAACAGCTGTTCGTATCGACTGTCATTTTATGTTGATGGATGCCTTGTAACCCACAGAAGAACACACCAAAGGGAGAAGTGTAGAATAATATTGACTTTAGCTTGTCACTGTTTGACCAAAATATAGTGTGGTAATCGATCTGCTCCGAGATTCCCAGTTGTACTATCGATACTTAACACGGCACACCAGACTGCTCTATCGGATGCAAGCATGTCAGAGAACCTAAGATATTCTGTTACCTTTCGTAATGAAGTAATGACGAAAGGGTTTCCTTGTTTTGTGTATTTGGTTATAGTTATACACGACTCAACGCAGTGATTATTAGTAATGAATTGGGCACACCTTATAAACGAGCTACTCATTGTATTGTATAAGACAGTTAAACGTCTGTATATAGAGTTTTTAATAGTAAGACCGATAGCCTATAAGCCTATATTGTACCGCATCAGTACTGTCGTAATGCAGTTAACTACGACTTCTTGCAAAGAAACAGGGATGCTGTCCTCAACAGATGTTGCTGGGTAATGGCTTGGTAACGGATTCAATAAATAAATTTTGTTTTTCTTACCATCACTATTCTTAGACTCTATAATATAAAATCTGTTTTTTAAAGATGGAATATTACATTAGTGCTGCGATTTAAAAAAAGCAGTTGAATCTTCATTGTATAAAAACGCCTGTTTGCTATATGGAAGCTTACTTAACAACGGCAGAGTTGCCAACAGGTGCAGATGCGTTCAATCGCTCAGGTTTGTTCAGCCTGTTGCCAATCTAGCGATTTTAACTCTTTTTCAAGGAACAACACTTTGTATTGCATTAAACGGGTTTTACGTGACCTTTTGTTGACAAAATTTAATCTTTCTTTGATGTAACGGAGGAAATCGAAGGTATTGCACTTTACAAAACTTTTGGCGACTTTCCGAGAACGAACTGTTACGTGGTTTTTTGTTTGTATTCAAACCTTTGCTGCTATGGTGTTGTAAATATGTTGAGTAATATTGTAAACATGTAACTAATCATAAATGCTACGCGCATACTTATTATACGGCAGTGGTAATCTAAACAGAAACGTTGCATTTTGTTCCGCATTTATGATCTATACCATTAAAACAGTTGTTATAAACATAATAAATTGCTTATGTTATTTCAACTATAGTAAAGCTTTAGAAAAATATAAGAATGTTTGTGTATTAAGGCAAGAAATTGAAACTTTATAAATGACCTGAACATACCTTCCTGTCGCTCCGTTCCAATGATATTTTAGTTTTGACAATCTGTGCTCGTATATTTCTGTGAAAAGAAACTACTGTTCATCTAGCTTAATCGAAAAAATTTATCTTAATAAAAGTGACTTTTTTAAATATTAATCTCATAATTTACTTTTTTATTTTATACTAATTCCAAGTAATCGCTGAATCATGTCTCAATTCAAACCCTGATCTAAGATTAAAGGCGTTATTAATCAGTTTACTTTCTTAAAAGAACTTAAAGTTTTTGTGAGAATATTAAAAGTGCCCTATCATCAACGCAGTCTAATAAACCAAGGAGTGTGGATGTATAAACAGTCTCTACGATCGATGCAAATGGAGAACGATTTTTAGTCATATTTATTGTGTTATTTGTTGCTAAGTCATTCTTAAGTGTGTTTCTAATACGTAAGTATTTTTTTATTACATGAAACTTGTTTCGTTGTATATAATAAAATGTACATTTTCTAACAGCAGTAAAATGTCATTTATATAATTTTTGCCTTAAAGCACAAATGAAAAACCAAAGTTAGGATAAAATAATTGTATAACAATTATTTAGTATTTACAAAATATTTGGTAATCGATCAAGCCATTCTATCGAAAACACATAAAAATAAAATACTTCGGATGCAATGCTAAATAGATATTTTTACCTTTAGGTTTAATTACATTATAAATTATTACATTTTGAAATGGCTAACTTAGTGATTATTATAAATGATAATATCGATTTAAAAACGAATACTATATGTTACTATTAAACGTCTGTATGCAATGGAGGGGAAATAAAGTAAGGCCGATACCAGGGATAACCCATATATCTAATGGCATTACCTCATGAGTAATGCGTTATTGTTATCACTTTGGGAAGTTTCAGACCTGTGTTCAGATAGTTGAGTAAACAAAACAACAATACGAGTATTCAATAAATAAATTTTATCTTTCTTAAATCACTGTTTTTATTTTATTCTTTGTTTTTTAAGATGGAATATGAGAATTAGTGCTGCGATAATTTGGGACAGGAATACCATACGCCAACGCAGGTTCTAGTCGTATATGGAGTCGGGGTAGTGAAAGGGGGTTGCCAATGCTACAGACGCGTTCAATCGCTTTTTGCCCCTTCAGCCTTTGGCAATAGTTCGAAAAGATGTAGGCCTAATAATTGTTTACCGTTTCTTTTAACTGGGATTTAACGACGCTGTGCATCATTCTCGAGGTTATTTAGCGTTGATGAGCAATTACGTGAAACGAGATGGTATTTGACAGATGAGGCCGAGGATTCGCCACAGATTACCTGGCATTCACATTTTGGGGAAAACCTCGGATCAACTCAGTATCGTCAGCTGACGGTACCATGCCGCTCATCACAGTTGAGAAGAATCAGTATTATATATATTGTATTAATATCAGCCATATATAGCTATTAGTTGATCGCTAGGTTACGACTGAACCATGCCGTATAAAACAGCGAACGAACAGTTCTGTATGAAACTCTGTCAATTGTCGCTTATATATATATTTTAATCCTTTATGTTTGTAGGACTAGAAAAAACGTGGTCGCGCCTAGCGCTGTAGTTCCAAGTTCTGCGCTTAATTCTCATGCTCCATCTTCAGGAAAAATCAGGGAAGAAAACGTTGGATGTTTATATGCATCATGCAATATGTATTATCACAGTATGTATGTATGTATGTATTAGGGCGAACCGTAAATAATGTCATTAATTTCTAGAGGTTATTCTTTGAGATATTTCAAACAAAAAAGCTTACCTGGTTTTCCTTCTTTTTCGAGAAAAAAAAAAATTTATATGAAGCATTTATGTAATTTCCAATATGCTCAATCAGTTTAAGACAGTTATTTCATATTATTGAAATGATTAGAAAGAATTTTAGTATTTTGATACCTCACTGACAATATTATCTTGAAATAGGCTTTTTAAAAGAGCACATTTGTATGTGTTTTCGAATGCTCTTCATCTTGCTTACGAAAAGACACATTTATGCCAAAATTTATTTGACTTTTCGGGAAAATTTCATTCTTTCAATACGGATACACTGTTCTCTTAAATTGATTTTAAATTGGGAATAAAGTCAGTGGGTTTCCCAAAACAGGCATGAAATCTCATATAAAACAATTTTTTTTTCTCGAAATGGAAGCAAAATCGAGCAACATTTTATTAACCTTTTTTGTTTGAAATATCTCAAAGAATAACCCCTCGAAATTAATGACATTATTTAAGTTGAAAAAGTCCTTGTTCTGAAATTTTATCCACCTTCTGGTCTGGATTATATCGTCGGTTTACAAGCAAAACACGTTAAGTTAAAAATTTTGTGTCTGAGAAAAATGCGTTTGAAAGTTCTTAACAAAACCGAATTCTCAAAATATTGTTTCTCTCTATATGTATTTAATTTTCCAATTCCAAGTTTATGCACATACATTATGTACTTATATACGCCCTTTTCTCAGAAGTAATATTTTGACTTAATATGTTTTGTTTGTAAATCGGCGATATAGTGATAATTACTTTATTTTATGTTAACAAAATGGACAGTTAGGCCTTTTATTTTGTCCCAAGTAAAGTCGATCTTCCAAAGCAGAAACATAGATATATATAAATAGTCTAATTTTGTACGTAAAAAAGGTCCATTTTTAAGACGTCATAGGACAAAACTTAGACTTTGAAACAATAGCACCTTGGACTGGAGATAAATTTCCGCCCACGCCGTGAACAGAACGACAGATCGCTTGGAAGGGAAGTGCTGTAGCAGTGATGATGGTGGTAGTGATGGTTGTCTCCTCTAGTAGGAACAGAGATTATTTACGTGAAGTAAATCTACGACAGAGACCTTACAGCTTTACTTCCTTCCCGAGGTAGCTATGCTCAGGATTTCACCTCCCTTTAAATGCCATTGCCTTGTACTGGGTTTTAACACGCGAACCTCGGATTCCACGGTCAGCATTGTAATAACAAGACCACCGATAACGATAAAATTATGGTCCAATATGAACTTTTTTGTTTTTTTAATCACAGAGTACGCTTTTTAAAAAAATAGACCAAGAGCAATTCAAAGCTTTTTGAGTGTAATTGTTTGTCCTAAGCTCTGTTTTCATTTTGATAATGCGTCTGCCCACTTCTGGGTACATACGTACGTGTTGAAACTTGACAAGAATTTTTATCAGTCACCCTCACCCTCGGCAAGAACTCCAGGTTGAGATAGAAAGTAAAAGTTAATAGTTTTTAGAGCACAATCTGTGATCTTCTGAGCGGCATTCGTCTTCATAATGCGAGTGACATGACTACCCTGTTACGAGGGTTGACAGTCCACGACGTCTTCGTTCAAGCGGGAACTTGAATCTCAAGAGCCACGTCTGAGAGGTTTGAAAGAATGTCATGGCCAACTCCTTCCAAATCTTTCCACTTTCTTTTCTTCCTTCCTCCGCCAGAATCACAAGGTCGTGTTACTCGTAGACTAGCTCTGAGATAAGATGTTTTTTTGGTCATGAATTTACCTGTGTCCCTTCACTAGTGATCATTATGGTTTCAAACTGTAATTGGACACCATCACTAGCGCACGTCACGCCCACAAACATTTCTGTTGCTGTTCAAGTAAGATCATGTACCCATGCCGTTTTCAAGTCTGGAAAATGAAACATTTCCGAATTTTATTTCAAATTGTTTGTCTCTATACCATGCCGTAGGCAGATTGTTTACTAGGGTCGCCATTTTTTTAATTTAAAAGGAAGATTTTGTCGACATATTTTCAGTGATTCATGTGTTCTTAATTTCTATTAAGGAGTTAGGTACAGCTTACAGCAGTAAAAGTTTGGAATTATTCAACATTTTTTTCCTCCATTACTGTATCTTGTACAATAAAGAAAATTAGTATGTGTAAAACACTGTCCTTCTGCTATATGCAGATTGTATATATATATATTTTTTTAATTTTAAAAAAAGATTTTATCCCCCAAATTATTTTCAGTGATTTATGTGATTAATTTCTGTAATGAAATTGAATGCAATATTAACCATTGTACACATCCATTTATGATCAGTGATCGGAGAAAAACTCCGGCGGGGCAAGTTACCATTTGAACCCGGGTTTTCAGCTCTACAAATGATGACTTTATCCACTAAGCCACGCCGGATACAACCCATTCAGACGCCGGTTAGAATCGTCTAAAATAATTGCTCTACCATTCTTGGGTTCCTTTGATAGATTGGCTGATAAAAAATTTTACTACGTCATAGATTTTATGAACGCAATACGAAAATTGTCCACACATGTGATATTGATGAGTAACGGTGAGTGAAAAGTTAACAAGGTTGGCCGGGAAAATCCACTGGTAGTTTACCTCGGGTTCCATCATTTTCTTTCATTTTTTTCATATGATGGCAGAATATCTGCATGGAGGTTATCATTTATGTTTTCGGTACATCAAAACAATATGATCCATTTTATGTTTTGCAATCTATTCTTTCATAACATTTTGATATTTTGAAATTGATTTAGCTTCATTTAGAAATTTACTGCATTTCTTTAATAAATTGTAAAAAACTCTTTACAGGTCATGTTAAAATTTATAACAATTTGAAGATCTAAAATTTAACAGTTCTGGTGAGCAACTGTTCTACATTCAGTTTTGTTTCTATGAAATCAGAGCGCACTAGCAGCATTGTCGTCGCAGAAATTTCATGACCTCAAGAATACGTAACTTCATTATCGCAGGTGTCTAAGCTAATGTTAAAGTGGAAAACGACTTAATTTATACACTAGGAAAAGTATCCATTGCCAACGCAGCAATTTCATTCCTAGTAATTAACTAATTATTGGTTTTATTTTCACATTTTTTATTTCTTGGAAATAATTCTTGCTTTTATTTTTACCAGAGAGAAATTTTGAAATTAATAAACAATTAAAATAAATCGGGGAGAAACAAGGAAAGATGTTCATTATTATTGAAATATGCAAAATATAAATATACAGGGTGTTTTCAGAAATACTTTGACAAACTTTGGGGCATGTTTCTCACAACAAAACGAGAAAAAAAAGTTCATGTAAACATATGTCCGAAAATCCTTACTTTTTTAGTTATTAATGAAAGAACATATTGAAACATCTGTTAGATAAATATCAGCTTGGTAGCAAGTTTTGCAACTTTAATCAATTTCATAATAATGAAACTTTATTTTTCAACGCGTTTCGAAGTTCAACAACTTAATTAAGTTTGTAATTCGATAATAATATTCATTTTGTTAGATGATAATAAAATTCATTTTTGAAGGTGCAAAATGATGGTATCGATAAAAGTCGAAACATTTTAACAGTTTTGAAAGGGTGCGACAGTCATGATCCGACAATGGGCATGCTATGATATGGAGGCAAAATCTAGAACATTTTGAACATTTGTTCCCTGAGTTTTAATTCATTGGTTGCAACACTTGCAAGCCCTGACAATATGGAAAACGATGTAATTTATACATAATTTAAAAAATACTAAGGAATTGCCATTCTCCTGACATATGAACGAAATATTTTTCTTATTTTGGTGAGAGAACATGCTAACTAATATATTGTCAAAGTATTTCTGAAACACCCTTATAAATAATTTAAAAGTGTCAAAACCAGTTTTGAAATATAAATTTATGCAAATAAATAAAGATTGCCTTAATTCGAACACAAATATCATAATTTTAAAGATGTTTTATTTTCATTATGCCAAATTAATAAAAATGCAATTTTATGAAGGGTGTTTAGTGATGATGATGATGATGATGATGATGATGATGATGATGATGATGATGATGATGATGATGAAGATGAAGATGAAGATGAAGATGGAGAAAATGGAGAGGAAGAAGAAATTAATAAAGCTGGGAAGAAAAAGAAAATGATGACAAAGCTGAAGAGGAAGAATATAACGAAGACCAAGAAGGAGAATGATAAAACCGAAACCGGTGATAAAGAAGATGGAGGAAGATATGTGACTTGCTCGCTCAGGCTTCCATCAGAATTGTGCAGTGCACTCGAAGACGCAGGCAATTTCCCTAGACAAGGGACGCGATATTGCTTGAAGCTCACGGACGGAGCACAAACGGTCCCTGTGGACCTGGGCTCTCGAGAGTCACTTCCGCCGCCGGACCATCTCAGCCGCTTCCTATCAACCTGTCCACTGTAGCATGAAACAGCGCTAGAGACGTACGTGCAGACCATCGTCCGTCATCTGAGTCATTTCCTCTCGCTCCTTCTGGTTCTGGTCACTCAGACTCGGCTCATCCGACTGTGAGGATGAACCTAACCAGCTGACTCCTCATTTCCCTGGAATACGAAACTCAATCTTCTTCAACAGAGGAAGTGGTCATTGATTTAAAATAATCCTAACAAAAGAGTATCTAAAGCCGTATAAAATAGAGTACTAACAGATACAGTTAGTTAGTTTCAGTAGTAAACTAGGATACACAGAAAAAATTAAAAGATGCTGTGGAAGGACCGGGGTTCGATCCCAGGTGGTGACAGGATTTTTTCTCGTTGCCAAACTTTCAGAGCGGCCCCGAGGTTCACTCAGACTCGTATAAAATTGAGTACCGGGTCTTTCCCGGGGGTAAAAGGCGGTCAGAGCGTGGTGCCGACCACACCACCTCATTCTAGTGCCGAAGTCATGGAAAGCATGGGGCTCTACCTCCATGCCCCCCAAGTGCCTTCATGGCATGTTACGGGGATACCTTCACCTTTACAAAACAGAAATAGAACAAATGGAGAAATATACAGTGTGTTTAAAAATACACGGCAAAGTTTCAGGGTTGGATTTCACATATGTAGATGGTAAAAAAGTGTTATATAAATATGGATCCTGAAATTGATAATGAAATTATTGTTTATTTAACGGCGCTCGCAACTGCAGAGGTTATATCAGCGTCGCCGGTGTGCCGGAATTTTGTCCCGCAGGAGTTCTTTTACATGCCACTAAATCTAGTGACATAAGCACACTTAAATGTCATCGACCTGAGCCGGGATCGAACCTGCAACCTCGGGCACAGAAGATCAGCGCTATACCAACTGCGTCAGTCAGGACGACTGAAATTGATAATTTTATTATTGAGATATCAGACATTGAAATATGTTAGTGCTGCAAATTAATAGTACAAAATTAACTTAGTACAGTACTGTATTACTCGTTGCACGAATGTTTGCCGACGGCCAGTAGGCGAACTAAAGCATAAACACTGCGTAGGAGATAGATAACGCAGCGCCAATGCCTCTCTCGAAATCGGCAATCGTTCGTGCATCGAGTAATACATGTAATAAAGATCAATGATGAACTGTTAGCACTCGTAGATGGATTGTAATAGTTTAAACACTTAGGGCCGATTGAATAAACCATTTAATCTTAGATAGAAACATGCCAATGCCATCGAAATCGGAAAATCGTTCGAGCATCGAGTAAAATAATAAAGATCAATGATGAACGGAATCTGTTAGCAGTAGAAATTGATAGTTTAAACACTTAGGGCCGAAAAACCATTTAATCTTAGATCAGAGGTTAAATTGATCCTTGTTTCAGCTGAAAATTTTGTGTTGTATAAAGTCTAATCTGAGATTAATTTGTCTCAAACTAAAGTCAACTTTGACTGAAGAAATTTCTCCGATTAGGCTTAGATGATCCAAGTTCATTTATTTCTTTTCTGTTTGAAATATACGAGTGACAGATTGTGCAAATAAAATATCCATTATTATTAATATTAATAGATATGTTAGGTACATTTATATATATTTCTTTCAATTTCTTGCCTTAATACACAAACATTCTTATATTTTATAAGGCTCTACCATGTTCAGCAGTATCAAATAACATAACCTATAATTATAGTATGTTTATAACAACCATTAATTATTAATGGATATGATAGGTCATTCATAAATGTTCAATTAACTGTATTACTAAACGAAAATTGTGGTTTTATAAAGCTTTATTATGTTTAGAGGATCAAACACAATAACATGACCAACTGAGTCACCTTCATTGTCCGCCATTATTTACATTGAAAAAAAACCAGTGTCTCCAACAGAGTGTAATGAAAGTCAAAAAAGTAGTTTAAAGTATAGATTTCTCTTATCAACAAAGAAACATTAAATTTTGTCACTATGGGGTGCTAAAAAGGTCACTAAATCCCTATTTAAGCAATATTCAGTTAAAAGAAATTGTTGTTGAAAAAGAGTTAAAAGATGCTAGATTGGCAAACTGAACAAACCTGAATAAATGGTCCGCGCATCACGTATTTCACCTGTTTATGCGATGTTGCCAAATCCTTTTTGAACTTGGATTGCATTTGAACCAAGGAAATTTGATCGCAGAAAAGTTTTATAAATAGAAGAAGTGTCTGAACTCGGTTCACTTTTCGATCTTCGATCAAAGTTGATCTTTTAGTTTTATACAATCGGGCCTTAGGGTGATATTCATAGACATTTCGCTAGCCCGCGCTACGAGCGTGCTAAACTAGCCCCGGCTATCGACTGGTTACTTGTATAGGATTCATATCATATCATATCGCAAACACTGGTTTATGAATACGAAAAACGTTAGTTCGCTGATCATCCACCGGAAGCCCGCGCTAAGAATGTCTATGAATATGGTCCTAAGTAGGTACCTAGTCATGAGTACTCCTTCAATATGAAAATCGTCCAACCTAAAAGAGAAACCGTTTCAATGGTGATGTAGCTCTGGTGTAAGTTCGTTAAGAACTAGCAATACTGTAGGAATCCCAAACCAACGACTCCAGACCATTCATTCACCAAAATTAACACCAAATAAATGCCATAGTTGCAGATGCGCCTGCATAGAGCCACAATCCCTTCTTTTCTGCCGCACAAGTTTGAATTAAGTTACTTACCGTATTTAGTAAACTGTCCTTGTAAATTTTACGTTATACAGGGACATCACTTTACTTTTACCAACATTTTTAACATTAACCTGGCTATACTCGGAAACACTGTTGCCCCCTTCCATTACAGGAGTTTGATGTTACTAGTGCAATATGTAAACAAATCATTTTACTAGCTATAGGAGGAGAGAAAAGTAGTGTATCCATTTATTTTACAGGGAAATACCATATTACGATTTTCAGTTTGATTATCACTTTTACGGAATTTATCAAAATACAGTAGAGTAGTAACATTTTTTTTTTTTTCCAAAAACTCAACTTTTCAGGCGGCTATGTTCGTTATGTAATGCCTACTTATTTAGCATATTAATTATTGGTGTTAACGTACAATATAGAGAGTGTATTTAAATTGAGGGGGTCATAAGTAAAGGGCTGTAAGTGCACTTAAGTTACTTTTGAGAAAATGGGGTTTAAATATTTAAGCTTTCGTAAAATCGGTGAAATTTTTATTTAAATTTTAATGTGAGTCGAGTTGTAGGTTATTTTACGACGCTTTATCAACATCTAAGGTTATTTAGCGTCTGAATGAGATGGTGATAATGCCGGTGAAATGAGTCCGGGGTCCAACACCGAAAGTTACCCAGCATTTGCTCCTATTGGGTTGAGGGAAAACCCCGGAAAAAACCTCAACCAGGTAACTTGTCCCGACCGGGAATCGAACCCGGGCCACCTGGTTTCGCAGCCAGACTCGCTAGCCGTTACTCCACAGGTGTGGACAATTTTAACGTGTGATGCGATTAAAATATCCCTTTGCCACTAAAATTTTAGATACTTTAGCTTACACTGGATGCACTTAACTCATGTTATTACAAATGTCACTAGCATTCCTTTGCTTCTAGCCACTCAATTCAAAATAAGCTAATCTGAATTTTTAAACAAGTTGCTGAAAATGATTGCCGTTCATTACAATGCAGGCTTCAATTCTTTTATGCATATTATTAAAAAAAATTTGAAGCATATTCTCTGAAATTGAATTTATCGTACGATATTATTAATATAGTTTCTTTCTTCTATAGAAAACGCAACCATATTTCTGAAACACGCTATACACTGCAGTGTTTACTTCAGTGCTTGAAGACTTCGAATGCAACAGCGGCCGTAAGTTTGTGTGTCTGACGGGAGCAAGGGCATTAGTGGAGGGGTGGGAGTGAAGTACATTCAGAAATGCAGGTACAATAAAAATGCAAGTAAAAAAAAATAATGTCCCTGTATTATTGACTAAGACCACACCGTACACGAGCCTGGCTCTTACAAAATCGAGGAATAGTTTCAAAAACGAGCATAACGAGTTTTTCAATTTCCTAGATTTTTTAATGCACTTCACAAACGTGTATTGAACAACATTTTTTGCACGATCATATTTTTAAAATTGCAAATGCAATATATTTTGCATTGAAAATTTAGAGCAATATTATTCCATTTAGCCTTCGCAAAATTGCACTTTAATGGTAACTAAGTAACAATAAGTGCGCTGTAATGGGTCTATTTCATTAGGCCTATAGTTTTATGTTGTGAAGAATGGTTTCCCTAGCAACAAGTTTCAGTGTGGGAATTCTAACTTTCAAGGCCTAACAACAATAGCTGTAAATACAACAAAACACAATTGTGCAAAAATATATATATTGTTTCCAACTCTCATTTTGTTTGGTGGCAACAATGTGTTTCTGTAGGCTATGATTTATAACTGATTTATTCTTGAGAAAAAATTCATTCAACATCTTTCTCCATTCATTTTTAAAATTGGCTGCACTCATCTTCTTGTGCTTTTCCATAAATTATTTTTTGGTTATGTGTATTGTCAAGGTTACAATAAAATTAAGTACCGGTACTGAAATGTGTATTGGACACCACTCTCTTTGAACAAGATTGCCTCTCATATTTCCCGCTGTTATATGTATTTCTGCGATCTTTGATCAGCATTAAACCAAGTTTGCATAAACTAAGATTAATGTTATACAACATAAATAGAAATAGAACTCGAGTTCAATTCCTGATCTTCAATCAGTAGGCCTAGTTAACTGGAGCTAGCTATGATTGTGCAGCGGACTTCAGCCAGTACAATAATTTTAGTTAGCTCTAAACTCTCTATTCATAATTGCAATTAGATGTCATTGGAAGTACATGAATCAACACGCAAGGCTCGAATACAACAGAATCCTGGCAATGCGAACAACCTTTAACCACAAAACAGCCGGTGAACGGAATTCCAGTCAACTGGATGTGGGTTCAATCCCCGGTCATCTTACCGTGAAAGATGAACATATTACATATGTGCATACAGTTTGAAATAAGGTATTTTTAAGAATGATGTTTGATGTAATTAGTGCTAATGCTTATACTACTGGCTGACGCAGATAAAAGTGGCCCACCTCCCGTTTGAATGCGCATGCGATATTTTGACTACTTTAAATCACTGTTGCCAACATATCGCCCTACAATCTCGCTAACTTTTCAACAAAAAGTAGCTAAATCTCTCCGAAGTTTGTTAAAATATCCCCAGAAATTTCGCTAAAAATGAATAATAAATATCACTAAATAAAAATAAGAAAAACATACATGTGCGGAGAAAAATATCGTTTCCTCGTCCTCATCCTCTTCTGCGGAGTCTGGTTGCATTGTTGACGGCTGTGATGTTGAGGTGGAAGGTATGGGAACAGCTGATTGTGAATACACTGCGGTTGATTCAATCACTGACACTACACTTTCTCGCATATTGTAAGTGTGGAAATTTTCACCTAAGCGTTTGACCACAATTTTTTTGTGAAACCTAACACTCTTTAAACATATATTAAAATATATTAAAACCAGTAAAAACTACAGTGTCATTTGCTTCACAAGAACTGTCGGCACAGAATTCCAAAACTCAATTGTCGCGAGTCGAGACGGAGTGGAAAATCTCCGCGTTGCTGGGAAGAACCAAGATTACATTAGCTACAGCTCGCGACTAGTCACGTGACAATCAAAGTTGTCACCGTTTATGGATGTTGGAGCAGTAGCATTGGGAGAGAGACCTAACCCGTGAGAATCATTGAATCAGCATCTTTCACCCTGATCACTTAGTGATCACAAATATCTGAGATCAGGGCTTTCACATATGAATCATTAGACTACTCAGTTATGCATCCATACCTCTTCTAAAACTAAGAAGTGCATGACTTCAGTTGAATGATTTAACTTAAAAAAAGAAAGGAAGAATATAAAAATCAGCAGAAAAGTCGCTAATCGTATTTTACAAAATTTGTCGCCGGGACTGGTTCAAAATTCCATAGATTTAGCGACTTATCGCTAAATATGGCAACACTGCTTGAAATTCCATTATCGTATTCTATCGTATCGTATCATAACGAAATGAGTAAACAGCTACAACAACGGACAATGTTAGGCAATAATCGATTGTTGGCATTCTTCCTGTCAGTATTTCATCAGTCATCAGTCGAATTACATGTGTCTGTTCGCATTCTGCAAAATGACTTACTCGATACAAGAAACAGTGGAAATTATGGAAGTGTGTGTGAGAACAGGTTCGATTAATCTGCCCATTTTTACTACACACACACACACACACACACACACACACACACACACACTAATAATGGTGAATAAAACTGATGCAAATAACACCACAAAGATTCTTTTTGCAACAAAATTTACACGAGGTTATTCGAAACAAAACAGGAGTGCTTTCCACTGGGCCGTGTTATGCTCTTTGCAGTTTCAGAGTACCCAGAAGCACCAACAACAGCAAAGAAATTTACCCGGTCAAAATATTCCAATAAATAGCCCAGAAATTATAACATATTTAATAAGTTGAATTGGGCATTTAAAAAAGGGGCGTGCAACTACGACGCCATTTTTAAATTCCCTATTTTACGGCATTTAAACCCAGAAACCCCTATAATATATATATATATATATATATATATATATATATATATATATATATTTGGATAGAGAATTTATTCAAGAATTCGAAAACAATGAAAACAAAAAATGACATTTTTGGCCGATTTTCACGTCCTAGTACCCTTAAGGAAACCCGCGAAATTTTTAGGGACAAGTTTCCGGATAGAGGACAACCGGCAAAGAGAACAACACAGGGTTTGGTTAAAAAGTGGCGCGCTACGGGATTTGTGCAAAATGCGAAAAGAGGAAGAGTTCCTTCAGTTAGCACACCGGAAGTTGAGGGACGGCATCCGCCGAAGGTTTATTCAAAGCCCAAAGAGTCATCTTCTATAAAAGGTGAGTCCTTTTGAGCACTTCGCTTCTGTATTTTTCTTCTGTATTACCGTATATTTACGCGGGATACTTTTATCTGCGACATACTTTAGCTATAAATCCAACGAATCTGAATGCGGTTGCCTATAGCCTAGGTAGGTAAAAATGTATGCCTCTTTCCATCAGGACTGTGAGTTTGTGTCCTTTATCCTGTGTTTGACCTGTGTTATCTTAAAGGGTAACTTGCCTCCATGCTGACCACGGAAGGAATTTCGTTACATATGAATGTCCAATGTTCGTACTTTCCTTCTCCTGCAATGAAATATGCCGAGATCTTATCGCACGTGAGTGCGACAATTTTCACGAGTGCTATAATAAGATTATCCACGAGTTGGATACAACACTTTATGGTACCATACTTAGTTACTTACTCACTGGCTTTTAAGAAACCCGAAGGGTCATTGCCGCCCTCACATAAGCCCGCCATTGGTCCCTATCCTGAGCAAGATTAATCCAGTCTGTACCATCATATCCCACCTCCCTCAAATCCATTTTAATATTATCTTCCCATCTACGTCTCGGCCTCCCTAAAGGTCTTTTCCCCTCCGGCCTCCCAACTAACACTATATGCATTTCTGGATTCGCCCATACGTGCTACATGCCCTGCCCATCTCAAACGTCTGGATTTAATATTCCTAATTATGTCAGGTGAAGAATACAATGCGTGCAGCTCTGCGTTGTGTAACTTTCTCCATTCTCCTGTAACTTCATCCCGCTTAGCCCCAAATATTTTCCTAAAAACCTTATTCTCAAACACCCTCAATCTCTCTTCCTCTTTCAAAGTGAGAGTCCAAGTTTCACAGCCATACAGAGCAACCGGTAATATAACTGTTTTATAAATTCTAACTTTCAGATTTTTTGACAGCAGACTAGATGACAAAAGCTTCTCAACCGAATAATAGCAGGCATTTCCCATATTTATTCTGCGTTTAATTTCCTCCTGAGTGTCATTTATATTTGTTACTGTTGCTCCAAGATATTTGAATTTTTCCACCTCTTCAAAGGATAAATCTCCAATTTTTATAGTTCCGCTTCGTACAATATTCTGGTCACGAGACATAATCATATATTTTGTCTTTTCGGAATTTATTTCCAACCCTATCGCTTTACTTGCTTCAAGTAGAATTTCCACGTTTTCCCTAATCGTTTGTGGATTTTCTCCTAACATATTCACGTCATCCGCATAGACAAGAAGCTGATGTAACCCATTCAACTCGAAACCCTCTCTGTTTTTTTATAAAATAATTATGTAATAATAATAATAATAATAATAATAATAATAATAATAATAATAATAATACCGAAATATAATTAAATTATTAAACTCGATCATGATTATAATTATAACTTCAATTTGACTGCGTCCGTAAGAAATCGTTCAGCCTTTTCTTGAAAGTAGTTATTGTTTGGCAACCCTTAATCTTCTGAGATAGAGAAATCCATTCACTAGGGACTGAGACAGTAAAAGAGGATGAATAGTGGGATGTTCTATGGGCAGGAATTGCTAGTATTTGGCTCTCCTGTGACCTGGTGTTTAGATTGTGATTGGAGGATAAGTAGTTAAACCGGGAACGAAGATAATTTGGACTAAAAGTGTGGAGAACTCGAAACAAAAGATACAGCGAATGAAGTATTCTACGGTTATTGAGTCGCAGCCAGGATAAATATTTGAACGAGGATGTAATATAGTCAAATTTGCGAGCATTGCTGATGAATCTGACATACATATTGTGCATACGCTGCAGCTTGTTCGAAAGTTCAGTTATCAAGTCTGTAAGTATTACGTCGCAGTAGTCACACAGTGGTAGTACGAGGGTTTGCACCAAAGTCTGTTTTAATGATGTAGTTAGATGGTATTTGGCAATATGAGGCCGAGGACTCGCCATAGATTACCTGACATTCGCCTCTCGGCTGGTGCAAACCTCGGAAAAGACCCAACCAGTTAATCAGCCCAAGTGGGAATCGAAACCACGCTCGAACGCAACTTCGTATCAGCAGGCAACAAACGCGCTACCGCCTGATCCACGCCAGTGGCTAAGAAGTTCCTATAATATATACAGGTGAACCGTAAGTAATGTCATTCATTGCAGGGAGTTATTCTTTGAGATATTTCAAATAACATCATTCTTACGGGAGAAAGAAAAGAACTAAATAACACAGGGTTGCCATGTTTTGTCGTTTTACATGACTTTTTCATGCTCTCTGCAAAAATGAAATCCATTTTCGTCAAAAATCCACCGTTTTTATATGATTGCTAAAGTACGGTAAAGTTCGTGCGTAATCTTGTACTGCATTCGATATAATATATCGTAAAGAGATGAACACGATCGACTGTGAAACAATCGATATACGAGGCGCGTCCATAAAGTAACTTTCTCACTCGTCCCACAGCTAGCAAACCATATGTTGCGTGAAGCGACTGCGTGTACATAATAGAGTAATGTCCTGGCATGGCGCATGCGCTAGCGGAACTTCCCGAGTGCTCTCAGCAGCTTCGTTGCATTGGTTGAAGATGGACGTCCCTATTCCAGCTCCCGCCGAGTGTGAAGTGCGGTCAGTGATAAAGTTTTTGAATGCACAGGGCATAGCGCCGATTGAAATTTATCGTCAGCTGTGCCAGGTCTATGGGCCTAACGTCATGAGCAAGCAGTTGGTGCGTTGCTCCACATGGTCGTCTGTGATGATGGTTGGCTCCCACTGCACTCCTCGTCATGCACATTTTGGCGTCCTGCTGAAAATTGTCTACAGCAGCAACGTATTGGTTTCAGCGATATTTTACTACTTAATTAACGTATTATTCCCAGAACATGAATTTTACCAGCAATCGAAAAGTATTGGGAATAAATTTGAATAAGAAAAAAAAAAGAGTCCACACCTGTGGAGCAACGGTCAGCGCGTCTGGCTGCGAAATCAGGTGGCCCGGGTTCGAATCCCGGTCGGGGCAAGTTACCTGGTTGAGTTTTTTCCAGGGTTTTCCCTCAACCCAATACGAGCAAATGCTTCGTAACTTTCGGTGCTGGACCCCGGATTCATTTCACCGGCATTATCACCTTCATATCATTCAGACGCTAAATAACCTAGATGTTGATACAGCGTTGTAAAATAACCCTCCCCCAAAAAAAAAAACAAAAACAAGTATCCTTCCCAGGTAGAATTCCAACTATGAAAGTCTTAGTTGCAGTCTATCGTGCTCTGGAGTGAACAAGGCTCTGAAAACAGCTACAGGGGTCGGTCCGGTGTTTTTGCCACCCCTGTACTTAATATGCAGAAATGGACTTGAACTAAAGAACTTCAAACTCGTTATTTTTTTAATTAATATTTTGTGTTCCATACGTTTGTAAAATAGAATGATTAAAACTAAGTTATAAACAACTTATAGGTGGCCCGGGTTCGAATCCCGGTCGGGGCAAGTTACCTGGTTGAGGTTTTTTCTGGGGTTTTCCCTCAACCCAATACGAGCAAATGCTGGGTAACTTTCGGTGCTTGTCCCCGGACTCATTTCACTGGCATTATCACCTTCATTTCATTCAGACGCTAAATAACCTAGATGTTGATACAGCGTCGTAAAATAACCCAATAAAAAAAAATAAAATAAACAACTTATACAATGTAATTTTTTTTCAATTATTGAAATACTGTAGTTCTGTTTCAGTAAATTTTCCATAATTCGGACTTTCATTAATTCAGACTAGGTTTTCCAACAATCCTGTTGAATTTTTAATCAGATATGCTGTAACTATAACCGTACAATCTGATAAGACCTTTTTGTATTCCATACCTAATTCTGTGAACACTGAAAACGCAGAACTCAGAAACTGCGAGGAGAAGAACATGTTTCCAAATGTGTTGCTTATGAGGGATAAAAAAAAAGGATTACTAACGCACCACCAGCGGAAGCTGAGGTCCGCAGTGTGTGTATGAATATTTGAACGGCAACAGACGCAACTCCACGGCATCTTCTGTTTTGCTCGTCCAAGTTATTTCAAGCAGAAGGGAACAGACTATAGTGAAACATCGATTGGATGGCGGTATGAAAAATTCATACAACATACTGTTCCAATACCGAATAGAGTTCTAAAAGAATTTCTTACAAAGAATTCGCAGTTACTATACAACACAAAAAATTCTGTTACGTTATGGTTACATCAGACTAGTATATCGAGCTTCTCTGTTGTCTTATAAGTGGAGGCCGACATCACGTCTGCCGTAAGTAAAAGGATTCCTGGAGAGCGTCAGATAGTAAAAAAAAATCTCTTCAGAGATCGCACAAGCCATAGTATAGAATTGTAGTAGAAACCACTAATCCGAAATTCCGGATAATCTGAACATGCAAATAAAAAATAAAGAGAGAGATGAGGAAGGAAAAAAAGAGTATTTGAACTAAAACTCAAATTAATACTACACGGTTTTACTAATAAAAACTCTATATACAGACGTTTAACTGTCTTATACTTATACAATGAGTAGCTCGTTTATAAGTCGCTCACGGAAATATTTGGGGCAAAGATGAATGAGGTTTACAGGACAATGGAGTTAAATAGTTACAAAACGCAGAACTGCACGCATTGTATTCTTCTTTGCCTGATATAATTAGAAACATTAAATGACCAGACAGTTTGAGATGGACAAGGACATATAGCACATTGTATAGTTATGTTTATACGTGATTCCATAAATGCATATATCCTTATAAAAACTATCGGTTTATTAGTAAGACTGGTATTTTCAGGAAATATTTGGGGCAAAGGTACAAAACAGAACCATTGTCTGATAGTTAACTGTCAGTTAGATTAACTGCACTTATAAATTTAACTGCACTTATAAATTTAATAACTTTCATGAGTTTCCGAAAAGATTTATCAGATCTTGTAACTAACAGTTGTGTAACTTCAATTTCAGTATCTCTTGTTGTCCATAGATGTCTCCACTAGTATTTTGTTAGTGATTTCTTTTAGTTATTTTTATTTGCAGAAGTTTTCAGTAGTAATATGACAGTGAGCTCTGTACTAGTAGGCTTTTTAATTAAGGAACCGTGTGATAAACGATAGTGTACATGTACACTTCCATCTCAATCGTAATATGATTAAAAGGCAATAATTGTTGGTATTTGGCGAGATCATCGAGGTAAATAATACTAATGCAGCTTCAGAATTATTTTTGCTCTTAAAAATATTCTGTGAAGATCTTACATTTCGTGATAAAGAAAACTGCGCATGAATTTCAAGTTTCATGTAAATCGGAGCAAATGGAAGCCACTAGGAAATTTATTATTGACCAAAAACGTAGGCTAGTTTTTAGAAAACTTTACTTTTAGTGGGGTGGTAGATTTAAAAGAACTACGCGTAACATTTTAAAAATGGTCACCAGATCTTTAAAAGTAGTAGGCAGGGACTATATATAGGAGGTAATTATTTATGTAAAAAATATATTATGTTTATCATTTTGGCCAAAAATTCAGTCCCAGTATCCCTTAATCCGAAATTTTGATAATCCGAACAGGCTCCGGTTCCAATTAGTTCGGACTAGCGTGGTCCTGCTATATTATAAATTCTACTTCTCATTCTATAATTCTATTTAGATCAACAAACAAAGTATTTTTGAAGCAAGCAGCCTAAATCAACACTTGTAGTAGTAGCAGAAGCAGCAGCAGCAGTAGCAGTAGTAGTAGTTAGTAGTAGTAGTAGTGTTAGTAGTAGTAGTTAGTAGTAGTAGTAGTTAGTAGTAGTAGTAGTAGTGTTAGTAGTAGTAGTAGTGTTAGTAGTAGTAGTAGTAGTAGTAGTAGTAGTAGTAGTAGTAGTAGTGTTAGTAGTAGTAGTAGTAAGTAATAAGTAGTAGTAAGTAGTGTTAGTAGTAGTAGTAGTAGTAGTAGTAAGTAGTGTTAGTAGTAGTAGTAGTAGTAAGTAGTGTTAGTAGTAGTAGTAGTAGTAAGTAGTAGTAGTAGTAGTAAGTAGTAGTAGTAGTGTTAGTAATAGTAGTAGTAGTAGTGTTAGTAATAGTAGTAGTAGTAGTGTTAGTAATAGTAGTAGTAGTAGTAGTGTTAGTAGTAGTAGTGTTAGTAGTAGTAGTAGTAGTAGTGTTAGTAGTAGTAGTAGTAAGTAATAAGTAATAAGTAGTAGTAAGTAGTGTTAGTAGTAGTAGTAGTAGTAGTAGTAAGTAGTAGTAGTAGTAGTAGTAGTAGTAGTAGTAGTAGTAAGTAGTAGTAGTAGTAGTAAGTAGTAGTAGTAGTGTTAGTAGTAGTAAGTAGTAGTAGTAGTAAGTAGTAGTAGTAGTAGTTTATTGAACGACGCTTTCAGATTCAGGATAGCTATTCAGCATTGGTGAGCAATGTTAGACAAATTTGATCTGGAGACCTCGAAGATGTTTGTGATGATTATTACCATTATTATTATTATTATTATTATTATTATTATTATTATTATTATTATTATTATTATTATTATTAGGCCTACTTACAGATGGCTTTTACAGAACCCAAAGGTACATTGCCTCCTCCCATAAGCCCGCCATCGGTCCCTATCCTGAGCAAGATTAATCCAGTCTCTACCAGCATATCTCATCCCTCTTAAATACATTTTAATATTATCCTCCCATCTACATCTCGGCTTCCCCAAAGGTCTTTTCACCTCAGGTCTCTCAAGTAATCTTTGAAAACTTCTATACAGTAAACATAATCAAACAGCACTATCTTGTTCATATTCACAATTTCAGTTCAACTCAACTTGACCAAAAATTGCATTTTGGGTTTGCAAAATATTAAACTCTGATTCCCGGGGAGAACATCAGACACTCTAGAAGTTCGGCTAAAAGTGTAATTCCTTGGAAATATACAAACTGCAACCTAATGAAATGAAGCATTTGATGAACTCACTAATCTTTGCTTCGTAGTTTAGAAGCCAAAGGTTTAAAATTCATCCGAGCTGCCTTGACACGTCCGAGCATCGCCTACGCCAGCCGATCTACAGAAAGTCCCACCTCGATCACACCCACATCTTAGTCTTGGGAACGCAGCAGTTGAAGAGCCTGTGTGAAACAAAGGGGTAAGGAATCTCGCAGCATCAATCCCAAATAAAGAAGTGGTTATTCAACTCTCGCTCCGTCTCTGTCTTCTGTGGCTATGGAAGCCGTTTTGCTTGTAGTGTGGGAGATAATAGAGGGGGCCAAACTCTTTTCTTCCACTCTTCCTCCCCCAAAATTATAAAACAAACAGCCCTTAGTATATAAGACAGAGCTCTATTTTGTTTATGTTAGCACTCCATCTTCGGCTTGGAAATAAAACGTCCTCAGAAAACAAGGAAATAAACATTTGTGGTTTTCAGTTACTGCCTGCTTACGCTGTCTTTGACAAGGGTCACAACCTCCTTTGAGAAGCGACTTCATTTACACTTCTGGCTGTATATAACGCTCTGTTCATTAAATGTCTTGTAAAATCGGCATGCGAAGAATGCTAAATGATTTACACCAGCGTTTCTCAAACTCTTTTGAAGTGGGGACCACCTTTTTAAGTCAGAACAGTTCCGCGGACCACCTTACTCTTGTTCCTTTCGAAAGCAAATTTATCATTTTTGTAGCATATTTTTATATCAGTATACTTATATTTGTATTAACTAATTAACTTCGCTCTAGAATATGTCATTAGGAAAGTTCAGGATAACAGGCAGGGTTTGAAATTGAACGGGTTACATCAGCTTCTTGTCTATGCGGATGACGTGAATATGTTAGGAGAAAATACACAAACGATTAGGGAAAACACGGAAATTTTACTTGAAGCAAGTAGAGCGATCGGTTTGGAAGTAAATCCCGAAAAGACAAAGTGTATGATTATGTCTCGTGACCAGAATATTGTACGAAATGGAAATATAAAAATTGGAGATTTATCTTTCGAAGAGGTGGAAAAATTCAAATATCTTGGAGCAACAGTAACAAATATAAATAACACTCGGGAGGAAATTAAACGCAGAATAAATATGGGAAATGCGTGTTATTATTCGTTGGAGAAGCTCTTATCATCCAGTCTGCTGTCAAAAAATCTGAAAGTTAGAATTTATAAAACAGTTATATTACCGGTTCTTCTGTATGGTTGTGAAACTTGGACTCTCACTCTGAGAGAGGAACATAGGTTCAGGGTGTTTGAGAATAAGGTACTTAGGAAAATATTTGGGGCTAAGCGGGATGAAGTTACAGGAGAATGGAGAAAGTTACACAACACAGAACTGCACGCATTGTATTCTTCACCTGACATAATTAGGAACATTAAATCCAGACGTTTGAGATGGGCAGGGCATGTAGCACGTATGGGCGAATCCAGAAATGCATATAGAGTGTTAGTTGGGAGACCGGAGGGAAAAAGACCTTTAGGGAGGCCGAGACGTAGATGGGAGGATAATATTAAAATGGATTTGAGGGAGGTGGGGTATGATGATAGAGACTGAATTAATCTTGCACAGGATAGGGACCGCTGGCGGGCTTATGTGAGGGCGGCAATGAACCTTCGGGTTCCTTAAAGCCATTTGTAAGTAAGTAAGTATTAACTAATTAAGTTAATGTTAATAGAAGAAAATTCAGTTTGGTTTTTTTAATAATTCAAGGTATTAGAGTTTGGATAATCTTTAACTAATTAACTAACTAAAAAAATAAATAAATAAATGGTACTCGCATTAATGAGATGATGAGCCTGTCGATTCTTGCACAGTTGTTCCATACTAGGATATGCTGGTAAGTTTAAGTCGGAGATCGTCACATACACCAAGTCGATTTTGGTACTTTGTTTTTATTAGAGTTAGTGAAGAAAACCCTTTCTCACAGAGATACGTTGGAGCAAATGAATTATAATTTGTAAAGCACCATTGTAAAGTTCACTATATTCTCTTTTCACTTGTGATGAGGTCCAGAAATTAACCATACCTTCTGCTTCATTTTAAGTCCGGTGTCATTCGAGAGTTCAATTAACTGTTCTCTTTCACTCTATGAAAGTTTGTTGTTTTCAATATCGCAATGAAAGTCTTCACGAACTCATGAAAATTCGTCACATTTACTTGGAAAATAAATTTAAAATTGTGACCTCAGAGTTGTATTATTGGTGAATGACGTACAGTATGTGACTGTAGACTGGGTGTCGGCAAAACTATTAAAAATGTCATAAATACATGAAAAGGTCCGGTAGTACTTTGGTCCTCTGTTATGAATTCGGGTGGTCCCTGGCTGGGTTACAGGCGCCAGATGTGCAGGGAAAAGATGACTCATTCATAGTACTTTAAATCCCTCTTTTGTTGTTGAGAGTAGAGTGGGAAGTCGGTAGACAGGTAGGGTAATAAATTTTATTAAATGTCAGTACTGGGAGAAAAAGTAAAAGGCGATTGCCATGTGTCATTTCCAAACTCTGAGATTTTCAGCTATAGTGAGACACGCAATTCGTTTGAATTTTATGTTTTCTTCTGTCTTTTTTAAGGTCCACAAGGGCAGACCTCGAGGACCGTAGTTTGAGAAACACTGATTTACACATCACACTAACAGGTTTATTTACAGCCTTATTTACGTCTGTCTCTAGCTCATTTCGCTTTCCCATAATTAGAATCAACACCAGGAAATTAACAGTTGAATTGTCAAGATGGAGAACCAGTTTCAAATCCCGACAAGTTTAAGTGAATAGTGTGGTAGAAAATAGTTGGTTTTGAGGTAGAGTTTCTCAGCATAGACCTGCTATACTTCCACCAAATCTCAGTTGTTATTCAATATCGTCCCCAAGAGAAAAGATTCAGATCGAAGCAGGCGGCCCATAGAATAGGCGTAATATCTGACCACCGGAAGCTGATTGAAATACAATGGAATAATAACAAAGTGGAAGAGTGTACAATAGAATATTAATATGAATTCGAATGCAGCCTGTCAGAGGGGAGAAATGAGATCAGCAAAGAATAAGCAAAGAAAAATGTACAGAAATGTTCATAAGACATGTAAACAAAATTTCGAACTAAACACGTTTTTATAACCTTGAACCTAGGCGAAATGATACAAAAATATATATATGTATGTTTATGCCATCCTAGCATTATAAAAGGTTACTACATCCAATATACTGCGTAATCGGCTTTTCATGGCACGCGTGGCAATAATAGCAATGACGTATTCGCTATGATGTAATACCGGAACGCTTGGATGGGATGCATGTAATTCGTATGGGTATCTTTCTTACAGCTTCTACGCGCCGTGTAACAAGAAATGAAATGCAGGACAGAAGGTAACGTATCTTTTACAAGGTTGTTTCCGATCTCCGATAACGAGTTTGAATGACGTCATGTGCGTCAGGAGTCACACGACAGCTGAACTGTGACGCGAGGTGACAGACCAGTAGCGAGTGATCTCATAGTCAGATTGCACGGCAACTCACAGCAGAAATTCCCAAGAAAATCGAGCCTTTTTGGGAGGGGCACATGACGACCCTTTCCAATGTCAAGTACAGTTAAGTGGAAGGTCCGGGGTTCGATCCCAGGTGGTGACAGGATTTTTTTCTCGTTGCAAAGCTTTCAGAACGGCCCCGAGGTTCACTCAGATCCTATAAAATTGAGTACCGGGTCTTTCCCGGGGGTAAAAGGCGGTCAGAGCGTGGTGCCGACCATACCACCTCATTCTAGTGCCGAGGTCATGGAAAGCATGGGGCTCTACCTCCATGCCCCCCAAGTGCCTTCACGGCACGTTACGGGGATACCTTTACATTATTATTATTATTATTATTATTATTATTATTATTATTATTATTATTATTATTATTATTATTATTGGTAGAGCAGCTGGCTATGGACTGGAAGGTCCAGGGTTCGATCCCAGGTTGTGACAGGATTTTTTCTCGTTGCCAAACTTTCAGAACGGCCCCGAGGTTCACTCAGCCTCCTATAAAATTGAGTACCGGGTCTTTCCCGGGGATAAAAGGCGGTCAGAGCGTGGTGCCGACCACACCACCTCATTCTAAACGACATTTCATACAAGTTGAGAGGATGCGAAGGCATTTCTTTCCCCTTCTACTTGCCCCGAGACCGTTAGTAACAGAACGGTAGCTGTTACCTCTTATACCTGCACCCCCAAGTTGTACACACAAGAAAATAAAATATTAAATAAAGTACATAATTGGATATAAAATACAGTGACACAGATGTTTGACAATTAAATGTTTCAGTGTATTTTAGTGTCGTTTTTTTTATTTATTTTTATTGGGTTATTTTACGACGCTGTATCAACATCTAGGTTATTTAGCGTCTGAATGATATGAAGGTGATAATGCCGGTGAAAATAATTACCCAGCATTTGCTCGTATTGGGTTGAGGGAAAACCCCGGAAAAAACCTCAACCAGGTAACTTGTCCCGAATTCGAACCAGGGACCTGGTTTAGTGACCGTTACTCCACAGGTGTGGACTTTAGTGTCGTTCTTACAATATTTTCAACTAATAATTAATTAAATTAAGGGATGTTAGTTTGTATTATGAAGTCAGGGGGGAGTGACAGTGCAGACTGTCCCGTTGTGTATGCTATAGAGTAGCAACTAGTGGTGAAAAAAACATTTATCTTCTGCGCTCAGTAGCTTTTTAATGTGCCAGTTGACGTAAACAACAGTAAAATGAAATACGAACGCTTAGTATAGATTTTCGAAATATAGATTACCGGTAAACATTTTCAATAATAAGAATTTTCACAATGTTCAAAGTCAATTAGTCGAACGTTAGTAAGATGGACAGTAGCTTTTTCCCCTTTACGGATGGTAAAGAGTGTGAGTAGAGGGGAAAGCCTATCAACCAAACTGAAATGGGGATTAGTGCCGAGATCATAGAAAGCATGGGGCTCTACCTCCATGCCCCCCAAGTGCCTTCACTGCATGTTACGGGGATACCTTCACATTATTATTATTATTATTATTATTATTATTATTATTATTATTATTATTATATTATTATTACTGTATTATTTTTTTGCGTATCTGTTTTAAGCTGGATAACTTCAAATAACGGTGACTAAATTTAATAAGCAATAACTTTCCTCGCTGTCATCTGCTGGAAAAGAGGTGTGTCACGCCTTTGTGGAAAGGTACGCGTCGTTAAACATATCCTTAAGATAAACAAATCTGAATGGACACTAATTGGAGGAATTTATGTTGTCGTAAGGAAGAAAATGGAATGAATATTTGGTGAGTGACTGGCGGACAGCCGCGCTGGAATGGTAATATTATCAGCCCGAGGACACTCAGTATTCCGGACACAGTCCGCGGGGCTCGGTGAATAGGAGGGCGTGCCCGCCCATCGCCTGCAGTCACCGCGTCGATCAGGATAGCCATCAGGGCTGACGCGGCTCCCACGTTCTGGCTACTCCTGCTTTCTGTACTACATGACCACCACTGCCATCCTCATCATCATTACAGTTTCTAACTTCGATTTGGAATATCCTTCTTGACTGGATTTTATTACAAGAGTTTAAATTTGGAAAAAAAAAAAAAAAAAGACGCTGCATCAACTACTGGGTTATTTAGCGCCAATGGAGTTGATGATAGTTAACAACAACAACAGCAATAATAATAATAATAATAATAATAATAATAATAATAATAATAATAATAATAAAAATGATAATGTAAAGGTATCCCCGTAACATGCAGTGAAGGCACTTGGGGGTGCATGGAGGTAGAGCCCCATGCTTTCCATGATCTCGGCACTAGAATGAGGTGGTATGGTCGGCACCACGCTCTGACCGCCTTTAACCCCCGGCAAAGACCCGGTACCGTAGTTTCCCCTAACTATGGTCCACATTTGTCACATTTTTCTTTGTATATTCAGTACTATTCATCCAGATTAAGTGAAATTTTGGCTTCGGACTCTTGTAAGTGTATATTAAATAAAAATTGACATATGTGTTTGAAATTATTTAATTACAAGTCTTAAAAAAATAATAAGCATTGGTACATAGTTGCATTCTGAGTTGCCCAACTATGGTCCACTCATATATTCATGCTTTAATGGACTATAGCTGGAGCTGTAATTATTCGTAAATCAATACATTGAGTTTCTAATTTAAGGGTAGAAACATAATCTAGCACAGAAATATTACAAATAAATTAAAAGTACGTGGATTCTTTTTATTAGTACACATTCCATAAACACACAATAAACAAGTGAAATCTGAAAGTCATTCTCCTGGAATAATGAACAACTACAGTATATTAAAGAACAAAAGTACGGTATCAAAATAAACTAACCCATTCTTAGCAAAATATTATGCACATAAATTCACTGATAATGGTTATTTACCATACTGAGAACTACATTCAGTAGGCTTATTTCGATCCTTTGAATCTCCACTTCTCTTGTAATTCTGAAATTGAAAATAGATCTCTCTTTTTCGAGACGCATTTGGGGTCTTCAATTTGTTTTATTATGTTTTCCTTTCTATAGAATAAAATGTCTTCCATTTCTCGCCACCTCAGTAATTGCCGCTTCTTACCATAGGTACATGAAACAACAGCTTCATTGTTCTTCACTTCCAAAACTTTCCCTGGCCACAATTCCTCCACATAAGTAACTACCATATAACTATGTGCCTTTAGCATTAATTTATCAGATTTCGTCTTCTTTTCCACATCTGACTCACTGTCTGTAAATATGGAGAGAACACCGGAAACATCATAATCTGTATCCAATTAAATTTCAACGCTCTCATAGTCACTTACAGGGACGGTTGTTTGCCTTCTACCCTGAATTTTACGTTTTACCAAACCATCATTCGGGCTAGTACCATTGATGTTGGAACAGCCTGTTTCTTTGTTTATTTGACTATAATGTTAAATAGTGTTTTAGAATATACTGAGATACCGTATTTGCAGAAGTAAATAATCAAATTGTTCACATTTCATTAAAACAAATATTTCAAAATGAAATACAACTAAGGTCCACGAAAAATTGTGGTACATAGTTGACTGACTTCTAGCCTTGAGGTTAAACATTTTTCACGCAGAGTCCTTAACCTCTGCCAGTGTAATTATTATGTGAAAGTAAACACTATATAGCCAGGTTTAATTGTACAAAGAATCATATATTTATAACGTACCAGTTCTACAGAGGAGAGCTTAATAAAACAGACAATCACAAACTGAATGATTTCGTGTCTTCACACATTCAATATAACGATGCACACTGACCTTGTTAAGCATCCATATCATTGCCACGTGTAATGGTAGATAGAAGCATCTATGGGGAACATAATTCCATCACAGTGGCGCCTGAAATGGCAAACACCGAACTCTTGGGGGACTAAGTAGTACATAATGCGTTTTGGACCATAGTTGGGTGCCTGGACCATAGTTATGGGAAATTACGGTACTCAATTTTATAGGAGGCTGAGTGAACCTCGGGGCCGTTCTGAAAGTTTGGCAACGAGAAAAAATAGTCACCACCTGGGATCGAACCCCGGACCTTCCAGTCCATAGCCAGCTGCTCTACCAATAATAATAATAATAATAATAATAATAATAATAATAATAATAATAATAATAAAATCCAGACGTTTGAGATGGGCAGGGCATGTAGCACGTATGGGCGAATCCAGAAATGCATATAGAGTGTTAGTTGGGAGGCCGGCGGGAAAAATACCTTTGGGGAGGCCGAGACGTAGATGGGAAGATAATATTAAAATGGATTTGAGGGAGGTGGGATATGATGATAGAGACTGGATTAATCTTGCTCAGGATAGGGATCAATGGCGGGCTTATGTGAGGGCGGCAATGAACCTCCGGGTTCCTTAAAAGCCATTAAGTAAGTAAGTAATATTAACTATAAATGAAAAGGGAGTAAGCAACTCAAACTCTATCCCGCCATTACCTTGTCTACTTTTATTTCTTCTGTATTTAATACGACTCTGTGATGTGCGGTGTCGATAAATTAGTCATTCAATTAAGGGCGTTACGCAGGAGAACATCATGTTGGCGAATCGATATTAAAGGAATGAATAATTAAATATTGGAACAAGTAATATCTAATTAGGTTTTACTGGATTTGTCAATAGGCCTAGGAAAGTTGACATTACTAATAAATAACCAAGTAGACCTATATTTTCGTGTGGATTACCATGAAAAGAGTGCTAAGAAATAAAACTAGAAAAGAGACCCAATTAAAATGCGGTCGAAATTATGTATAAGGCGTTACATGGACAGAAGAGGAGCAAAAGAATATTAAATAAAGTTTCTGAGAAATGTTCTGAGTGTCACGCTACACGCAGAATTAGAAACAACTATAAAGAAAACTACGTAGGTATAATGCGTTGAATTTAAATTTCCAACGCATAAGATATCACTGCAAAAAGCACATGAATAGTTAGCCAGACGGACGATACGTCATAAACAGGAAAAGGAAGAAGAGATGAAGACAGGACGAATATGTTGTTGGAGTAATAAATATAGAGTCTTAATAGATCTGACTGACTGATAATGACTACGGTAATAAAATTTATAATTCAAACACTGAAAGTTGCTCTTACTTTACAGCGTCAGTGAAAAGTTTTCGAACTTCCAGTTCAATGCGTTAACATTTTGTAATGAAATTTGTTGTGCTTGCACTTTTTACGAAATATTTCAAAATTGTTCAGAGAGGACTTATTCATTTATAGTGACAATATATAAAAATAAAATTAAAATTAAAAAAAAAACTGAGGAACAGTAGAGGATTTAAATTTTTTGTTTCTTCAATTTCTTAAAAATTTGGGAATTTTATCAAAGACATTTGCCTCATAGATGTAGTTCTAACCGCGAGTTTATATTTAAGTCTCTTATTTTATATTGTATATGAATTTGGAGAATCAATTCAGAAATTGAATTTTATAATAGGAGAAGAATTGGACTTTTTAATGGGAAAAATACAAAAAATCAATTATTTCAAATATTCTTACCCTTTCACACAAAATTTTCAGCACTCAGACGTACCTAAGAAAGAATTATTGGGTGGGTTCGTCTATGTAGGAGGAAAGTAGGTCGTGGTCGATCAAGTCACACAGCAAACAAATTGATCAACGTCTTCGTAATCGGAAGACCTTTGGTCTAATCCGTGTCGTTTGTGTTAGTGATGCAAACTGCACAGACCTTGATGTGGTTAAAAACCACCGCATAGACAGTATAAAATAGCAATAAGTGGAATAGAAATCCACAACCTTGAGCTGCACGTAGCTTGAAACCTACGCTATGGACTATTGACGGCGTATTCAGAGAGACCTTGCGGGGAGAATTGGCGCCGTGATATATGCAACCTGCTAAGTCTTACTGCTGTTTTACGATGACTGTGCAGGGTCTATCAAGGCGATACTAAGGCTGTAAGACGTAAGCGATAACCTCTAGTGTGGTTAAGTGTTATACCCTTCTACGCAATCCGCTTTACCTGGGAACGCGTCAGATTTCCCCACATCAATTCATCCGTCACGGAGATTGAAGCAGAGTTAACAAAATACAAGTGTGACGCAATACACTGCATGTTGCTCATGTGACGCGGGCTTTGCGTAATGGCATGTAGGCATTGATTATTTTAAAAGCCTCCTTACTGCAATGGAAGTTTACTTTATCTTAAAGTTGGGGCTTTTCTCTACCTGCATCAGACAAAGAAAAAACTATAGTACAAGAAAAGAAGAATACTTACATACTTACTTACAAATGCCTTTTAAGGAACCCGCATGTTCATTGCCGCCTTTACATAAGCCCGCCATCGGTCCCTAAACTGTGCATGATTAATCCAGTCTCTATCATCATATCCCACCTCCCTCAAATCCATTTTAATATTATCCTCCCATCTACATCTCGGCCTCCCCAAAGGTCTTTTTCCCTCCGGTCTCCCACCTAACACTCTATATTAATTTCTGGATTCGTCCATACGTGCTACATGCCCTGCCTATCTCAAACGTCTGGATTTAATGTTCCTAATTATGTCAGGTGAAGAATACAATGCGTGCAGTTCTGCGTTGTGTAACTTTCTCCATTGTCCTGTAACTTCATCCCTCTTAGCCCCAAATATTTTCCTAAGAACCTTATTCTCAAACACCCTTAATCTCTGTTCCTCTCTCAAAGTGAGAGTCCAAGTTTCACAACCATACAGAACAACCGGTGATATAGCCGTTTTATAAATTCTAACTTTCAGATTTTTTGACAGCAGACTAGATGACAAAGCTTTTCAACCGAATAATAACAGGCATTTCCCATATTTATTCTGCATTTAATTTCCTTCCAAGTGTCATTTATATTTGTTACTGTTGCTTCAAGATATTTGAATTTTTCCACCTCTTCGAAGGATAAATCTCCAATTTTTATGTTTCCATTTCGTACAATATTTTGGTCACGAGACATAATCATATACTTCGTCTTTTCGGGATTTACTTCCAAATCTATCGCTTTACTAACTTCCAGTAAAATTTCCGTTTTTCCTAATCGTTTGTGGATTTTCTCCTAACATATTCACGTCATCCGCATAGACAAGAAGCTGATGTAACCTGTTCAATTCTATACCCTCTCTGTTATCCTGAACTTTCCTAATGGCATATTCTAGAGAGAAATTATAAAGTAAAGGTGATAGTGCATCTCCTTGCTTTAGCCCACAGTGAATTGGAAACGCATCTGACAGAAACTGACCTATACGGACTCTGCTGTAACTTACGTTTCACTGAGACACATTTTAATTAATCGAACTAGTTTCTTGGGAATACCAAATTCAATAAGAATATTATATAAAACTTCTCTCTTAGCCGAGTCATATGCCTTTTTGAAATCTATGAATAACTGATGTACTGAACCCTTATACTCCCATTTTTTCTCCAAGATAAAAAAATAAGAGAACTGAAGACGAAAAGAATAAATATATATGTTAAATAAGAAAAGAGGCGGTAAAATAATCTAGCCGAAGAAGAACCTCTAATGAATCTATCCTTCGGAAAGGTGGAAAAGTTCAAATAGCAAGAGCAAGAGTAATAAATATAAATGACACTCGAGAGGAAATTAAACGCAGAATGAATGTGGGAAATGCCTACTATTATTCGGTTGAGAAACTTTTGTCATTCAGTCTGTTTTCAGAAAAACTAAAAGTTGTATTTACTGAACTTGAAAATAGGCCTACATCTCCAGCATGGAAGGAAGGCTCTCTAGGCGTTCCATCTATTGTGATTTGCAGTTTGAAATTTTACATGGTAATAAACAACTGGTTGTCCCAGTTTGAATTCTTTAGCTTGTCAATATAATATGTAATTTTAATTTCGTTACGTTATATGGGTAGTCTTTCTGTGTTGGGCAGAACACTGTTTTTACGTCTACTCTACAGGGTGATTAATAATGGTACAACTATTAGAAGGTTGACTTCACATGCAGACCATTTACATGCTGGTGTATCCAAATGTAGTTGCTATAAAAATAAATAAAGAATGCTATTAATATTGTCATCACATGTTTTTGAGCTGAATAATCAATAACAAAAAAATGCAAAAGCACTTTCTCGAGATCTGAAATGTTTTTTTAGCTCATTCGTTTGGTACCTCAGTTAAGAAAATAACGAATTTAAAGTCATTCCATTGTGTCGGCAATAATATTTATCATAAGAAATTTATTGAAGTAGAACCTCTTCGACATGGCTGTCTTGTGGCATATTGCTAGACTGTCTGGCTAACACGGTAGCGAGTCTCGTGTCGACGCCATGTCCATGTGTGTAAAGAGCACAGACAACTTCGTGCACTTGTGACAGCCAAACGTTACTTGTAAAATTTAGTACGCTCAGTCACTTCTTTACTAATGCTACACTTGAACAATACCGCCTACGCTGAGAAAGCGATTTATGGTAGCTCTGTAGCCGATCTCGACGGCTTGCTGTGTGAAGCCATCATACCGTTTCATGGCCTTAGGTTTTCTTTATGGGCGAAGCGAATGGCGTTTGTCGATTGAGTTCTGCCATTCACTCACTGCCTTACAGATCCTAGGCAACGTAAGAGAGTAGACCTACCTCTCGAAATTCCGATATTTAGTCGTTCGTGGAAGTGCCCAGTTTTAGTGCATTACATTTCAGTTAACCGTAATGATTAGTTCCCTTAGCTTCCTATGATGGAGTCCCAAGTTTAAATCCCGGCAAGATCGAATGAAATTTGTATATATATATATATATATATATATATATATATATATATATATATATATATATATATCCTGTTTTGTTTAATCAATTTTTCTGTCATTGCAGATTGTCATGAGACAAATAATACCGAACAATTTCATTCGGAAAACATTTGTGCAAATTATGTATGTGTGTATTTATTCACACTGCAGTGGGTATATACCCGGTGGCAGTGGTAACTAATTACACTCAATAATGACAGTAATAAACTTATTAATTAAAATACAATTAATAATACTAATAATAATAATAATAATAATAATAATAATAACAACAACAACAGGGAATATACTAAATTAAATGAAACGATCACTTAAAATAACATTTGAAATAAATCTAATTTGTATCTTAAAACTAAGATCGAACTAAAACCCACGAGTATGATATGTTCATATCTGCACAAGTACCTTTCAAATTACACTCATTTCGCTGTCAACTCACTCACTGCAATGGAACTACGACACATTTCACTGATTCTATCCTGATTTCACTAACACTTCAAAAACATTTCACTGTTCAAATACTATGCACTGCCACTATTAACTATCAAGCTTCACTGACACGACATACTTCTTCACTGATACAACACATTTCACTGACACAACATAATTCTTCACTGATACATCACTTCAATAACAACATATCATTTACACCCTTTAAATACTGTGTATAATTACCGTCTATTAGTAAGGTCCTTAAGCCTATTTTTAAATATATTTTTGGTTGTTGGTAAAGCCTTTAGTAAGTCTGCAGGTAAAGCATTCCAGTCCCTGATTGTACGATTGAGAAAAGAAAACTTTCCAGTGTCCGTCCTCTGCGTACATATTACAATAAATCTTTGTGAAATTAGGGAAATAAATACATTAAATAGAATATACACATTACAATAAAGCTCTTTCAAATCAGGGAAGTAAACACATTAAATATATTAAATAGAATTTAAAATAATTTACTTACTGGCTTTTAAGGAACCCGGAGGTTCATTGCCGCCCTCACATAAGCCCGCCATTGGACCCTATCCTGAGCAAGATTATTCCAGTCTCTACCATCATATCCCTCCGGCCTCAAAATTGATTGGACAATTTTATTATGGTAACTGGCTATGGGTCTCTAAAAAAAAAAAAAAAAAAAAAAAAAAAAAAAAAAAAAAAAAAAGCTGTTTTATATCCAAATTAAGCCAACCTATTCAGGATCGAAATTCATCGTCGGCGAGAAATGACTGACAAATTTTGCCTGAAGCCTATTATTAGGGACAGAGTTCTTAGGCGTACCTATCAGAAATATACGACACCATCCTTCCAACTTTAATTTCCCCACGATAAAAAAACATACTGAGATTTTATCGACTTTTCAATTGCATTGTACTCGGACGGATTTAAACCAACGAATTTTGGATCGAACGGATAGTATGATAACCACAAGACCATCGAGGGTCATATTTTATAGGGGGAGGTTGGAGGACATAGGTCACCATTACAATAATTTGAATTTAAATTGTGAAAATTAGAATTGTAGAAACTGAGAAAAATCGAGATTGCAACAACCACACCCAGTTGAGTGGTTTCATTTGTAGCGCTGTGGGTTTTGTTGTGTGTACCAAGGGACTTGGCGGTTGCAATCCCCCGTCCATACAGATGCCGGCGAACAGCTCTCCTGTGGGGGCGTGTGAACTAGGGGCGTGGCTCTTAAAAACAGGAATTTATGGCTCTTTGCAGCCTTAAAAATATCCATAAAAACAGAATGAAAGACTGGAAGCGAATGGAGTGACAATAAATCCAATCACACGCGTAATATATGGCACACTTACGTCACACTTGGTTCCAATTGTAACTCAGCTGGTGGCACCTCATGAGGATCGCTCTTCGATTTCCCAGAAGGTTCTGAGAGAATTGTGATATACATAATAATAATAATCCGTGGCGCTACAGCCCGTGAAGGGCCTAGACCGACCAGCCGGCTGCTGGCCTCACGCCCACATGCCGAAGCAGAGGTGGACGATCATCCAACCAGAATGGAGGTATCGTGTGGTTAGCACGATGATCCCCCCAGCCGTTATAGCTGGTATTCTTGTGATGGACAAGACTGTTAAATTACAAAAATTCACCTAGCATAGTTCGTGGCTGATATCGGTAACTCTGCAAAGAATTTCGGACTGAAATCACTCACAAAGTGTTGAAGATGAAATGAAGCCTCTGCTACTCTACTGAAAGTAAAGCATTTCACTGACCAGCCATACTAGAAACTAAACAATAACGAAAATTCTCTAATCTGTGAAATGTAACTTTTTCGGCAAATATAAGCAATTGGAAATTTATCCAAAGGTGGAAAAATCCAAATACCTTGGAGCAACAGTAACAAATATAAATGACACTCGAGAGGAAGTTAAACGTAGAATAAATATGCAAAATGCTTGCTATTATTCACTTGAGATGCTTTTGTCATCCAAAACAGCTGAAAGTTAGAATTTATAAAACAGTCATATTACCGGTTGTTCTGAATGGTTGTGAAATTTGGACTTTCACTTTGACAGAGGAACAGAGGTTAATGGTGTTCGACAATAAGGTACTTTGGGAGTAAAAGGGATGAAGTTACAGGAGAATGGAGAAAGTTACATAACACAGTCCACGCCAGTGCAGTAACGGTTAGCACGTCTAGCCGCAAAACCAGGTGGCACGGTTTCGATTCCCATTGGGCCAAGTTACCTGGTTGAGGTTTTTTCCGGGGTTTTCCCTCAACCCAATACTGTTTAAACATGCACTAGAACCAGACGTAAGTGCAAGTTTGAACCAATAAATTATTGGGATTTGCGATAGATTAATTAGTTTAGGAAATTGTATATTTATTATGTAGAACTACATTTGTATAGCCTATAGATCTTTTGTTAAATTATTAAGTTTTGTACTTTTGTGAACTATATCAATAAATCTATCTATATCTATCTATCTATCTATCCCTCAACCCAATATGAGCAAATGCTGGGTAACTTTCGGTGTTGGACCCCGGACTCATTTCACCAGCATTATCACCTTCATCTCATTCAGACGCTAAATAACCTGAGATGTTGATAAAGCGTCGTAAAATAACCTACTACTACTACTACTACTATATAACGTAGAGCTGCACGCATTGTATTCTTCACCTAACATAATTACCAGTGGTGAAGCTCTTAAAGGTCCATTCACAATGAAAATTAAACATAACCGTAACATAAACACAGAAGTTTGCGTTCAGGTTACCAAATGGGATCATTCATAATGATTCACATAAACACTGACATTAACATTGCCGTTAGACGTTAACATGAAAGTTTGCGAACTCCAAACTTTCATGCTTATGTTTACGTGATTTGCAAATAGTACACAATCGTGGAGCGCTGAAGTATACGACAGAATGTGAGGAAATGACGTCGTTGTTATGTTTCCATGGTTACCAAGTATGTTTGTGGTTATGTTTATGTTCCCATCGTGAATGTTCTTGATTTTACCGTAACGTTTATATTTTTAAGTTAACGCTTACGTTATGTTTAATTTTCATTGTGAATGAGCCTTAAGAGGTTTTTGAGGCTTAGCCCACCCCAAAAAAATTGAGTTATTATACCTAGTAACAGTAGGCCTATAAGATCATAATAATGCTGTATCGTAACACTTGGTTTCACTACAATCTTTCCACATATTAAGTTCATTGTTGGTAGTCATTCCACGATCCGTGAATTCAGTGCGAGGCGAGGCTTATGCCACAAGCTTCTAAAGCCATGGCTACGATCTTGACTCCTAAGCTTCAGGGGGACCGGAGAGGGGATATCGATTCGCTATATATCTACATGCTTACCGAGGCTAGGCTTGTACCTAACTTCACAATAATACTTCGCTCTATACTTGGTGTTCTATGCATGTCCCTTGCATTTCGGTCGCGATAAAATGCACACTATATCCCATTGGACATCGCGTCATGGGTTTCATACACTTCAAGAAACTAGATTATGTCCTCATTGTATTCAAGATGAAACATAAATAATATACATCCTGATTACACAACTTTTAACACTGTATCACTTCGGAATATGTATGGTAAGATTTTCCTGTGTTAAATTTCAACGTACCTCGTTTACATGTTTCGACCTATTTATGGGCCATCTTCAGAACTGGTCGTTGTTGGTCTTGGCGCCACTTGTTCTGTTTCCTGTGAGGGTCGGTTCCTGTGGTATAATGTAGAGTCAAAGAGTGTGTGTGTTTTGAAGTTGAGTTGTGTGTTGAGAATTTCGTTAGGGTTATTCTAGAGAATGAACACACCCCAACGAAATTCTCAACACTCAACTCAACTTCAAAACACATGCACTTTTCGACTCTACACTATAGCACAGGAACGCACCCTCACAGGAAACAGAACAAGTGGCGCCAAGACCAGCAACGACCAGTTCTGAAGATGGCCCATAAATAGGTCGAAACATGTAAACGAGGTACGTTGAAATTTAACACAGGAAAGTCTTACCATACATATTCCGAAAGAAATAATACTTCAACAAGACATGAAAAACATCTAAACTAAACCTGCGTTTAAAAACTATGTATGTAAATTCCTTTTGGGCTTGAATTCAAGTTTCCGAGTACAGTACACATTCTTGAAGTTGTTTCAAGAGCTATTTCAAGTTAGCTAAAAAGTAGAAAGTGTTTCAACTTCACTTGAAACCTGAAATCAAGCTGCTACTTCACTCGAACTTAACTTGAAACAGAGTTCACACTTTTCAAGTTTTTAATATCAAGCTACTTGAAAAATGTGAATAGTGTGTATCAGAAAGAAGGCAAGTAGGAAAAAGGATGAAAAATTGAGTTTAAGATTTAAAAAAAAAGTTTAAATTTCCGAAAATCCTTCAAATTTCTCTCGTGCCCGTAACTTTTCCTTAACTTGAGAATATTGTCGCAGATATTGTAGCTCTATCACATGTGTTGAGGCTACCGAGTACCTTCATAATTCAAACCATTAGGCCTATAGTCATTCTAGCAATAGACCGTTGCGATGGACACAGTTCAAATTTGTGAAGGGATGACAGACTGTGGCCTTCGGAACATAAAGCCTTGACGGCAATTCGAGTGGCTGCTCTTCCATCTCGGTGCATGTAGCTTCATTCTCCAGAATAATTATTGGTCTTCCTGTGCGAGGTTTATCTTCAAGGCAAAATAATAATTATTTATTTATTCTGGCGACGTTAAGGCCATCAGGCCTTCTCTGCCACTTAGCCAGACATAGTTCTCCAACATTTAATCGCTCAAACCAGTTTGATGCCGACTTATTACTGACAACTGCCTTCAAAATCCTAGCCCAATTTATTTTATTGACATTTGTTACGAAATAGAGATACGATATAACGGACACGATATACACCAGGTGTGAAAATTATTAGAATAATCTTAATTTTAAAGATTTTTTAATAGTTCCTTCACAAATATTCATTGAATTGATGAATATTGGTATATAATATTACTATACTGGTGTAGGATATATTTACTACTAACAATGCCGGAAAGCATTGTTGTACAATGCTATTTTTCTTATTTTACAATTGTTATGGGAATTCAGAAATTATTATATTATGTTGACGGAATTGGAAACATCAAAAATTAATTAAGAAATGCTTTAAACAAATTGTTCTTTGCGTTTACATTGTTGTGAAGATTCAAATGAACGTATACATCTGTTTTGTGCATATAATTTTTTATGTTTTCAGTTCCGCCAACATAATATAATAATTTCTGAATGCCCATAACAATTGTAAAATAAGAAAAATATCAATGTACAACAATGGTTTCCGGCATTGTTAGTAGTAAATATATCCTACATCAGTATAGTAAGATATACCAATATTCATCAATTCAATTAATATTTGTGAAGGAACTATTAAAAAACCTTTAAAATTAAGATTATTCTAATAATTTTCACACCTCTGTATGTAGCTACCACAAATCTATATATATAATTTCAACTGGTAATGAAAATTACGGGAAAACGGCTGAACGGATTTTAATAAATGACTCCTCATTTTGAAGCTTGGAACCCAAAGTTTTTCAGAAAAATAGTGGTTTTCAGTGAAATGTCAATTTTCCTACATAATTTCCCTATTTTCCAAAATCCATCTGTCGTCAGTTTTGAGAAATAATGGCTTTTAGAATAAAACAAAAACACACACTACAATAAACAATATTACACGAAGGCCATGACCTGCAGGATTGCTGACATATTTAGAGTTCTGATGGCGTATAAAAAATAATTTACAGTTCTGATTCTCTGGTCTGTAGTTTTCCGAGTACAGCTGTGTATTGGATATTAAGAACTACAAAACTTAAGAATGTTTGATGAGATTATTACTATTAAAGATTAAATATTATTATAGTTAATGCAATTATGTGAGTATACCTATTTGCCACTAATTACACACATTAATGCTATATTGATGATATGAAAGTGAAACCTTTTGAGGTTTTATATAGGCCTAAGTAGACGCAGAGAAAGAATATTTTAAATTAGATCTTCATTTCTATAATTTACTGAGTAACAGCTATAATATATGTTACTGAAAACTATAAAACTTACGTAAGGTAACAATATTTTTATTAAAAATTAAATATTTTTATTGTTATTAGTCAAGTGATGTGGGTCTTTTTCATATATTTAAAGGCAGTGTAATGTACATATTTATATGTGTGATTCTCTAATTTTCCTAGGTAGTAATGATTCATATTTCCTATTTTAGCTGTGTCTTAAAACTAAATCAAAATTAATTTCATATTTCTTTGGTTTAATCGTGCCTAAAATTTTCTTAACTCACCTATAATCCGCAATTACCTGAAATAGCTACTGTATTACTCCCACATGAAAAATTCCCTGATCGTCCTAACATTGTTACTTGCGATTTCGTATTGAAACTCAAGAACTGAAGTTGGATAGGTTCAAAGAAAAGTAATTGGCATAAAAAGCATTCAGAGGGAGTATGTTTCACTATTATGAACGCAACTTCCAAAATGTCTGGTATTCTTCATTGGAAATAAATTTGAAAAATTTTAATTTGAACTTCTAATGAACTTAGTTTTCAGCATTTGCTGCACAAGCCACTAGTAATTAATATAATTTTAAATGTATCTTCGAATGTTTTTCAAAATAATATCAAGAAGAGATATTCGTCCGTTGCAACTCAAAGAGAAATGAGTAAAGTATTTTTGAGACGATCTAGTTCTGTTGGTTTGTGATCCTCGGAAGAAATTTGACGGAACAGTGCAAAGAATATTCTTTTTAAAGGCAGGTAGTAATAATAAAATTGTCTCCACATCCATTGGTCGTATTTTTTCTGTTACGTCACGACTCCGCATCGCTACATGAAGTGGATGTAGAACAAGTGTGACGTGTCTATCTCTCAGAGAGACGAGCACATTAGCCTTGTAACAAGGCGTTGCTGCAGGAATGTCACATGAGCGACAGACACGTCTGTGCGTCGGACAAGACAATGCACCGGCCTACACCAATGTTGTTGCCTTGACTACTAATAAGGCGACCGGCGCAGCGTATGTATAGACTACATGCCTCTTATAAGTCTTCAATTTCCTTCTGTATATGGTAATATCGAGACGGCTATCCATTGTGTTCCGCTAATATAAAATAAACTATTGCGACTGGTAAGATTGTTTATGAAACTACTAACTAGTTGGCGTAACATTCATTGTTGTAGCAGGCCAGTTCGATATAAACTGCGAGTGTCTCTCTTTGTTTAAGGGGAGAGTATGGTATTTTTTTTTTTTGTGAAAAATGAGTAAATTAAAATAAAATAAAAAATTGTTCTTTAAAATACTCTGTGATATGTGTGGAATGTATAGCATAACATTTTGTGGGTATTTGTGCCCTTATCTGATGCTGAGTCGCCATTTTTAAACTTCCTGCGCTATGGATTTTTAAATCACTCGCCCACTTTTATTGTTGTTTCCGGTAAATTAAATTTTCAAAAAAAATATATATATATTCTTTAAAATACTCTTTGATATGTGTGGAATGCATTGCATAACATTTTGTGGGTATTTGTGCCCTTATCGGATGTTGAGACGTCATTTTTAAACTTCCTGCGCTATGGATATTTAAATCACTCGCCCACTTTTATTGTGTTTCCGGTAAATTAAATTTTCAAAACAAAATTTTATTCTTTAAAATACTCTTTGGTATGTGTGGAATGCATTGCATAACATTTTGTGGGTATTTGTGCCCTTATCGGATGTTGAGACGTCATTTTTAAACTCACTGCGCAATGGATTTTTAAATCACTCGCCCACTGTTATTTTTGTTTCCGGTAAATTAAATTTTCAAAATAAAAAAAAATTATTCTTTAAAATACTGTATTCTTTGATATGTGTGGAATGCATTGCATAACATTTTGTGGGTATTTGTGCCCTTATCGGATGTTGAGACGTCATTTTTAAACTTCCTGCGCTATGGATTTTTAAATCACTCGCCCACTTTTATTGTTGTTTCCGGTAACTTAAATTTTCAAAAAAATTTATATATATATTCTTTAAAATACTGTACTCTTTGATATGTGTGGAATGCATTGCATAACATTTTGTGGGTATTTGTGCCCTTATCGGATGTTGAGACGTCATTTTTAAACTCACTGCGCAATGGATTTTAAATCACTCGCCCACTGTTATTGTTGTTTCCGGTAAATTAAATTTTCAAAAAAAAATATTATTCTTTAAAATACTGTATTCTTTGATATGTGTGGAATGCATTGCATAACATTTTGTGGGTATTTGTGCCGTTATCGGATGTTGAGACGTCATTTTTAAACTCACTGCGCAATGGATTTTTAAATCACTCGCCCACTGTTATTGTTGTTTCCGGTAAATTAAATTTTCAAAAAAAAAATATTATTCTTTAAAATACTGTATTCTTTGATATGTGTGGAATGCATTGCATAACATTTTGTGGGTATTTGTGCCCTTATCGGATGTTGAGACGTCATTTTTAAACTTCCTGCGCTATGGATTTTTAAATCACTCGCCCACTTTTATTGTTGTTTCCGGTAAATTAAATTTTCAAAAAAATTTATATATATATTCTTTAAAATACTGTACTCTTTGATATGTGTGGAATGCATTGCATAACATTTTGTGGGTATTTGTGCCCTTATCGGATGTTGAGACGTCATTTTAAAACTTCCTGCGCTATGGAATTTTAAATCACTCGCCCACTTTTATTGTTGTTTCCGGTAAATTAAATTTTCAAAAAAAAAAAAAAAGGTATTCTTTAAAATACTGTATTCTTCGATATGTGTGGAATGCATTGCATAACATTTTGTGTGTATTTGTGCCCTTATCGGATGTTGAGACGTCATTTTTAAACTTCCTGCGCTATGGATTTTTAAATCACTCGCCCACTTTTATTGTTGTTTCCGGTAAATTAAATTTTCAAAAAAAAAAATATTATTCTTTAAAATACTGTATTCTTTGATATGTGTGGAATGCATTGCATAACATTTTGTGTGTACTTGTGCCCTTATCGGATGTTGAGACGTCATTTTTAAACTCACTGCGCTATGGATTTTGAAATCACTCGCCCAATTTTATTGTTTTTTCCGGTAAATTAAATTTTCAAAAAAAAAAATTATTCTTTGAAATACTGTACTTTTTGATATGTGTGGAATGCATTGCATAACATTTTGTGGGTATTTGTGCCCTTATCGGATGTTGAGACGTCATTTTTAAACTCAGTGCGCTATGGATTTTTAAATCACTCGCCCACTTTTATTGTTGTTTCCGGTAAATTAAATTTTCAAAAAAAAAAAAAAATTATTCTTTAAAATACTATACTCATTGATATGTGTGGAATGCATTGCATAACATTTTGTGGGTATTTGTGCCCTTACCGGATGTTGAGACGTCATTTTTAAACTTCCTGCGTTATGGATTTTTAAATCACTCGCCCACTTTTATTGCTGTTTCCGGTAAATTAAATATTCAAAACAAAATTTTATTCTTTAAAATACTCTTTGACATGTGTAGAATGCATTACATAACATTTTGTGGATATTTGTGCCCTTATAGGATATTGAGACGTCATTTTTAAACTTCCTGCGCTATGGATTTTTAAATCACACGCCCATTTTTATCGGTTTCCAGTAACTTCATTTATTTTGCTACATTGCCAGACAAAATTGGATATAATTTCTTAACTATTAAAGATACATGCATGAAATTTAGAACACACATTCTTCAGACTATTTGGAAACGTTTCTCTGTAACAAAATTTTGTTAATTGATTTAATTAAAAAATACGTCCGTTTGTTTGCAAGAAAGGAAATCAGAAAATTGTTATTAAATTTTAATTGTTCATTTTACAAACGTAGGGACTAATATAAAAATTCTGTTACAGACAGTTTGTAGAGCATGCTTTTGCAAATACATTGCAAAAAAAATTTGAACCAATCTTTAAAAGCGGTTTAGATATATCGGTTTTAGTACAATTCTGCATTGGGTATTTTTTTTTCAAATTTGGGCCCCAAATAATTTTTGTTTTCAAAATATTTATATTTGGTTGAGTTCCTACAGATTTGAGCTCTCTACAAAAAAAAAAATTAATATTTTATACCAAATAGGAAAAAAGTTTTAAAAAATACCATCCTCCCCTTAATTTCTTTACGTTATGCCCATTCCAAACTACGACTCTTTCGTTCTCGGCTATACACAATGAACTGTAAGTAATGTGATTAATTTCAGGTGGTTGTACTTTGAGATATTTCAAACCAAATAGTTTAATACAATTTTGCTCGTTTTTGTTTCCTTTCCGAGATAAAAATTTATTTTATATGAAACATTTCATAGTGTGGTTTGGAAAAGCCATTGATTTAATTCCCGATATGCTCAGTCAACTTAAGAGAGTAGTGTATTATGATAAATTATTGAAATAATTTTAGTTTTGTCCTTGAAATGTGCAGAAATTTGATCAGAACAAATGTAACTTTTCGTTCTGGAAAGGAATTTAACAGAGTTAATGTTTCACCTGCTGAATGATGCCTATAATACATTAACGGTCTTACTAATAAACCGTGTATAGTTTTTATATCAGACTTCTGCAGAGCTGGGACAGAAAACGTTACTAATAAGCCATGAATAAGCGATGGATGTATAAACAACCTGTAACTATACACGGGAATTGCTTTGCAATAATTATATACACGAAACCCTCTATTTAAGCGTTGTACGAGTATATAGAGAAAAAAAATGGCCGCCCTTCTAACAGCTGTTCGTATCGATTGTCATTTCATGATGGTTACCATGTAACCACAGTCTAGTATATACAGTCACGAAGCTTGAGTTGTTAAGGGTACTAAGAACAATAGATTGTGCAGGTGCTATTTCGCATTGTCTGTGATGAGGCGATGGTAGCGATCCTAGTGATTGGCAACTATCTATTGATGCATATTTACTACGTATTGAGCTTCGCGGCTGCATATACTAGACTGTGATGTAACCACAGAAGAAGAAAACAAAGAGCACAGAATAATATTTCTATAGCTGTACTCTTTGACAAAAATACAGCGTGGTAATCGATCAGACCCAGTTTTACTATCGATACTTATCGCGGCACACTAGCGCGCACGATCGGATGCAATAGAGAACCTCAGTTATTTTATTACCTTTCGTAATGAAGTAATGACGAAACTATGACGTAGCTGTGTAACAGTTATACTGTGATACTCGACGTATGTAGTGATTATTAGTAAGGAACTTATACACGTGCTATTCGTTATGTGAGTATAGGACAGTTTTTATTAGTAGGACCGTAAATACAAGGACATCATTTTATTTTTACTCCAATTTTTATTGTAGCTGAGTTTTGGAATGTACTTCACTCCCTCCCCTTCTACAGTAAACTTCCAACTATTCAGGACACAGAGCCGAGGGCGCGTAAGCAGTACTGAGTTAGTGAGTATAGTACGTTCCAGAAATATGTTCGCGTTTTCCAGTGACGAAAGAGCTTTCAATATTGAAACATATTTTCGTACAGGTACTGTCGTCCGTTTGCCTACGTTGCATCCCGGTTTCCCTCACCTGCTTCTGTTCGCCTCTCTGTAAAGTCTAGTAGCTGGGATATCTTAGCTCTTTTCTGAAAACATTAATTTCTGTTAGGAATTGGACGTCTACGTAATATTATACAAGTGTTTAAAATAACTTAAATGAAAGGGCCTCGTTAAGTAATTAACTGTCACGTGATCCCCCCCTTTCTACGACCCTGCGACAAAACCACTTGAATGGACAGTAGATAGCATTTCTGAGTAATTTTATCTTTTCGGATCGGGCAGAAGTGAAGATTGGATTTACAGTACGTAAGGTATTCTTTTATAGAGTAGGTACGGAATTATTTCAACATGAGTTACTCGTACGAAGGACGAAACTGGTAATTGGAAATAGGTACAATAGTCTATAGTGCGATAATATGCACAAAAGAACTGAAGCCTGTATCGAAATGAACGGCCACCATTTTCAAAAATGTGTTTAAATATCCATATTATGATTATTTTTCAATTTAACTTCATTCTCTATATTGTACGCTAATGTGCTGTAACAGTACAATATACACTGCATAATGAATACGTCCGAATGGATAGCTCAATTCGTGAGTAAAAACACTAAGTGTTAATACAGTACTGTATTTTGATTAAACAAAAACCTAATGAAAATTATCAAACTCAAAATTGCGATATTTCGTAGTTTACATAAATGGATGAACTACTTTTCTTCCCTCCTGTACCTAGTAAAGTGATTTGTATTTTACGCCAGTATCATCGAACTCCAGTCGTGGAAGGGGTAGCAAACGGTGTTTCCTGTTTCAATCGTTAATAGAAAGGTATAGCCAGGTTAATATTAAAAATGTTAGTAAAAATAAAATGATGTCCCTGTATAAAATATATTTTCTGGCAGATTTTTCCACCAGTTTAGCCGATTCTAGAAGCTAGTTAGCCGGAAATTATGACAGTTGGCAAAACTGCTTCTATTACCGCAACCGATGTACTCTGGCGAATACCGTGCTAGCCGTATAATCAGAGGTTCTCGAGTTCCAACCCTGCTGAGGATGATGGATTTACAGGGCGTTGATCTTATCCTGGCTTTCTTCTGGAGAAAAGTAAATCTGGGAGACACGTCTCTCAGATTTATGGCACTCATAAGCACCCTGTTTATGATAGAGTGTTCCAGGCAAAATATGGCGATCATTTCTCGCCCACGTTGAATTTCAACACTGAATAATGCTGCAGCTGAAACAGTCATTAAATAGAACACTACTACTACTACCACAACCATAACTGTATCCTTGAAGATAATTACAGAGTGATTTATATAGAACTGACACATTTCTTTCATTAATTGTTTCAAAACGAATTGCGCTAGCGACAACTTATTATACCTAAAATGTAGAGGAATTTTGTGAGATTATTTACCTCTATAGCAAATGTTGAAAATGTCCTCCATCCTGCATAAGGCACAACTCAACACGTCGTTCCATGTTATTGGCCACTCGTTGGAGGACTCTGTTGTCAATAGCTTGAATCTCCTGTGTGATGTGCTTCAGATCGTCCAATGTCTGGGGACGTGTGGCGTAAACCCTGTCTTTTAAGTAACCCCATAGGAAGAAGTCCAGCATTGTCAAATCCGGAGATCTCGGTGGCCACAGGTTCCTGGAAATTATTCGGTCGTCAAAGAAACTTGCAATTAGTTCCATGGATTCATTTGATGTATGGCATGTAGCGTCATCTTGCTGAAAATATCCTTGACTCAGCTCTACATCGTCCAGTTGCTCAACAAACTCCATGAAAATCAGTCGGTACTCTGCAGTGTTCACAGTCTGGTTAAAAAAAAATTGGCCCCACTATTTTCTGTGCGGATATTGCGCACCAAACTCCGATTTTAACCGGGTGCATAGGTGCTTCATGGATGACATGTGGATTGTGTTCCTTTTGGGAGGATTGCGAACACCAAATTCTCTCTGGTATGCCCTTTGAGTAGCTGTAATTGAATTCGTAATCCAGTATTGCTTCACAAGGAAGAGTCGTTGATTTAATGTGTACTGCATTTTCACGTTGACACAAAATGTCGAAAACAGCTGCCAACAATAGGAATAAAACATAAACATCTGCCCATCTAGTGCTGCCAACAATAGGAATAAAACATAAACATCTGCGCATCTAGTGACAAGGAATCGAAACTCCAGAACATTCTGCTTAATTTGGTGCTAAAATTGGGTCAGTGACTGAATTTCCAACGGAATAATTAAAGAAAGAAATGTGTCAGTTCTATATAAATCACTCTGTATAATGGCTTCTGACTTGTATTACAAAACAGTGCACAGTCAAAATGGATTGGAAGTTCATAGGAACATATTTGGACAGTTTCCACTTATTTTAATTACAATTAGTACGCTGCGTTTGCTAATACAGAGCGCCGCGCACTTCTTTTGCTATTGCCGTGGACGAGAATGTAACTCTGCATAATGAAGTTGCATCCAGAGAGCCGTGCAGGTATAATCAAGCTAATTGTCGACTTCCATTCGCAGTTAACTTCGCAAGACATGGCGTTTCCCTTTCGCTAAAGGTACTCACATTAATTTTATGTTATGGTGTAAATATTTGCGGGTTACTTTCCACTGAGTCATCTAACTTGAACTCTTGAACTGGGAAGTTCGCGTTTTGTGCAAGAGCGTCACAACGACAAGCAATTACACTCAGGTGTGCAAGCAAGGTATAAGTTGCGACGCTGTTATTCCCGGCGTGACTCCTCCTCTTTGCTTACGTCTTAGGAAGTCAAGGCTCTATAAAGTCTAGATAGGTAGTATCGTTCGCCACTTTTGTTCTTTCGTTGCCGAGCTACCAGACGAGGGATCTATTTGCCACACCGTTAAACATTTATTTATTTATCTATTATTTATTTATTTATTTATTCTGGTGTAGTTAAGGCCATCAGGCCTTCTCTTCCACAACACCAGGAATACAAATACAATAACAGAAATAAAAGGAAAAAAAAAAACACTATAAACGAAGTAAAGTCACACAAAAATATACACAGGTTGCAGTCACACAAACTTTAAATGAGTGATTAAGTATAATTAATTGTATCCTAATTAACTAACATAAACAAGAAAATTGCGATTTTAATCTGGAGTAAAAAAAAACACAAATCAACACTTCTAGCAATATCTAAAAAGCATTGAACAAGACAAAATTTCCCAATTTAATTTTGAATTGTGATAAAGTTCGGCAGTCCCTGACATCATTAGGTAGCGAATTCCAGAGACGAGGTATTTCTACAGTGTAGGAGGATGAGTATAGAGACGTTCTATGATGAGGGATAGAAAGAAGTGCTTGATGTCGGTTTCGAAGAGTTGTAAGAAATTGAAAGCGCGATAAGAGATAATTCGGAGTAGAAGTATGCATGATTCTAAATAGAAGAGACAGTGAATGTATTGTTCTTCGTTCCTTCAGACGCACCCATGAAAGTAACTGGAGGGAAGGTGTAATATGGTCAAATTTACGAGTATTGCAGATGAATCGTATGCACACATTATGAACACATTGTATTATCATGTCGTAGCTCCTATGATAATAAATCAAACGCACTATAATTCAGCAAATAATTGAGCGGAAAATAACGTCTTCGTGTGCTTTCTGCGAACGCCAACGAAAGAGCCAAAATGGTGGGCGATTATATTAAGTATTTATCAAGCCTTAGGAAATGTTTTACATCCTCATCAGCGAACCACAAGACGCACACGTTTAAATGTAGCCGACCTGCAACGTGATTGGCTGCCGGAAATTAGAGCGACGGGACTATAGTAAGTTTTGAGAAGCACATAATTTGAAATACACAATTGTTCAGAAAGTTACACCGGCACTTACGTTGTTTTATTGAGATCATTTTCAGTTTAAAAAAATCGATTAAGAAGAAAATGAACTCACAATTGGACAAAAATTACAAGGTACCACAACGAGACTTATTAGAACTTAAATATCTGATAAAAGTATAAAAAAGGTTACTAATAATATTTTTTAGAATTCACTTTTTACTTTAAATTAAATTTTTCAAAATTTGAAAATTTTACACATATTATTTCATAACTCCACAACCATTAGAGATAGAATTCTGAAATTTTGTACACTTGCTTAACATGTATTTATGCAAAAGATAGACTACAGTAATGCCCATTTCTTTGAAAATAGAAAAATTAGGTTACAAAACATTATGTAAATTATAATATATTTTATATAGGACAAATAAAAAATTAATTGTATTAAAATAAACTACTCTACATGTTTGAGAGTAGTCTATGTTTCAGAAATAAGTGTTTATTACATGCAGGAAAAATATTAAAGATGTCAGAGAGACCGTAACAATGTCATGGTTACCAAATGATATAACTGCAGAATTTTTTTGTTTGTTTTTTTTCATACTTTGATAAAACTGGTTTGAAAAATATTACATTATTAGTAACCTTTTTTATACTTTTATGAGATATTTAAGTTCTAATAAGTCTTGTTGTGGTACCTTGTAATTTTTGTCCAATTATGAGTTCATTTCCTTATAAAATTTTAGAAATTTATAGCCTGCAGTTTCTGATAATATTTGTGGTCGTTCACGTACATATACCCTTAACCCTCTTAGTGCCGATGAGTTTTGCGTAGAATTATGTAAAAAAGCCAAGTAAATTCACACAAGTGACCTTCCTCTACGCTCTTAGCACAACACAACAGTGGCTTTTGCCGTCGGGCAATAATAGCAAAATGGAAACTATACCACGATTAGATCGTGACCGGCACTTCTAACAAAATTATAAAATCACGATGTAATCGTGATTGGTATCGCAATCGAAGGGTTAAAGTTCACGCACGGCTCAACTGTATGGATTGTGAAGGTCTCTGGTAGGAAAAAACGTAAGAATACGTCTATTTAAAATCTCACTGGTCAGTAGTTACGTCTAACAATGCTCGTCAACTTACACATGCGATTCTGCAAAAGTTGAAAATGGAAAAATCGATACCACCCGAAAAGAACCAAAAAGGCCTTGTAGCCTCATGTTCGGGACTGCAAGCTAACCATTAATGGGGTAAATTGAAGAATTAGATCACAAAATATGTTAAGTCCATTTTTATGTCAGAATTGGGCTAGTTTTTTTTTATCCACCGGTCTACGGACTGAGCGAATTTTCAAGGACATTCACAGTAACACAAACTTTTAGAGAAGGATTGGTATTGTTTTGGAAGAAAACAAGCTTATCATATTGATAGAGATCTCAAACATAATCATATATAGGCCTATCATAAAATGGCCAAATGGAGTGAACAAGCTTTGGGATTACACTTTTCAAATTACGTATTGTATTGTATTGTATTTATTAACATTCCATGGTATTCATACATGCTTACAGCTAGAATATGGAACAAGTCAAAAAACTTAATACTATTATAAAATCTTAATTTATAGTCACAGTCTAGATGAAATATATACAGACGAGATTTACAATATAGTCTACTAGTACAACACATAGTTTTAGTATCAATTTCATGAAGTGTTATTGAATGTCATGAATTCACCTACAGAATAGAAGGCGTGAGAAATTAGGTACTTCTTTAATTTGGCCCTAAATAATTTTATGTTTTGAGTTTCATTTTTTATATCGATAGGGAGGCTATTAAAAATTTTTACTGCCATATAACGCGCTCCTTTTTTATAGCACGATAGACTTGCCGATGGAGTATGAAAGTCATTTTTTTGACGTGTATTTATGCTATGAACTGTTGAATTAGTTACAAAGTTTTCACGATTACATACGAGGAAGACTATTAATGAAAAGATATACTGACAAGCCATGGGCATTATTTGTAGTTTTTTGAAAATAGTCCTACACGATTCCCTAGATTTGGCACCTACTATTATTCTAATTACTCTTTTTTGTAATAGAAATATATTGTTACTATCTGTAGAATTTCCCTAGAATATTATTCCAAAACTCATTACCGAGTGGAAGTATGCAAAGTATATTGTTTTTAAGGTATTGATATTTACTATCTTTTGCATAGATCTAATAGCAAAACAAGCTGAATTTAGTTTGGGGGTAATTTCTTTAATATGATTTTTCCAATTTAACACATTATCGTATAACTACAAATGATATGTATGTATGTATGTATGTATGTATGTATGTATGTATGTATGTATGTATGTATGTATGTATGTATGTATGTATGTATGTATGTATGTATGTATGTATGTATGTATGTATGTATGTATGTATGTATGTATGATGTATGTATGTATGTATGTATGTATGTATGTATGTATGTATGTATGTATGTATGTATGGGTTTATCCAGAAATGCATATGGAGTGTTAGTTGGGAGGCCGGAGGGAATAAGAGGCCGAGACGTAGATGGGAGGATAATATTAAAATGGATTTAAGGGAGGTGGGATATGATGGTAGGGACTGGATTAATCTTGCTCAGTATAGGGACCGATGGTGGGCTTATGTGAGGGCGGCAATGAACCTCCGGGTTCCTTGAAAGCCGTAAGTAAGTAAGTCCAAATGAGAAAGAAAGTGTCTGCTGCAGTTTCAAAAGCTGAATGGAAAGGTGTTTACAGTTGGCAAAGATTTAACTGTTTTTTAAGAGTTCTATTTAAAGTCAGTTTTATGGTTGTAAGGGGTGGTTAGCCTCTATCAAAGTAGCTATTTTTAGACATATTTACAGTAATATGAATAACCCATGGGAGCTCTTTCCAGAGTACTTCTACTAATTTCGAAGTGTTACTGCATTTATCCCAGGCGACTAAGTGAAACCTACATTCTTCCTCTGTTCCTCTTCCCACTCCTCCTGTATCTTCTTGACTTAGGTCAACGACCTTTGTTTCCCGGCATTTCTGGAGGAGACACATGGTTATCACACTAGTGTTTAGTCTGTGTTTCTGGTAGTCTTCTCTTCTTTGGAGATCGTTATTCTTGGACATTTGCATTATCTCGCGGTCTTGTTATATTGTTGACATATTAATTCCAATTTGGACCAGGAAGTCAGCCCAGGCGGGAATCGAATCCACGCCCGAGTGCAGCCCCGGATCAGTAGGCAAACGCGCTACCATCTAAGCTACGCTGGCGGCTGTATTTTGTTGAGAATAAAACGTGATTACGATATAATTTTCTCTAATAGCAGTATAAATAATATTTAAACTTTGCCAAAAACTGAATGAAGCTGTCTTTTAAACGTAGTTTTTACAGCCATCCAATTTTTAACTTCTGTTTAATTTTGTATAATAAAACACACTCTTGTATTATTGCACTTACACAGTAATTATATATTAACGGTCTTACTAATAAAAACTCTATATACAGACGTTTAACTGTCTTATACTTATACAATGAGTAGCGCGTTTATACGTCGTGTGTAAATTCCTTACTAATAATCACTACATACGTCGTGTATAATAGTATAACCGTTACACAGCTACGTCATAGTTTCTTCATTATTTCGTTACGAAAGGTAACAGAATATCCAGCGTATTCCGAATCTCACCGGACCGGTGGACAACAATGACGTCACGCTGCAGCGAAATAGGAACAAAACTGCTGGAAGGATCGATGGCTGTCATGGCGACTGTATAAGTTGTCTGTGCTACGCTAGCAAAATTTTGCGGAATTTCCGTACTGCCATCTCGTTCAAAGAAAAGAGAGCATAAACAATTTATTTCTTGAACCGGTAGTAATAACTGATCCTTTGACATGTTCGCTCATAAGTCACTAATAATAATAATAATAATAATAATAATAATAATAATAATAATAATAATAATAATAATTTATTTATTTATTTATTTAATCTGACAGGATTAAGGCCATAACGCCTTCTCTTCCATCCTACCAGATAGCACATATAAATACAAAAAAATACATATTGTTTTTACGTTGTGCTCATTACAAACAATACAGCAGAACTAAAGCAGATCACACCGCCATGACACAACAGTGCACGATGTTATTCGTCTGGTAATTCCCACTCTATACAAGAACCAATCAGATTCACTGATGGCGGCTGATGGAGACTGCCACCACCTCTGCAAGCTGATGGCATCAGTGACTCCATCGTTGAAATTTGGAACACCGTGATGCCATCAGATTGCTCAGCGCTGAGATTCGGAATACGTTCTGAGGTTCTATATTGTATCCAGTAGAGCGCTCTAGTGAGACGTGTTAAGTATCGATAGTACGACTTGGTCTGTTCGATTACCACACTATATTTTGGTCAATGACTACAAGCTATACCAATATTATTCTAATTATTCTGTGCTCTTTGGTTTGTTCTTCTGTGGTTACAAGGCAACCATCCTCATAAAATGACAGTCGATACGAACAGCTGTTAGTGGGGCGGTCATTTTTTCTCTATATACAACGCTTAAACAAGGGGTTTCATGTATATAACTACTGCAAAGCAATTCCCATTGTGTAGTTACAGGCTGTTTATACATCCATCGTTTATGCATGGTTTATTTATTAGTAAAGTTTTCTGTCCTAACTCTGCATAAGTCTTGTATAAAAACTATACACGGTTTATTATTAGTAAGACCGATAGTCAACAGTTATTTTATATGATAGGTAAGACACTCTACTTTACGTAACAGAAAAATCCATGGAAACTATAAAGTATTGAAATATGTGCATTTTTCTTAAAGATCAAGGGGGGAGGTTCAAACCTGGTAACTCCTTCTTGCGTACGCCCCTGAATAACTGTAATAGCTGGCATTGGTTTGAATGGACGTTAGCATGACGTAATCGTTTGGACAGGAGCCAACACTGTTCAGGAAAACAAAGTAATAGCAACACTTAAGCAATTTTAGTCTTTTCTTAACCCGTCAGTCCTTCAGGAAATGGGATAATCTACACCACTTACTTCTTGGAATTCACAACGCCTTAAAATTCTCTGTCTCTCCTTAATTTGATTGTTTTAACGAAGGAATGTTTTTTTTTTTCATTAATGTAACTCAAACCATAAATACAAAACGATATAATCTGATTCAAATAGTAACCGTGCTTCTGCTGGGGGAAATCAAATTAACAAACTTCAAAACTTACGACGTTTTCATCAACTCGAAATTGTTTGGAGAGAATCAGCATGATGCAAATCAAGATTTTCAGGTATAACTCCCTGTAAAGTTGATTTGAATAATTTCGAGGGAAAAATTGTTCCGGAGCCGGGTATCGAACCCGGGACCTTTGGTTTAACGTACCAACGCTCTACCACTGAGCTACTCGGGAACTCTAACCGACACCGATCCAATTTTTCCCTCTATATCCACAGACCTCAAAGTGGGCTGACAACGATCAAGCAACCAACTTCGAGTGCACACTAACTCCGTGTGACTTAAATTGTGGTTTTTCTGTTAACGAACAGTGACGTCTAACCGACACCGATCCAATTTTTCCCTCTATATCCACAGACCTCAAAGTGACAGTCACTGTTCGTTAACAGAAAAACCACAATTTAAGTCACACGGAGTTAGTGTGCACTCGAAGTTGGTTGCTTGACGGTTGTCAGCCCACTTTGAGGTCTGTGGATATAGAGGGAAAAATTGGATCGGTGTCGGTTAGAGTTCCCGAGTAGCTCAGTGGTAGAGCGTTGGTACGTTAAACCAAAGGTCCCGGGTTCGATACCCGGCTCCGGAACAATTTTTCCCTCGGAATTATTCAATCAGCATGATGTTTGAAATCGTACATATCCATCTTACAGTCGACCTGGTTGGCGAGTTGGTATAGCGCTGGCCTTCTATGCCCGAGGTTGCGGGTTCGATCCCGGCCAGGTCGATGGCATTTAAGTGTGCTTAAATGCGACAGGCTCATGTCGGTAGATTTACTGGCATGTAAAATAACTCCTGCGGGACAAGATTCCGGCACATCCGACGACGCTGATATAACCTCTGCAGTTGCGAGCTCGTTAAATAAAACATAACAACATCCATCTTACATTTTAACATCTGGATGCATCGTTAGCCGAACTACTCAAGGGTCGGCTATCCATATGAACCTGGGTTCATATTTCTGGGATTCAAAGAGAAATCTGTGGTGTGCGATCTTGTTTGGAACAGGTTTCTGAGGATTTGTGTCTTTTCTGCCGTCATTTTTCGGCCATTTCTGGCCCATGTTTAATTTCTACGCTGAATAGCATTAATAGTGGAAGCGTTATTAACTAAAATACTACTACTGCTACTGCTACTCAAATGCGTATATTTCTATACTTTAAATGTTTCGTGAACTACCCCACACACTTCTCGGTTATCTTGATAAACACGAAGCTGCCATTAACATTATAGCAGATGGAGTAAGACCGGGCGGACGTCTGTCGGAGTAAATATTTTATTTCATAGTTAAGGCATTTATTACTTCAGAATGAATTATGATTTCCTTTGTTATCGAAGTATTGTTTCCACAAATAGTCTGTTTCCTGTGTTGATCTGGCCTTGACACGAGAATGCGACGCTGAACTGACCACAGACTACATAAAGTGACGTCATTCTTGGTCGCTGGAACTGATCGCGGTTTTTACTGCTAAACGCTTGCCTGCTCATCAGCTCTATTCGTGTGTTTAATGGCGTCTTAAAATTGTCGTGTCATGGTGGAAAACGACTCTCATAAAATCATCGTAACCATCATCGTCATGAAGTGTGTGTTAGAGGAATCAATTGCATCACGTTATTGCACAAAATCTCGTACAGTGATTGCAGGGAGACATTTTCGTAGTTTACCGATGAATGTATGACACAGCTGTGATGATGATTATGATGATGATGATAATGATCATCATCATCATCATAATTTCACGGTCACTGACTTCATAGGTTTCAGTAAGCCAAGGCGAAGTTCAATGCCTTCTGAAGAATTTTTCGATTATGGCGTATTTACTCAACAGCATTGCCCAGTACATTATTACGAATGTATTTCCTGTCGTTTTCAGTTGATATTATCTGACCTTCAATAGCGCAATCAGAGGAGTCTGTCTCAGTAAGCGGTCTCTATTTATTCAGATGCATTTTCCCCTACAAGAGGTTGTTGGGTTGTGAGCAATAATTCCTCTGCCTCTATGGAGGGCGTCTTGAATCCAAACTTGATTCTTCTCTCTATTTTTGTGGAGTTATTGGAAGTTCGTTATGTTAAATATTACCATGTGATGGGTATTGTAAATTTAGTTGATCTTTTCTGATATTAAAAAATAATAATAATAATAATAATAATAATAATAATAATAATAATAATAATAATAATAATAATAACAATAATAATAATATAATAATAATACTTACTCATTTGCTTACTTAACTTACTTGCCTTACTTACTGGCTTTTAAGGAACCCAGAGGTTCATTGCCGCCCTCACATAAGCCCGCCATTGGTCCCTTTCCTGAGCAAGATTAATCCAGTCTCTACCATCATATCCCACCTCCCTCAAATCCATTTTAATATTATCTTCCCATCTACGTCTCGGCCTCCCAACTAACACTCAATATGCATTTCTGGATTCGCCCATACGTGCTACATGCCATGCCCATCTCAAACGTCTGGATTTAATGTTTCTAATTATGTCAGGTGAAGAATACAATGCATGCATTTTGTGTAACTTTCTCCATTCTCCTGTAACTTCGTCCCTCTTAGCCCCAAATATTTTCCTAAGAACCTTATTCTCAAACACCCTTAACCTATGTTCCTCTCCCAAAGTGAGAGTCCAAGTTTCACAGCCATACAGAACAACCGGTAATATAACTGTTTTATAAATTCTAACTTTCAGATTTTTTGACAGCAGACTAGATAACAGGTATTTCCCATATTTATTCTGCGTTTAATTTCCTCCCTAGCGTCATTTATATTTGTTACAGTTTCTCCAAGATATTTGAATTTTTCCACCTCTTCGAAAGATAAATCTCTAATTATTATAGTTCCAAATACAATATTCTGGTCACGAGACATAATCATATACTTAGTCTTTTCGGGATTTACTTCCAACCCTATCGCTTTACTTGCTTCAAGTAGAATTTCTGCGTTTTCCCTAATCGTTTGGGGATTTTCTCCTAACATATTCACGTCATCCGCATAGACAAGAAGCTGATGTAACCGGTTCAATTCCAAACCTTCTGTGTTATCCTGAACTTTCCTAATGGCATATTCTAGAGCGAAGTTAAAAGTAAAGGTGATAGTGCATCTCCCTGCACCAGTGGAAAAGCATCAGATTGAAACTGGCCTATACGGACTCTGCTGTAAGTTTCACTAAGACACATTTTAATTAATCGAATTAGTTTCTTGGGAATACCAAATTCAATAAGAATGTTATATAAAACTTATCTCTTAACGAGTCATACGCCTTTTTGAAATCTATGAATAACAATAATAATAATAATAATAATGGCCCGGGTTAATAATAATAATAATAATAATAATAATAATAATAATGTAATTGAGAACTGAATGTGGTAAACGACAAAAGTGCCACAGACAAAACTTGTGCGAATCTTGCCAAACGGTATTTTCCCATAATGCTGGCATTTTCGCCTTTCACTATTTCCACATATTATTATTATTATTATTATTAGCAAATTATTGGGTATTAAGGCATATCTTTTACTGCACTGAAATCATAGGCCTATATATCCATTTTTTTGTAGGATTTGGCTTCGTGATATTGTTATGGAAAACATCATGGGAGTTAAAAATCTCTAATTATGTACTCACATTCTTTTTATTTTCTTTTGAGAAAATAATTTCTTTTGCTTTTCAAAATCTTTAGTTTTATCTCTGTTTTTAAATTCTAAAACTAAAAGAAATAATATTTTACATAAAATAATAGCATGCTTACAGTAAACATTTAATAGGATATTTTGTGAAACCAAATCACTATTGTCTTCAGTTTCACCTAAGACACCTGGCGGTGGCATCCGTACAGTGTACAACAGGTTTTCAAACGTATATACTGAACTAACCATATTTTCGGTTATTCGGAAGATATAACATAGTTGCCATGATTTATGAAATGAACCTCGTATGAATTTCCAGAAGAGTAGTAGGTCCGCCCTTTAACTTCAGAATATTAGTAATATGTGTTAATAATATATTGTTACTTTATATTTAATAATAATAATAATAATAATAATAATAATAATATTAATAATAATAATAATAATATGCCAGATAATTTAATAATTAAAAACCCTCGCATTTTGTTAATACTGTGAAATGCATTGTGGTTCTCGGCAAATTAGTATTTCTCACTTTTGGCTCTCCTATAACTTTTAGTAAATACAATACCTCTGTTCTAAAGTACATATTGTCCGCGAGAGAAAATAACAGTATTGGTTATTTCTCCTATGTTATTCGCAAGTGAAATGTTGACTTGTCTAAACTAACAAATAAGAGATTTTAAACGACAGAAATAAGATTTCAGAGATGATTGTGCAATACAGGATGTTGACAAAAGAGAAATGAACATAATATTATGCAGAATAAGCTGGGTATATATTTCTTCCACGAAATTATTCAAATATAGATTAATAATTAGGATAATAATATTCTGAAAACACCGGATGACGGATATACAGAATAGTGTTTAGTTCAAGAGACCACTGATCACTTGATGGGTTGGGGAAAAATGGGAGGACACATTTTCTGAAAGTGAAACGCATCGGATAATATCTTAGTCATAAATCTGATTTATTATTATTATTATTATTATTATTATTATTATTATTCATGAGACTGACAGACTACAGCGTGTTCATAATGCATGTGTTCGATTTATTTGCAACGTCCGTAGTTCTGACCGTATCACATCTTCACTCGCTTTCTGGGTCCCTCTCAAAGAGCGAAGAACTATCCACTCTCTCACGTTACTCTTCAGTATTCTACAAAACTCTAACTCTAGCTACTTAGCTTCTCGTTTTCAACATTTGTCCTCATATCACGAAATAGATAATCGCTCACAACACCATATCGCACTCTCCATTCCTAAAGAAAGAACATCCTCCTACTCTTCATCTTTCACCGTCTTTGCAGATCGTCTCTGGAACTCTCTACCACAACATGTCAGAGACTGTCGGACATTGTCTAGTTTCAAAAATAAACTAAAACTGCACTTTTAAATTCAGATTCCTTTCAATTATAAGCCCTTTTCTCTGCGATAGTTTTTTTATTATCTTGGTCACCAGATGAATTTATTATAATATCCTTTTTATTGTGGATTTTATTTAATTTTAATATTTTTCTTCTTTTTTATTATTATTGTATTACATTCCATTTTGTTATATTCTTTCTTACGTTTTCCATATTAACTATTTGTACTAAATGAGTTGCTTTTACTATATTCCAATGTATTTTACTTTTTTTTTCTATTATGGTATTATTTTCATATTGTTTAGTGTCGATTTTGTTATGCTATTATTCTTCTTTTTTTTAAATATGTTGGTATTCTGTTCTTTAACTTTTTGTTAAATTTTAACTGCTTGTATACTTTGTGACCTGGTAGAGTGTAAGAAAAGGTCCTATGGCCTTAACTCTGCCAGTATAAATAAATTATTATTATTGTTATTATTATTATTATTATTATTATTTTATTGTTGTTGTTATTATTATTATTATTATTATTATTATTATTATTATGGAATAATTGACTGTTACTCATAGCTTATTTCATTCCCATCATTAAACACAAATTAATATTACAGCGACTTTATTTTTGATCCTATTTCCATTACCCGAATTTCTCTATACCGCACAGTGGTCTAAAATTCATATTTGAGAGGACAAATGCAGAAATATGACATGTAAAAAAATGAAATTAAACCCTTAAATTATTTTTCCTATATAACTGAGTAACACTGAATTGATCATCTTAATCAACGGAGGTGGCTGCATAGCGAGATAAGAAGCCGAAAACATGCCACATTTCGCCACCCAGCACTCTTACTCAGCAAGCGCCGCGAGTCTGCCGTTTTCCTTGTGCTGTAACTCTGTTGTAAGTGGTCGATTCCATTCATATTTGGTATCAACATGTCAAGTAGTTCTTTAAGTATGTAACACTGTTTGTTTGTGTTACATTTAATGTTATTATAGTATGTAAAATTAGCATGAATGGACACGGGACAAAATATAAATATAACCATTGAGTGCAGACTTTGTTAAGGTAGAGAAAAAAAAAACCCTTTGTTTCGTCCAAAAATGATTTTTTTTCACTTCCTCCACTATTTACCTCTATTTTAAATCTAGCCTCAAGGTGCGCAGATTTGCGGAAGTAATAATTTATGAGCACTATTCTTTCGAGGTGCAGTAGTGCAATTTTTCTCGGTTGCAATTATTTCAATATCTGTGAACCGAATCTGCTTCCGCAGTATAATTCAGGGAATTCAAGATGACAGCTTGTTAATTATGTACCAAATAAGCTGCCCGAGAGTCCAAAAGGTGCAATAGTATCTAAAATGTTACATTTTCCCACCCATAAGATTTTGTCTAAATGCATCCCCCTGTAACGGTCACTTCTGCTTATACCAACGTAAACAGAGTTTGTACACAAAACAAATGTACTAAGTGTAACTACTGTATAAAATTTCATAAAAATCTGTTAGATAGGACAAAAGTTACTAATTTTGTCTAATTGCGCCCCCTATAAGGGGTAGTTCCCCTTATACCAACGTAATCAGAACTTGTATACAAAACATATATGCTACTTGTAACTGCTTTGTAAAATTTCAAAAAAATCTGTTAAATAGGAGAAAAGTTACTAATTTTGTCTAATTGCGCCCCCCTATAAGGGGTGGTTCTCCTTATACCAACGTAACGAGAGGTTGTATACAAAACATATATGCTACCTGTAACTGCTGTGTAAAATTTCGTACAAATCTATCAAATACGAGAAAAGTTACTAATTTTGTCTAATTGTGCCCCCTATAAGGGGTAGTTCCCCTTATACCAACGTAATCAGAGGTTGTATACAAAACATATATGCTACTTGTAACTGTTTTGTAAAATATCATAAAAATCTGTCAGATAGGAGAAAAGTTTCTAATTTTGTCTAAATGCGCCCCCCCCCCCTATAAGGTGTAGTTCCCCTTATACCAACGTAACGAGAGCTTGCATACAAAACATATATGCTACCTGTAACTACTGTGTAAAATTTCATACATATCTGTTAGGTAGCTGAAAAGTTATTAATATGTCCCGCTAAATTTGCATTCTAGACCACTGTGTACCGGTAGAAATTACATTCAATCTAAAGTCCCCTATCACTTTATTTTTACTAGATTATTGCAAGACATTGCAGCAGCATCATGTGAACCACCAGACTAATTTATAGACGGGTTATATGCATAAGTTTAATAGTTATTGTAGACTACAACAGAAGTCCGTTTTCGATGTGTCGCAAATAGTTACAAAACACAGTCACCCCTCGATGCCTCACTTTATCCCCTAAGCGTGAGGTCGCCGACGGCCTCTCATAACAACAGCACGTGTTAAAATAGGATTTTCTTACAAGATTTGAGAATGATGTCAGAGTCGGAGTCTGTAAAAGTATATCAGCTTCAACTCCAAAATTGCTTCCGACTCTCGATTCCGTCACCGAGTCCGTGACTCCGAACATAAAGCCCTCCTTGGTTGCCTGGCTTCGTATCGACCCAAATCACGATGTTCCGCTATACAGGATGTTCAAATGAGGTTGTTACAGACTTTGGGATGTAATAGTAGGTATCAAATGTAACAAGTTTTGCTAATGAACTCATTACACGATCGTTCCAATATGACACTGCCTATATGTCCTCAGAAGCGTCGTTTCACGCATGATCGTTTAACTTTCTTGCTTGTTTGCATAGTGGAATGCGTGGAACTAGGTTGTAATAATAATAGACCATAATATTAGTTATCTGTTTGTGTTTTAATGGTGTATTAAATGCTCATATACAGGGTGTTTCGGAATTAAACCGAAGAAATTTAAGGAATTGTAGAGGTGTCTACATGATTGCCTAGCTTCGTATCGACCCAAATCACGATGTTCCGCTATACAGGATGTTTAAATGAGGTTATTACAGACTTTGGGATGTAATAGTAAGTATCAAATGTAACAAGTTTTGCTAATGAACTCATTAAACGATCGTTCCAATACGACACTACCTGTATCTCCTCAGAAGAGTCGTTTCACTCCCATCTCTTACCTTTATGCAAACAAGCATTGAGGATGCGTCAAACTAGGTTGTAATATTAATAATAGACCATAATATTAGTTTCCTGTTTGTGTTTTAATAGTGTATTAAATGCTCATATATAGGGTGTTTCAGAATTAAACCGAAGAAATTTAAGGGGTTGTAGAGGGTCCCAGGTAAGTATTATGAGATAGGGCACTAGGTGTCTGCGGGTTCAAACTTACAAGTAGTGGCATGAAATATATTTGGGCCAGTACACCACTGATTGAACCTGCACATGGCATAGCGATACATTTGGAAATGTGTCGTATACAATATTGCTATGTTTCTGTGGCTCATTCGATAAACATTGTAGATGATTTCTGTCACATGATGAGGTCGAAAGTTCAAACTTAATTTAGACATATGTAATTTTCAACTAGTGTTGTAACATTAAAAAGCCAGCTCTAGTTATTTTGTAATGTACGTAATAATGACAATAACTGTTTAGAAGGGTGAAGAAGGAATATAGTTCGGGAATGCATAGCCTTTACTCTGGACAAGTCATAGTATGTTTATCAATGAACTTGTAATGTATAGTAGTGACAAAAAAAAAAAAAAAAACCGGACCGAACCTTGTAGCTGACTTCAGAGCCTTGTTCACTCCAGAGCACGATAGACTGGTAACTAAGACTTTCGTGGTTCGGATCCTGCCTGGGAGGGGAACTTTTTTTCGTTCCTTATTCAAATTTATTCGCATTACTTTTCGATTGCAGCGATATTTTACTACTTAATTAACTTACTATTTTCAGAACATGAATTTTACCAGCAATCGAAATTTAAATTTTGAAAACGCTGTTGATTATTTCTTAACAGTTGGGCTTCACGCAATCCCTAATAAGATACTAAACCATCGCATATCATTGCATACTTGTATTATATTGTAATCCTGGAAGATGAGTAACAAATGTAAACAACTTTAACAACTGATAACTCAAGTTTTTTTTTTCGTCGGAGACCCTGGGTTCCTTATATCAAATTGCTTGTCTATTACCCCTCTTTAACCAAATAATTTTTTTCGGTTGAATTCTGAAACACCCTGTATATATACATTATAACATTATAAATTGCTTGGTTCAACGGAGGTTCAGAAATTAGTACCAGTTCAGCTCGTTGCACAGTGCGCCGGGTATGATAAGTCAAACAGTTCTCTGAAAATGATGTTAAAACATTGCGTCGGATAATACCTATGTACTGTATGAAAGACTAGCTTGGCTTTATATCGTGTTAATGCTTGCTATTCGGAAGGTCGTCATATTAAACCAACTTGTAACGTAGAGGCAAAATGCATGAAGGACAGGTTGTCGGCGTTGAGTTTGGATACCGAAGGGCTCGTGTAGTATCAAAGTATATCAAGTCACCTCCTTGTTGGAATGCACGGGCGATCAGGTTGCAGGTCTGGTCTTCCATTAACGCTACCTCTGCAACAGAGGACTTTGTGGAAGTTACGCAAGATGAAACCCGAGGAGACGAACTTGGCTCGCCGGGCATCGCCTTCCATTACCGACTCCGGTATTAACTTGACCATGCATGACCGAGTGCATATTGTATTACAAGGGCGTTCGGCTAAGAAAGACAACAATTAAGAAATTAGTGCAGTTAGAGCACATCGTGGAAATTTAAATTTACGTCAGTTTGGCTCTCAGATGACGACATGTTAAAGACGAACTCTCGATTGTAGATCAGTCAGCTGACAGTTTTTACCAAAAATGTGCAATCGTCGATGGATATTTTACGATTTTTTGGACGACGAATAATTAGTTTGCTATTTTCATTCTATTTTACCCCAGTGTGCCATCATTCTCGTCTATTCCTTGTACTTTTAAGATAACCTTTACCATTACCCTTCATTAACGTTAGACCAAAATGATCCTTTTCAACAAATAAATTAATGTCTTCTGTTAAACAATTTGAAGATCTTTCTAGTCTCTCTGTTAGTATACTGTTCCGTCGATACAGGAGAAAGCCAATGTTTACTGACTTAGATACAACACGCGGATTAAGTCCCCTAGGCAAGCATCATGTTTGGGCAAGCATGAAAGTCAAGGAATATTATGGATAGACAAAATCTATCACACAGGAATGAGTCTTTAAGAGTTGTTAATTCATTATAAAAAGTGAATCTGATACAAAGCGAATTAATATTATTTTTAGAATATATCTATCTAAAAATACAATAATAAATGAATGAGTGAGTGAATAAATAAATAAACAAGTAGGGTAAGTGAATAAATAAATAAATTAAAAATAAATAAATAAATAAGTAAATAAATATTAGGCCTACCTTAAACTCTTCAGCAAAGTCATTAATATCTAATAACTTCTCTGGATTTCAACGAATTCTTATGAAACTTTGTACAGATCTTATAGGTAGCACATATTTTTTTTTTTCGTACAAAGTCTGATTACGTTTGAATAAGAGGAACTACCCCTTTATAGCGGGTGAATTTAAACAAAATACTTCTCTGGATTTCAAGATTCTGATGAAACTTTGTGATTTTAGACATATTTTTTGTGTACAAAGTCTGGTTAATAGGAACTACCTCCTTATAGCGGGTGATTTTAGACAAAATTAATAACTTCTCTAGATTTCAACGGATTCTTATGAAACTTTGTACAGATCTTATAGGTAGCACATATTTTTTGTGTACATAGTCTGATTACGATTTGAGTAAGAGGAATTACTCTTTATAGTGGGTGATTTTAGACAAAATTAATAACTTCCCTCCTATCTAACAGATTTTTATGAAACATTGTACGGAAGTTACAGGTAGAATATATATTTTGTGTATATTCACTGTTCCATAAGACGAAGTACACCTTTAAAGGGGGTGCATTTGCACAAAATTAACTTTTCTCCTACTTAACAAATTTAATGAAACTTTGTTTGTTTGTTACAGGTAGCATATCTTTTGTGTACAAACTGATTAGGCCTACATCTGTATGCTATCTGTAGGCCTAATTGTTGTACAAAGTTTCATAAACATATATTATATAGGAGAGAAGTTACTAATTTTGTCTAAATTCACCACTATATTGGGGCAGTTCCTCTTATAGAAACATAATGAGACTTCGTAGACAAAAAAAAAAACTATATGCTACCTCTAATTTCTCTATAAAGTTTCATAAAAATCTGTTAGATGGGAGAGAAGTTATTAATTTTCTCTCAATGTACCAGCTATGAAGGGGTAGTTTTTCTTGTGCAAACGTAATCATAGTTTATACACAAAAAATATGTACCACCTGTAAGGCTATAGAAAGTTTTATAAAAATCTGTTAGAATGTAGAAGTTATTAATATTGTTCCACTACTAGATTTGCGTTCTGATCCTCGTGAGTTTGTTAAGGTTAGATAAAATATGTCCAATGTATTTTTAACCTGATGTTCGATGTCATGTGAATAATTTTGCAGGCCTAAACACTCACATAGTGATACAAAAACTTGCTTATTCCATTATTCTTTTCCGCTGTTAAGCCAAATGTGAAACAGTTGCCGCCACGTTACCGTATGCCCCACCACTGAGAAAAAAATAATTACTGATAAATGCGTAAGAACGCAACGCGCGAACTTTAAACCAACGAGCCAACGCACTAAATGATGCTGTATTAAATGGTAAAATAATTCTGTGGTGTTTGGGTAAAGGGAGATAAGTCATAAAAATGAGTTAGGATATAGGTTAACGGTCTTACTAATAAAAACTGTATATACAGACGTTTAACTGTCTTATACTTATACAATGAGTAGCTCGTTTATAAGTCGTGTGTAAATTCCTTACTAATAATCACTACATACGTCGTGTATAACAGTATAACTGTTCACAGCTACGTCATAGTTTCGTCATTACTTCGTTACGAAAGGTAATAGAATATCAGAGGTTCTCTACTGCATCCGGTAGAGCGCTCTAGTGTGGCATATTAAATATCAATAGTACAACTGGCTCTAATCGATTACCACACTACATTTTGGTCAAAGAGTACAAGCTACAGCAATATTATTCTAATAATTCTATGATCTTTGGTTTGTTCTTCTGTGGTTACAAGACATTCATCATCATAAAATGACAGTCGATACGAACAGCTGTTAAAGGGGTGGCCATTTTTTCGCTATATACAACGCTTAAACAAGGGATTTCGTGTATATAACTACTGCAAAGCAATTCCCATTGTATAGTTACAGCCTGTTTATACGTCCATAGCTTATTCACGGTTTATTAGTAACGTTTTCTGTGTCAACTCTGCGTAAGTCTCGTATAAAAACTATACACGGTTCATTAGTAAGACTGTAAGTAAAAATTAAACTTAGAACCCTTATTACAAATAATTTTCTATACAAATAAAATACATCAACTGCTAGTATTCTTCGATTTTTGCACACCTAGTTCTATAATTTAACTTGTGTGTTCATCTGGGGAACAAAATTCCATCTGCACAAAAAATGACTTATACCCTTTATCCGAACACCACAGAATTGTTGTAACCGGACGTGACCGACTGTACTAAAACTCACATTATATTTGGAGAACTTAAAAAAAAATGTTTTATTATTATTGTTATCCAAATACCAAAGGTAAAATAGGGTTGTAGTTTGTTACATGTGAAATACATTATGCAGAGATAATATACAAAAATATTTATTTTCAATTGTAATATTTAAACCGTACTGTAAGAAGAAAAATTTTGCAAAATTGAAATGAAGTTTCATTAATAAGAACGCACTGTCTGAACAGACTACATGTTTCACAACACAATAACTTACTAACAATTGGCACTTATTCACCCACATAATAAGCCTCTGTCTGCGACTGAACCGGAGCGAGAAGTGTTAGAAAGAACTCATTGTTCATGCCCTTCTAAATATAGCTTGCCACTGATAAAACAGTAAAAGCTATTTCTCACAGCATTCTCCAGAATTAAAGAACAGAAATTCATCTTTGAATGTAGGCTTTCACGGCCGGTGTCATAGGGATCTATGTTATCCGAGCTGAAAGACCGTCGTCTGTTGGAGCTGTTGCTACCATACGTTTCGTATACTACTCCGGCAGGCATCATCAGTGGTGTGGCACACGGGAGCGCAAAAATCTCCCAGTCGTTCCCAGCACACTAAGGTTCGGTTTCTTCAACGTTTCTTAAATTATAACAGTGTGTTATTCCATTTTAACTGTAAACTTAACAGTTGAAGCATTTCTTCAACTACTGTTAGTATTAACAGCCTGTTAAAACCAATTTTAATTTAACTGCTCAATTTCATGCAGTTAAATCATTTAACTCTCTGTTAGCATATAAGTATTCAGTATGGCTGGTGCGTTAGATGCTGAACTTTTATATCTTGATTATTTAGAAAATGATATCCATGAATACATAAACAAAGCAGATGATTTTAGTGATTTGATAGAACAGAAGTTCATATAAAGGTCTAGGCTATCTTCTGCCAAGCCTTACTTTTCGCTTTCAACATAGATCCGTTTATTTATTTATTCTCAATAATTGGTTTATACTGCGAAATTATTTCCAGCAGAAGGTTTCTCTCGAAAGAAGAGAAATTAGTCTGATGATTGTTTTTTGTTCCAGTGTTTTCCATTTCACAACACCAATACCAACACGGCAATATGCCGTTCCATGCTACTGTGATACAGACGATAGAAAGAAGCATAAGTCAAACCTGAGAGAATACTGGGTGTTCATTTCAAAGTGTGTCATGACGTCACTGTTGTGAGTCAGCGATTTGAAGCGAGTTTCAGCTTTTATGTCAGAGAAGTTGCCTATTAATCAAGGCGTTCAATCTGAACTTGAGAACGTGTACGGTATAACTTGAACGTCGTAGCAACAGATGGCGGTCTGTACGGTCTGTGTGCTACCATAACCTCTTTCGAACTGTGTTTTGCGCGGGCAAGTCGTACGCAGGGTATTTGTTATCATCCGTTGCATACCACAACATTCCACAACACAAATCAAATGCTCCGTGTCCATTTTGACCGTCGAAGTTAATGTCAACAAATACGTAAGTAATCGTCATAACCCTCTCCCCATATCCCGACAGTAAGGAAAAAACTCACCTCAGTACGTGTTTCCAAACAGTTCACATTCCTGCCACTACCGGCGTTACCGCACGTATCGGTACGTACTTCCAGAGTCCGTGGATCCGTGGGTATCCACGGGCTCTGCGTACTTCAGAATGAACGCCGTACTTGCTAGGCAACTTCTCTCGCATTTAGGTAATACGCCTCTGCGGAAGTGTAGGAAGATTGAATTCTCTAGGCTCATCGGCTAGCCACATGACGCTATACAGCAAGCCATGACACACTTTGAACTGAACACGCAGTAGAAAGACTTCTATGCTCTCTGAATCAAACAACGGAAACAAGCGAGAATCGCAACTGTCAGAGTTCAGAAAACAGAATTGAGCCTCTATTTGGTTATAGGTTATGGTTAAATTATAGAATCTCTAGTCTCTAACAGAGAGTTAACAAACAGAATGTTAAAATGTGAAGTATAAAGTTTAAGAAACGCAATATTTTTAACAGCAATTTATACTTTTAACTTACAGTTAATTAACGGTATGTTAGGTGCATTTTAACAAAGGTTGAAGAAACTGGGCCTGAGGAGATCTTTGCGCTCCCGTGTGCCACACCACTGATGACGTCTGCCGGAGTAGCAGACGAAACGTGTGGTAGCAACAGCTCCAACAGACCACGACCCTTTAGTCCGGATAACATCGATCTCTAACATGAATTCATATTCACCTGTGCTTTACTTAATAAGTCGAAATTTGATTTTTGTCCACATAGATTGGGAAAATTGCACACTGTGGGCCGGGCTGAAAGCAGCCAACTACGAGATCACTCAAGAGTAACTAAATACAACTGACGAATGCAAATTGATTTTATAACCTTACGACTTCTTTAGCCTTTAACCTCTTCGGTCAAAACATAATGGCAAGAACCATATTTTCAAACACACGCAGCTTCTGTGTAAATGCATTAATGGTGGGGTCTTAACTTTGCCTCCTCCTGATTATGAAGCCGAATACACTCTGCGACGCGCCAAAGGACGTTTTAATCCTATAACATCTCTGATGGAAAGATCTTACGAGTTCAATTAAGTTTTTCTGGCATTACGGTCCTTAAATTGAATTACGGGGCTTCTGACCCCTTTACTTTATGCAAAAGCTCCAAACAGGCCGCTGACTGTAAGGCTGCGGGTTAAAAGCTCGTAAATTGAATATAAAAATAAATGTGCAGAGCATTTTCCTAGAGGGGCAATCCCTCTGTGGGAACGCGGGAGTAAAAATTAGTTCTGAAAAGTTAATATTAGTTTATTAACATTCCTGCAGTAGTCGACCTCCGTAGTGAAGTGGTTACCATATTAGATGCATATTTTGTAACTAGTTGTTTAACGACGTTGTATCAACTGCGAGGTTACCTAGCATCAGCGGAATTAGTCCAAGTAGTCATGGAGCGTCCCGCGCCGTGGCCTAGGACTCGCATTACGGAATGCGCGCTGGTTCGAGTCCTCATGGGGAAGAAATTTTCTCATGAATTTTGGCTAGTGTATGGGACTGGTGTCCACCCAGCATCGTGATACACTAGTGGAGCTACGATAGGTAGCGAAATTCGGTTGCGAAAGCCAGCTGTAACGGCTGGGAGTATAATCGTGCTAACCACGCGACACCTCCATTCTGGTTGGATGATCGTCCACCTCTGCTTCGGCATGTGGGTGAGGCCAGCAGGCGGCTCGTCGGCCTGAACCTTTGAAGAGCTGTAGGGCCATTGACTATTATTAAGGCCTAAATATTATTATTATTAATAATAATAATAATAATAATAATAATAATAATATTATTATTATTAATTTTATTGGTGTAATAATTGTAATCATGATCGAGTTTAATAATTTAATTATATTTAGGTATGGCTTACTTACTTACTGGCTTTTAAGGAACCCGGAGGTTCATTGCCGCCCTCACATAAGCCCGCCATTACTCCCTATCCTGAGCAAGATTAATCCAGTCTCTATCATCATATCCCACCGCCCTCAAATCCATTTTAAAATTACCTTCCCATCTACGTCTCGATCTCCCCGAAGGTCTTCTTCCCTCCGGCCGCCCAACTAACACTCTATATGCATTTCTGGATTCGCCCATATGTGCTACAGGCCCTGCCCATCTCAAACGTCTGGATTTAATGTTCCTAATTATGTCAGGTGAAGAATACTATGCGTGCAGTTCTGCGTTGTGTAACTTTCTCCATTCTCCTGTAACTTCATCCCTCTTAGGCGCTTGCCTGCCGGTCTGAAGTTGCGCTCGGGCGCGGGTTCGATCCCCGCTTGGGCTGATTACCTGGTTGGATTTTTTCCGAGGTTTTCCCCAAGCGTAAGGTGAATGCTAGGTAAGCTATGGCGAATCCTCGGCCTCATTTCGCCAAATACCATCTCGCTATCACCAATCTCATCGACGCTAAATAACCTCGTAGTTGATACAGCGTTGTTAAATAACCAACTAAAAAAAAAAAGATCATTCTTCCAGACCCTGTATTACCAATAAACTGAGATTTGATCAACATCAAGTGTACCCAATAAATTTACTTTTATGAAATGCAACTTCCATAGTAAGACTATAAATTTAATTCATCATTTTACACTTCACTGTGTCATAATAATAAAAATTAACATTTTTATTACTCCATTGTTCCCAATATTCATGTGTAGCTAGAGCAGTCTACACCAAATTGCTCTGGTTATATTTGTAAATAAATATTTTCAGTCTCTCTTTGCGAATATCAATGGTAGGTATATGATAGACCAAATGAGTACCTCTTCCGATATTACCTATAATAATGTTATCCGACCTGGTTACTATTTCACCCGTCTTATTTCGATTAACGCATTTACAAGTGACTGTAGCCAGGTAGCATGTCAGCTATTTGCTTTCTCGCTCGAATGATTGCAAGAATGCCGTTATAAAACCTTATTCGTAGTAGTTATGATAAACACTGACTTCGTATCGCTTATTTTTAATGCGAAAACAACTTTTTATGACAATTTGAGCTGTTAAAATGCAGTAAACAGGGCCGTATAAAGTTATAGACTTCTCGTAATTCCGCTGTCTTTTATTGACAGGAAATAAAGAATAACTGAACCAAATACTTTTGTTAGATTTTGAAAATATGTCATCAGGTTAGTTACCTTACCATTTGAACTCGCTTCATAAAATTGGAGAAAGTATAGACCTGCCAATATTTGAGAACAATATTTAGTGCACATGTACCAATATAATCTTATTTCCATACTTAATTTCTTCCTTATGTGGGTATATTGGACATTAGGAAAGTCCAGAATAACAGACAGGGTTTGGAATTGAACGGGTTACAATTACATCAGCTGCTTGTTCATGCGGATGACGTGAATATGTTAGAAGAAAATCCACAAACGATTAGGGAAAATACAGCAATTTTACTTGAAGCAAGTTAAGCGATAGGTTTGAAAGTAAATCCCAAAAGACATAGTATATGATTATGTCTTGTGACCACAACATAGTATGAAATTGAAATATAAAAATAGGAAAATTATCATTTAAGAAGGTGTAAAACTGAAATATCTTGGAGCAACAGTAACAAATATAAATAACACTCGGAAGGAAATTAAACGCAGTATAAATATGGGAAATGCCTGTTATTATTCATCTAGTCTGCTCTCAAAAAAATTGAAAGTTAGTATGTACAAAACAGCTATATTACCGGTTGTTCTGTATGGTTGTGAAACTTGGACTGTCAGTTTGAGAGAAGGAACAGAGGCTCAGGGTGTTTGAGAATAAGATGCTTAGGAAAATATTTGGGGCTAAAAGAGATGAAGTTACAGGAGAATGGAGAAAGTTACATAACGCAGAACTGCACGCATTGTATTCTTCACCTGACATGATTAGAAACATTAAATCCAGACGTTTGAGAAGGGCAAGGCATGTAACACATATGGGCGAATCCAGAAGTGCATATAGAGTGTTAGTTGGGAGGTCGGAGAGAAAAATACTTTTGGGGAGGCCGAGATGTAGATGGGAGGATATATTAAAATGGATTTGAGGGAGGTGGGATATGATGGAAGGGGCAGGGTTAATCTTGCTCAGGATAGGGACCAATGGCGGGCTTATATGAGGGCGGCAATGAACCTTCGAGTGCTCTGAAATCTATTTGTAAGTAAGGATATATTGGAAAAACGTATAAACTAAAGCGAAATTTTATGACAACTGGATTGTGCGTTAGAACAGTTTTGTTAATATAGACAACTATTTCGAAAACATTTTTGATAGTAAAACATACTTTCATTCTAAAACGATCCGATAGTTTTTACTTGCAGTTTTATGCAGTTTATTATTGTTGTCGTTAAAATATTTAATGGTTTATAAAGTCTGAAACTACCTTGTTTAGTAATAACAGAAAAAAAAACGTGTCTGATAGACCGAAAAATAATAAACCTTGAACAAGAATTATATATTACTGTCGTTTTAAGAGAAACAGGAAACTTCGACGTCGTTCATGCTACATGAATTTAAGGATATATATTGACAAAGCAATCATAATAATGAAAAGAGAATGGGCTGTTCAAATATCGCTAGAGAAACAAAAGAAATCACACTCCACTTAAGCTTTATATTTTATTTGTTTCTGTTTCAATAGCTGTTATTTTTAATAGATTTCTGTATAGGTAATAGCGGAGTAAACTACGTCAATAGACCCTTCTCATGTGACTTAGTTCATGGAGGTCGCGGCATTTTTAGACGCCAAGAGCAACACTGGCCACTCGCGCTTAAGCAACGTTGCCTAGTTTTGATGTTAAGACTCAGTCGCTGTTAGTTATGGTAAGTTAAATATTACTTGTGCCCAAACAAAATATTGTAGCCACGAAGAAGATGAGACGTATGAACTAAGTCGCGTGAAAAGAATTACGGGTAATTCTACTCAAATTACCTCATTTTGATCGAATTACCGAAATGTTGAACTGTCAGAATTGAGATTTAACTAAATTGATTTCATGTTAAATTAGGAAGAAAGCAACGATGGGTTATTCAGAAAAGATTTGGATAACAAGTATTTTCATGGCTGTTGAAAAAGTATACAAAAGTATAGCCTGTACAGTTTTAGTTTATGTTATTTAAATTTCATCAGCAATTAAAAGAAAAGATTTGAACTGTATAATTCTTTCAAATGTACGAACGGAGAGGTGACTTCAAGTTTGACACGAACTTAGCAAATCAACCCATAAAGAAGAAAGCAATTTTGAGTTCGGATCATTATGGTATAGCAATTTTCCGTAACTACTGTTGCTTTCTATACACAGCAGAAATTCTTTAATAAGTTGATGAACGGCGGTAATGTCACAAGGTCTTTCTATTTTTTGTTTTCTTTCACTTATTTTTTTCTAATTTATTGCTTCGTTTTTATCTCTCTGTTCATTTTTCTTACAACTCTTCCATTTTTTCCGTAGTTATTCTTTAGTCCCTGGTTTCTCCTGTTACTTCTTTATTGTGTTTCTTTGTCTCAATTTTCTTGGTTATTTTCCATTTTTTTCTTTAGTCATGGTTCTTTTTCCTTCTCCTTTTTCCCCTTTATTTTTATATTTCCCTGTTTTTTCTTATATTTTTGTTTCTGTTTTATTTATTCCTTCTCTATTTTTTGTTTCTTTTTAATTTGTTTCGTTTTTGTTTTCTTCCTACCATTCCTCTTCTATTTCTTTCTTTCCTCTTTATTACATTTCTTTGTTTTCCTTTATTCCTTCTTTGTTTCCTCTCTATTGCTTTTTTATATTTCTTTGTTTTCTTCGTATAATTTTTCTTCTATTTCTTTGTTTCCTCTTCAATCCATCTTATACACTTTTTCCTCTCTTTTACTTTTCTCATATTTCTTTGCTTATTATTTTTCTTATTATCTTTTCTCCTCTTTATTGCTTTTCCCACTTTTCTTCATTTTTCATCTTCATTCTTTTCTTATGTTTTTTCTTTTGTTTCCTTTATACTGTTTTTATCTATTTATTTGTGTCCTTTTTTTTTTTATTTAATGTTGTTTTTCTCTTTATTGCTTTCCTTTTATTATCTCCCCTTTATTGCATTTCTTATATTTCTTTTCTCATTATTCTTTTCATATATTTCCTTTCACTCCTTTTCTTTATCTTCATTTCCTTTTCTTATATTTCTTTGTTTTTCTCCTTTACTCCTTTTCTTATATTTCTTTGTTTCTTTACTTCTTTTCTTTATCTTTTCTTATATTTCTTTGTTTCCTTTCACTCCTTTTCTTATATTTCTTTGTTTCCTTTTTATTCTTATATTTCTTTTTTTTCTTTTCTTTATTTGCTTTTTTTTTATTATCTTTTGTTTCCTTTCACTTCTTTTCTTATATTTCTTTGTTTTACTCCTTTTCTTATATTTCTTTTCCTTTCTTTATCTTGTTTCCTTTTCTATTCTTTATTGCACTCCTTTTTTTATTTTTTTATCTTGTTTTTCTTATATTTCTTTGTTTCCTTTTCTTTTATTATTTCTTGTTTTCTCTTTTTTATATTTCTTTGTTTCCTTTCACTCCTGTTCTTTTCTTTTATTATCTTTTTTTCTTTTCTTTATTTCTTTGCTTTTCTATTCTTTATTTCTTGTTTTTCTATTCTTTATTTCTTTGCTTTTCTTATTATCTTGTTTTTTTCTTTTCTTTATTTCTTTTCTTTTATTCCTTTTTTTATTTCTTTGTCTCCTTTCATTCCTTTTCATATATTTCTTTGTTTTTTGACTTCTCTTCTTATTTTCTTTGTTTCTTTTATATTTCTTTTTCTTTTTCCTTTTCATATATTTATCTTGTTTTTTCCTTTTTATATTTCTTTGTTTTTTTCTTATTTTCTTTGTTTCCTTTCACTCCTTTTCTTATATTTCTTTGTCTCCTTTCATTCCTTTTCATATATTTCTTTGTTTTCTGTGACTTCTCTTCTTATTTTCTTTGTTTCCTTTCATTCCTTTTCTTATATTTCTTTGTTTCCTTTCACTCCTTTTCTTATATTTCTTTGTTTACTTTCACTCCTTTTCTTATATTTGTTGTTTAATTCTTTTCCTTTCCTTTTCTTTCTTTCCTCTTCATTTCTATTCCTATATTTCATTGTTTCATATTTATTTCCTTTCAAAGGATAGCAATGTCGGAAATTTAGAGATACGATCAAGTCTGTTTGTAACGACAGCAAATATTAGCAATCCGACATATATAAAAGTTGTCTAACGAGTCTTGACTCCAGTTAAACAATCAATTATGCGGTTTTACAATTTGTGATCTGTGGCGTGTTGTAACTCATACAGGAAGAAGCGTCCTCTGGAGACATTGAAATTCATAGTGCTTTGTCGCAAGAGGAAATGTTACAATATGTTCAACGAATCTCAGACGTCAGTGTGCTGTGTTACTTAATGTTGTATGCATTCCTGTTCTGAGGCTTATTGTAAGCTGCAGTGTCTAGAAATGTTTATAATTTTTCATGATTCCGAAGTTACCACAACGGACCTTGAGTATACCTTGAAATAAGAGCAATAAGAGAAATAAAAAACGTAAAGTAAAGAACGAAATAAAAGTGAAACACAGCAAAATAACAAAAATATAAATAAAATGGAGAACAATAAAGCCAACAAGAGAAAAAAAAACAAACAAAAAAAGGAATGAAGAGGGCATAAATTAAACACAAGAGCAACGACAAACTTATGAATACGAACAAGAACAAAAGTCAAAATAGGTACAAAAACTACAAAAGGAACGGGAACAAGAATTGGATGAGGACAAGAACTACAATAGAAAGGAGGACAAGAACTACAATAGGAAAGGAGGACAAGAAACTAGAAAGGAGGACAAGAACTACAATAGGAACGAACAAGAATTGGATCAAGAACCAATGAAAAACAATACAATAGGAACGGGAACAATGGATCAATAGAAAGGAGGACCTACAATAGGAACGGGAACAAGAATTGGATGAGGACAAGAACTACAATCCAATAGGAACGGGAACAAGAATTGGATGAGGACAAGAACTACAATAGAAAGGAGGACAAGAACTACAATAGGAACGGGAACAAGAATTGGATGAGGACAAGAACTACAATAGAAAGGAGGACAAGAACTACAATAGGAACGGGAACAAGAATTGGATGAGGACAAGAACTACAATAGAAAGGAGGACAAGAACTACAATAGGAACGGGAACAAGAATTGGATGAGGACAAGAACTACAATAGAAAGGAAGACAAGAACTACAATAGGAAAACAAGAATTGGATGAGGACAAGAGCTTCAAGAACTACAATAGGAACAAACAAGAATTGGATTACAATAGAAAGGAAGACAAGAACTACAATAGGAACGGGAACAAGAATTGGATGAGGACAAGAACTACAATAGAAAGGAGGACAAGAACGTTAGGAACGGGAACAAGAATTGGATTACAATAGGAACGAGGGCAAGAACTAAAATGGGAAGGGGGACATGGACTGCAACATATTCAGCCATACATAGTATAAATACCCGCAGAAAGAATGATTTTCATACGCCATCATCAAATTTATCATGCTATCAAAGAGGAGTACGTTACATGGCGATAAAAATGTTCAATTGTCTTCTGAAAACATTAAGAATCATAGCCAAAACCCTGCATTATTTAAGGTAAAACTAAAAAAGAATATCTCATACTTTCTATTCTATAGATGAATTCTTGACATTTCACAGTACTTTAAATATTTTAATACTATTAAATGGTAAACATATTCCATTGTATAAAATAGTATTATTATTCTTATTAATTCTGTACATATAAAATTTGCATTTTATTTGTATTCATTTATATTTAAACGTAAGAATTGGACATGTTCTTTATTCTATGCTATAAAGCAAATGTAAGAATATTGAATCTATCTATCTATCTAATCTATCTATCTAATCTATCTAAATATCTAATATCTATCTATCTTCTATATCTATCTATCTATCTATCTATCTATCTATCTATCTATCTATCTATCTATCTATCTATCTATCTATCTATCTATCTATCTATCTATCTATCTATCTATCTATCTATCTATCTATCTATCTATCTATCTATCTATCTATCTATCTATCTATCTATCTATCTATCTATCTATCTAATCTATCTAATCTATCTATATCTATCTAATCTATCTATCTACTAAAACTATCTATCATCTAGGAATCTATCTATCAATCTAATCTAAAATGGGAAGGGGGACTATCTATCTATCTATCTATCTATCTATCTATCTATCTATCTATCTATCTATCTATCTATCTATCTAGAATTATCTATCTATCTATCTATCTATCTATCTAAATCTAATCTATCTATCTATCTATCTATCTATCTATCTATCTAATCTAATCTAATCTATCTATCTATCTATCTATCTATCTACAATCTAATCCATCCATATCTATCTATTGTCTGAATCTGAGTGACAAGAACTAACAATGGAATTGAGACATGGACTGGCAAAAAATAAGAATAACTAGAATTAATGTAACAAAAAGTAAATTAACAAAATTCGAATAATGACCATGGTGATTGTGATAACGTTCAATGATTTAGTTACGCATTTCAATGTGATGATAAACTCTGCTTTTAAGTATTTAAGTGATTTTTATTCATTTTGAACATTTCGCAATCCATGACCTTCTTTTCACTGAGTGTAATGAAGACGAAAGCAACAACAGGTTTGCAGTGCTTCACTCTTCCAGCTGCTTAACATTCGTGTCATGTAGACGTTATAGAACTTTTATGGACGGACTGTTGTGTATTGTTTGAGCAGAGCAGTCTTGTCGATTGCTTGATGCATGGGCTGTGCCCTCTCTTCTCCTGGCGTCCTTTTGGAGTATAGCCGATTCGCAGATAGAACCGGCCACTCCTTTGCTAGAGACAATTCATTCTGCTCCGCAGTTTCGTATATAATTGCGTCTAGAACTGAGACATGGGCGGGAAGATTAAGATAAACTGGAATATGGAGGGTCTTTATTTTAGAGTAAATCACTGCCTTGCATAAATCCACGCTTCTTTCCAATCCAAAGTACTGTCATTGCAAGTTATCTTGAACCTTACATCCCCTAAGTCTGTCTTTGGCACTGCTCGGTACGGCGTGTACTCATCAACGTAACGGCACGGCAAGGATGCCCCTCCCTCGGGTAACGTGACTCTTTTAAAAAAACGTTGGTTCTTTTATCTTACGGCTCTCAACTGTAAAAGAACTTGGTTCAATACAGACATCATCTTCTCTCGATACTCCGGTTTTGAGAGGAGAACATAGTTTCGTAGCAAGCTTTAATTAACCTGTAATGAGTAAGTATTTAAATATAATCGTGTGTACACTCCTCTCTCATCCGGGCTGGGGACCGGCAATGGAGGAGTTACTACAGCTACTTCTGTACATTATATAGGCCTGCATGACTTACACCTTCAGCTAATATGTACATATTCTTATAACAATATTTTACAGGCTTATTATTTGAATTTACATTAATTTACAATTATACACAATCCATATCCCTATGATTGCTGCCATCATCGCTTGTTCCAAAATTAATTATTTCGTCAATGGCATCATCCATTCGGAATTATCTTCTTAATCGTAGACTATGTACCACTTTCTGAACACGATAGAATTCTTCGATTGTATCCCGAATAACGTGTTGATCGAAGTCGTCCACTTCAACTTTACACAAGTCCTAATTCTGGAATGAAATAATATGTTTAGTAGAACTATAAGAAAATAATAACTTACAATAGTAATTCATTATGTCGTTCACAGTACACACACTATTGTACATAACTATTATAGCAATAATTTCTAAACATTACATAACTATTCTTTCCCGAGTAGTGTGAGGTTCATTCGGTTGTAATTCAATATTATTCTTAATTCTCTTCACGGAACAAATACTTTTGCCAGAGTATTTAGCCGCTCTCTCATATTCCTTAGCAAGAGGTTCCAGCAAATATTTGTTTAAGTTTTCCTCCTCGCAACGCTTAATTTTATTATATTTGCGGTAATTTCTCTTTCTCGGCTATGGATAACAGCGTTACTTTTTCTCCGCGGTGGTGTGATTTCACCATAATTACTACCCTGTGGTTGCTGCTCCATGGTTACACTACTGGTACGCAGTGAAGGAAATAGCTCTATGTTTCTTGACAAGAGATTATGCTGCGGAGCATGCGCAAACAACTCAGTTGGCTCCACCCGCGTTACGCGCTTCCTTCCCTCTGCTCCTCTGTCCCCGCTCAGAAGGTTCAAGATAACTTGCATTTAATAATAGATTTGTTATTGAAAGTAAAAAGAACATTATATGCAAGAATGGAACGAAAGATGGGTCAATAGTGATAAGGGAATTCTTACAAAAGAGCTGTATTTTCCAACGGTCTATGATCGTAATAAATGTAAAGTAATAACGCCAAATTTCGTACTGACACAGTTGTTGACTGGGCATGGAAAATTCGGGGAATACTTAAATAGATTCCGTATTAAACACGATGCAACTTGCATTTGTGGGGAGGAATCTCAAGATGTCAAACATGTATTATACAGGGACATCATTTTATTTTTACTTCAATTTTTATTGTACCTGAGTTTTGGAATGTACTTCACTCCCACTCCTTCCACTAGTAAACTTCCAACCGTTCATGACACAGAGCCGAGGGCGCGTAAGCAGTACTGAGTTACAGAGTATAGTACGTTTCAGAAATATGTTCGCGTTTTCCAGTGACGAAAGAGCTTTCAATATTGAATCATATTTTCGTACGGGTACTGTCGTCCGTTTCCCTATGTCGCATCCCGGTTTCCCCCACCTGCTTCTGTTCGCCCCTTTGTAAAGTCTAGTAGCTGGGCTATCTTAGCTCTTTTCTGAAAACAATAATTTCTGTTAGGAATTGGACGTCTACGTAATATTATTCAAGTGTTTAAAATAACTTAAATAAAAGGGCCTCCTTAAGTAATTAACTGTCACGTGATTCCCCCCCCCCCCTTTCTACAACCCTGCTACAAAACCACTTGAACGGACAGTAGATAGCATTTCTGAGTGATTTTATCTTTTCGGATCGGGCAGAAGTGAAGATTGAATTTACAGTACGTAAGGTACTCTTTTATAGAGTAGGTACAGAATTATTTCAACATGAGTTACTCGTACGAAGGACGAAACTGGTAATTGGAATTAGGTACAATAGTCTATAGTGCGATAATATGCACAAAAGAACTGAAGCCTGTATCGAAATGAACGGCCACCATTTTCTAAAATGTGTTTAAATATCCATATTATAATTATTTTTCAATTTAACTTCATTCTCTATATAGTACGCTAATGTGCTGTAACAGCACAATATACGCTGCATAATTAATACTTCCGAATGGATAGCTCCTTTCGTGTGTAAAACACTAAGTGTTAATACAGTACTGTATTTTGATTAAACAAAAACCTAATGAAAATTATCGAACTCAAAATTGCGATATTTCCTAGTTTACATAAATGGATGAACCAATTTTCTTCCCTCCTATACCTAGTAAAGTGATTTGTATTTTACGTCAGTATCATCGAACTCCGTCGTGGAAAGGGTAGCAAACGATGTTTCCTGTTTCAATCGTTAATAGAAAGGTATAGCCAGGTTAATATTAAAAATGTTAGTAAAAATAAAATGATGTCCCTGTATGATTGTCTAGTCTTTTGCCGTGAAAGATACGAGCTTGAGTTGTTACTGAACACTTTAAACTATACATTTACCAAACCGTTAACCAATATACTTACCAACTCCAAATCATATAAGTATTTCATGTCCTCCTTGAATAGAATATTCGTGGAACTGTAAAATGTTAAATTATTCCGGGAAAAAAAATCGTATTAGTTCTAATCAACTATAATGAAACTAAGTCTTCAATTTCGCATACTATAATATTGTACTATTGGTTTTAATTTTTATTTTAATTAGGCATTTGATTTCTAATTTTGAGCCATTTCTTGTAATACCTGATTATTGCCAATTGTTGTTACTAAATAATGTATTTAATTCGTGAATTTTAAGCCATCTCTTAGTATAGCTATTTATTGCTTCTAAAATAACATGTTTAATAGCTATTATATATATATATATATATATATATATATATATATATATATATATCTTCCTATAACCATTAGATATAAATATAGAGACATGCCTTGAGGCTTTATGAAACGATCCATTCTTTCATTAAGGTGCATTCTTGTACATGATTCATGTTAATTGTAACCTTGACCACAATTTTGTATTATAATTTTATTATTGTTTTTTGCTTATAAAATATGTATTTTGATACCAACTATAACCCTAATATACCTCAGGGTGAAATAGGGTTTATTAAATTGGATAATAATAATAAAAAGTAAAAACATAGAAAACGTATCGTCGTATTCAAGATATCCTTTCAGGATTTTCACTTTCTGAGAAGATGTACTAAATCTAAACTATAGATTTTTTTCAGCTTACTTAATAGCGTCACGCGTTGAGTGTACTATGATGTGGAGTTAACATGACACCGATTATTCAAGATATATTACAAAATTCAACATTTACAACAGAAAATCATGCTTATCGTATACAGAATGTGAACCAAGGTTGTTACAACTGCCACGTTATAAAACGATACAAGACATGTGTTGCTTATTACGGTAAGGGGAGAGGATGGTATTTTTTTGGTGAAAAATGAGTAAATTAAAAAAAAAAATCTTTAAAATACTCTGTGATATGTGTGGAATGCAATGCATAATATTTTGTGGGTATTTGTGCCCTTATCGGAAGTTGAGTCGCCATTTTTAAACTTCCTGCGTTATGGATTTTTAAATCACTCGCCCACTTTTATTGTTGTTTCCGGTAAATTAAATTTTCAATTTTTTTTTTATTTAAAATACCCTTTGATATGTGTGGAATGCATTGCATAATATTTTGTGGGTATTTGTGCCCTTATCGGATGTTGAGACGTCATTTTTAAACTTCCTGCGCTATGAATTTTTAAATCACTCGCCCGCTTTTATCGGTTTCCAGTAACTTCATTTTTTTTTTTTTTTGCTACATTGCCAGACAAACATGGATATAATTTCTGAACTATTAAAGATACATGCATGAAATTTAGAACACATTCTTTAGACTGTTAGGAAACTTTTCTCTGTAACAGAATTTTGTTAATTGATTTCATTTTAAAAATACGTCCGTTTGTTTGCAAGAAAGGAAATCAGAACATCGTTATTAAATTTTAATTGTTTATTTTACGAACGTAGGGACTAATATCAAAATTCTGTTACAGACAGTTTGTAGAGCATGCTTTTGGAAAAATATTGCAAAAAAACTGTTTGAATCTATCTTTAAAAGCGGTTTAGATATAATTATCGGTTTTTAGTACAATCCTGCATTGGGTATATTTTTTTCAAATTTGGGTCCCCAAATAATTTTTTTTTTTTTTCAAAATATTTTTATTTGGTTGAGTTGCCACAGCTATGAGCTCTCTACATACAAAAAATTAATATTTTACACCAAATAGGAAAAAAAGTTTTAAAAAATATCATACTCTCCCCTTAAGGCTGCATATAGTACCTACTATAAACACGTTAGCAAAGTTAATTTCATTCTTCATTGGTCATACCCTTAATTAGATATACTGTAAATATGCAAGACAAATATAGCTACGCAAGACGTGGCAACACAGCCTTGTGAAGTACAGACACGAGCGTCGTGCGGTCCCTGTTTTCATTAAGGTAATGGACACAGTTTACCGCCTAAATTACATGATATATATTTTACGTAAATTACGTTTAATTTACGTCGCGTAGAAATACTAAAGGCTCATTCACAATGAAAATTAAACATAACGTAAGCGTTAACTTAAGAATATAAACGTTGCGGTAAAATCAAGAAGTCATACCATCATTCACGATGGGAACATACACATAACAGCAAACATACTCGGTAACCATGGAAACATAACAACGACGCCATTTCCTCATATTCTGTCGTATACTTCAGCGCTCCACGATTGTGTTCTGTTTGCAAATCACGTAAGCATAAGCATGAAAGTTTGGAGTTTGCAAACTTTCATGTTAACGTCTTACGGTAATATTTATGTCAATGCTTATGTGAATCATTGTGAATGATCCCATTTGGTAACCTGGGCGCAAACTTCTGTGTTTATGTTACGGTTATGTTTAATTTTCATTGTGAATGGGCCTTAATGTTTTACAGAATTTTCTACACGACGTAATATATTATTTTCATATTAGTCGGTGTGTAGCTGTTTTTGAATTATTGATCCAGGAAACATATATTTTGCGCAGGTTTTGTTTTCAAGTTTTGTAGGAATAAAACCAAGTTCTTATATTTGCTGTGCAAACATCTTCCTGCTTATGACATGTCGTCTTCAACTTTTATTTTTAATACAGGATCTTACTAACTTAAAAATCACAGATTATAAACTCTTACTGAACGCTTCGGATCTATGTCATTCCATTCACTTAAAATTTCTAAACTATCAGATCAAAACAAGAAGATTAAAAAACTTTGTAGTAGGAAATGACCACAAGGTATTCTCAAAAGAAAACGAAATGTTGTATTTTCCCTTTTAATAATGTTCTTTGTGAACAGAACGACTTCTTCAATCATTGGATGAAGGAAAATAAACGAAGTCAGCATTACGCACAAAGACACTATCCATTATCAAAATGATATGAATTAGGCACAAAATAAAATAAAACAAAACGATTGCGTAGAATTTTACCAATTTGCTCGTTTCATATCTTTTAACTATTTATTAAACTTGTTTCGTGGACTTCAAACTTGAGACAAGTAAGTATGTAAAATCATGTTTAGTAGGCCATGAAACTAAACAAAACACCATCACTAACCAAAATTTACGACAGATGCTCAAAATGAGAACCATTCACAGCCAAACAATGTCCCAGTATATCACGAACACAATCCATTCTCTTTCTAACAGTTACATGACATTTGTTCATTCTCATATCTAATTCTTCCTTCCATATCTTCAGTATTTCTTGGTTTATCCTGATGCACTCTGGACTTCAAGTAACCCCAAAGGAAGAAATTCATATGTAAAACGTAATAGATAATCGAAATATTTGAATCTTAAAATAGGATGTTATTTAAAAAAAAATCAAGTTTACTGTCACACGCTGTATGTCTGAATAACTAATATTTTTCGAACACTGGCATCATATTGTATGGTTTATCTCAAACAGCTTTTGTATGAAACACTTTTTTGTAAAATTAAAATTTAAGAATTTATGAGTAATATTCCATACTTAAAGAACATTCTGTATATTGTATATTTCTTTCCTCTGTAATATAATCATTCTGAAAGTTAGAATTTATAAAACAGTTACCATATATTACCGGTCGTTCTGTATGGTTGTTAAACTTGGACTTTCACTTTGAGAGCGGAACAGAGATTAAGGGTGTTTGAGAATAAGGTTCTTAGGAAAATATTTGGGGCTAAGAGGCATGAAGTTACAGGAGAATGGAGAAAGTTACACAACGCAGAACTGCACGCATTATATTCTTCACCTGAAATAATTAGGAACATTAAATCCAGACATTTGAGATGGGCAGGGCATGTAGCACGTATGGGCGAATCCAGAAATGCATGTAGACTGTTATTTGGGGGCCGGAGGGAAAAAGATGTTTGGAGAGGCCGAGACGTAGATGGGAGGATAATATTAAAATGTATTTAAGGTAGGTGGGATATGATGATAGAGACTGGATTAATTTTGTTCAGGATAGTGACTGATGGCGGGCTTATGTGAGGGCGGCAATGAACCTCCACGTTCCTCAAAAGCCATAAATAAGTAAATATAATCATTTAACACTGTAAATTCATATCATTCGATGTACAGAGTGCCCTCTTTCACGAGCGAACAAGACGGTAGCTAGTTTCTAATTTAACGGCAGTTTTAAATTACTGAAGTTTTAATTCACTATTGATAAGATGATGAAAGGATCATTGAAGAAGCGAAAATGCAAAGGGAAACCGAGATACTCTTAAACCTGTTCACAATAAACCGGGAACGGAAACGACAACGAGAACGAGAACGAGAATGGAAATATTGTTAAATACATTATTTATTTTAACTTTATTTCCGTTCTCGTTCTCGTTTACGTTCCCGGTTTATTGTGAACCAGCCTTTACTCGGAGAATTTACTTGCCATGAAGATATAAACGAAATGCTTTCCTTGCAAAGTCAATTTGAGCACAACTCGGGATAAATGATGATGGCGGATATGTCATAATATCTCCGATGTCTTTGATGAAATTGCCGACTGAATTTGTTCTCAGATCTGATCGAATGTGTCACGTGGGGCGGGGAGACAACGTGACTTGCATGAGGAGATTTCATGGTCGAGTCGACCTTGGCTCAGCGATCGGCTAGTAATTTTGCACCCAGCGGAAGAACACAGCACACACTCAAAAACACGAATGCATACGCGTCAGTTATACTGGACAGCGGATAGTATGAAGGCAGTCGAACCCCTAATTTCTAATTTATTCAAGTACTTTTCTAAACTCCATTATCATGCCATATTTTATTCGGTCTTGTCAATTGTTCGACTTTCAATCAGATCATTATATGATTAGTTTCTAAAACATCTAGACATGATCAATGAATGAATATCTATTATCTGTTGTGCTGTAGATTGACACAACACAATGAGAAAGAGATTGTTTTTATCACTTCGCTGCTAAATTCATAATTTCTGCCCCATCTTCCTCTCGAAGGAGAATCTTTCGAATCATGATGTAGGAAACTTCTTAAAAAATAGTATAGGTTTACTGGCACTGTAAAGGAAAGCTTAAATACAGAACAAAAAGAAAAAAGCAAATGAGCTGCCAATGTACAAAGTATAAGGTTGGTACTAAAAAATCGAACACCCAAAAATAGGCTGTCGTAAAATCTGCATTGCATAAACTTTTTGTCCCGCTGTTAGAGCACACGTGCTTGATAAGGTTCTACATGTCCTCACAGTCTAGTACAGACGTCTCCAAAAGCCTACTCGCGAGTAAGCAGTGGCGTGTGGTGATAAATAATCCTGGTGGTGCACAAATATTTATTATGATTATGGTACTAACCACGACATAATTACTAATATATGTTATATATGTAGATATAGATAGCAAAGTAAAGTGTTCAATTTCTATTGCAGCACACCGTAAATAATATTGTTTTCGCTATATTGCGTTTTATAACACAGTTCACACGTTCACAAGCATTCGATACGTGTGTCGTCTCATCAGCCTTAACTGCTAAAAGTCAGCAGCTTTCTTTATTTCTTTGAAATCTCATCATGGCATACATCAAAATGGCTTGAAGGACTTCGTTCTGTATAGTGTTTGGTGTGCTCTTAAACACTGTTCCTCTTTCCAAATGTTCCTTAAGAGTGCGTCTAATTCAGAACTGAAATTGATCAGGCCAAGAAAAATACTAGCGTTTAAAGATGAGTTTCCCTCTTCGTGACCTCTTAAAGCAACAAAACCGCACGCACATATCTGTTCTTGGTAACTTTATCATTGTGAAGTGCAACGATCCAATTGTGTCTATATGTTTGTTTGACCCAACACTGCTAATTTAACATTATTGTTGAGTGTGCAGCTGAAGAATCGTGTTTTTATTTCTTTCATTCATGTGCTTCAAATCAATCATACCTACAGAACGATAATCAAAATTATTTAGTTACTACGCACAGTTCTACATTCAAACAGAAGAATAAATACAATTCATAACACGTAGCCTACTTGTTTTTGTCAATGAATGTTCGCCGCCGAACAATAGGCAAGGAAAACAAAATACAGCGTCTTTTATATTGCAGCCACATATTGTATTTTTCGTAAGTCCGAATGTTGAATTTTCTTGTCACTTCTCTATTACTATTCTTCGTCACTTATAATTTTAATTCCTGTGTACGTCTACCCATCTTCTTTATTTTTATCTTTTCGTGTAAAGTTCTTACAGAAAATTACATATTTAAAAGATTTTGCACACTATTCATTGCAATATTTATGATAGAACGGGCCAAACAGCGACTGCAGAACACATCTGAAAGTGCTCCTAACCCCTCTTACGCACATTGTACTGGCTCCTAACATGCTCCAAAGCCTGCCAGTGAAACTCTACTACTGCGCATGCTCGAATGGAACAGTATGCCGCAAGTGTCGAGTGGTAAACCTAAGTCCCAGGCGTCAACAAGACCAGTACACGTGCAGCGTTATTTTTACATAGTACCGTATTATAATAGGGCGGCCGGGTAGCTCAGTTGGTAGAGCAGCTGGCTACGGACTGGAAGGTCCGGGGTTCGATCCCAGGTGGTGACAGGATTTTTCTCGTTGCCAAACTTTCAGAAAGGTTCACTCAGCCTCCTATAAAATTGAGTACCGGGTCTTTCCCGGGGTAAAGGCGGTCAGAGCGTGGTGCCGACCACACCACCTCATTCTAGTGCCGAGGTCATGGAAAGCATGGGGCTCTACCTCCATGCCCCCCAAGTGCCTTCATGGCATGTTACGGGGATACCTTTTTTTACCTTTTTACCGTATTATAATAAAGAATTATGTCGCTCACATAGTCTACTGCAGCTCATTGATATACAGTAAATTTAAAAACATGTGTTATTTGAAGAGGTGGTGCACTGCTCCTGTGCTCCTTAAGAGAAATCGCCACTGCGAGTAAGCCCCTGAACGGAACCGAAGCCAGTACGTAATGAACGCGATCCGCCTCACCCATCCCCACCTGTACTGTACTCAATGTTTATGCGCAAACGAAGAGCAGTGGCGGACTGCCATTATCGTTGTGTTGGTCGGAGTGTTCCACCGTTTCACAATGTCTTCTAATCATGGACGTAGTACATTCAAGGATGAATAGGAAGAGAAATTTTTTTGTTTTAGTGGGGAGAATGTGAAATGCTTAATTTGTTCGAAAATTCTTAAGCGTGTGTTAAAATTCAACATGCGACGACACTACTCGACATTTCACAAAGAATATCATACAATTACAGGCATGTTGGACATGTGAAAATAATTTATTTTGGGACTATCTGTATAACTGTTGGTTATACATAATGATCAGGATATTACTCAGTTCGCATGACAAACATATAGTTTTTTGTTTAATTATAGGTGAAATGCGTAGGCCTACAAATATTTTGATAAATATAAAACAAGAAAATACAAACATAAATCACACACGTGTCCTCAGTCTTAAACAAAAAAAGACTTCCTGCTAGCTATGTTCTAACTTGGAATATTGGAAAATCAATGAAGCCCTTTACAGAAGCATCATTTGTAAAATCGTGCATACAGGACGTTACTAAAATACTGTGTCCAGAACAAAGTCAAAGTTTAAGAAAATTAAATTATTTCCAATTACAGTTCAGAGAAGGAATTTCAAGATTGTAAATGTAATTGAATCTGAAGTCGAAGCCACAACTAACCAGTTTGTAGCTTACTCACTTGCATTGGACGAAAGCACAGATAGAAATTTCAAAGCTCACCTATCCATTTTAATCCGAGGAGTTAATGAACATTTTACTGTGTCTGAATGTCTTCTAGATGTAATTACAAAATACAACTGGAGAAGATCTTTTCCAGGCACTGAAAGGCACGATAGAACAGAAGAGGTTGAATTTGCAATGGCTTGTGTCAATAGCAACAGACGGGGCTCCAGCTTCATAGTATGTCAAAATAATGTACAAACGTATATTTCTTATTCTTTTGATGTTATTATTTGTAAACATAAGCAGACCGTTGCCGCGATCCCCCACTGATCGCTCCCATCTGTTGAGGTACGAGTCTCTTACCCTTCTCTAGCCTTACAGCACACTGTGTTCGGCGGGCAGCATCGAGAGCACGAATAACGATGCGCTTTTTGGAGACCTCTGGTCTAGTATATACAGTCACGAAGCTCAATACATAGTAGATATGCATCCATAGATAGTTGCTGACCACTAGGATCGCTAATATCGCTTCATTACAGACAATGCGAAATAGTACTGGCACAGTCTATTGTACCTAGCACCCTCACTACTCAAATTTCGTGACTGTATATATAGACTGTGATGTCCCTTCGCTTCTCATCAACTAGACCTGTAGATAAAAAATATAAACTTATGGCTACGACACAATTTATCATAACTGGATTATTATTGACAGATAGTACCGCATAACACACTACGAGTATTCTAGACAAATTGTAGTTTGTAATAACGCAAATGGCCTTTTTTCCGTTAAGAAGTAAGAATTTCATTCAATCGCTTACAAACGAAATATTTTTACGCTGTATGTCAGATCTATGTTTTGTGCCCGACAATTTGTACATATTGACAATTACGTTTTTATAAGTTACTTTTTTTTGTAAACATTTACGCGGTTTTAATCTTTAAAGGAAGCTTTCAAATCGATCTGAAAGGTTCTCTTATCAACTTGTCAAGCTGACAGCTTGTCTTTTGTTGCCGCGGCAAAAGCATGTTTGTTATCTTTTTATTTTCGTATTTTCGGAAATAAATCAAATTAAATGTTGAATATTTAATTTAGTTCTGTATTGTATAGCTTCACTACTCGATGGACTTGTGTCTACAAAAACAGCTGAAACAGTAGTCAACAAAATTATGAAACTCTACGCTACGTTAATTTGTTTGTTTGAGGCTTCAAAGATTAGATTCGCAGTGCAGAGATTTTTAAGTTCTATAGTATGCAGTATCTCTATTCAATATAAAAAAGCGAAATTTATTGCAACTCCCCATGATGGAATGCAATTGTCCGATACTGCTTCCTAGAGTTGCGACCTTGTAGAATATTGGCCCGGTAGTTTTGGTAGATTACGAAAATAGGGTATTATGTGATAGAAGTAGTCGTAGAATTGGCAGTATTGATCAGAAAACAAATCTGAATGCATGTATAGGAATCGATGCATTTTTTTAAAATTAAGGATTACAGAATCATATAACAATCAAAGAAATGCCTTTGCAGGATTATTCAAATAGAGCTGTAAGCTGTTAAGAGTGTTATAATCTTATCTTTCGAAAATTATTTTCGCCGCGTCTTCGTAAGAAATCGTTATCTTCATATATCAAGTCCATTATTGTTCTCTCCATGATGAAAATTATCGTCGTTAATGCATGATTAATTATTCAAATAATTACATATTGACTAATTAATTTAAATGTAGTTTAATGAGAGCTTAGGCCTTATGCCCAAATTGTGTTGATGAAATGTATTGGCCCTTTAAATGTCAATTAAAAAGACTTAAGATAATAATTAAAGTTAAATATGTTTGGTGAAATAGGTCCTTACTAATTATTAATCCACTATTAACTAATTGTAATTTAACTTAGGGCCGATTTCACTAACATGTTACTAATTCACAATTGACTAATCTTATTATAATTTAACTTAAATACGGAAGATAAATCAAATTTAATTCGTTTACATTTCATCAAGCTAATACGCATTTGAAATAAAGTCAGTTAATCTAAATCCTAATTAAATCATAACGGCCTTCGGAATCATAGTAAAATCACAGTCTAGTATATACAGTCACGAAGCTTGAGTTGTGAGGGTGCTAGGAACAATAGACTGCGCCGATACTATTTCACATTGTCTGTAATGAGGCGATATTAGCGATCCTAGTGGTTAGCAACTATCTATGGATGCATATTTACTACGTATTGAGCTTCGCGACTATGTACTAGACTGTGGTAAAATCGTAATTTCAAAACTCATATGCCCTATCAAATGTAGGCACTGGCCTTTATAGTGAATTCATTTGTTGTATGACAACAATAAAATGTCATCAGAAATGGAGGTAAAGAATAGAACTAGGAGTAATAATTTTTAGAAATTTAAAAACATTTATTACTGGAGGCAATCTCAAAATATATAAAAATCATCGAAAAAAATTTGAAAGCAATTGCAAGGAAATATCATGCAACAAACGAAGTGGAAAACTTGTTGGATTAGCGCTATTCCATTGCCTTCAAATATAATATTACATAATAAATTCGTTATTCATATTACTTTAGCTGCTGAACCGAAGATTCGTTTAACATTTCTTCAATAAATATATAATTTAAATATGAAACAATACCTATCAGTTGGAAATTCTAAATCACCTTCTATACTTTTCAAACTATCCAATGCTGAAGTTTTGCTTAGCTTAAATCGCGTTTGCAAATCTTTTTCGTCCATTTTATCAAAATAATAATCTATTTCGGAAATATCCTCGCCCGTCTTGGTAAGAAATCATCGTCTTCAAATATCAAGTTCGTCATTCTCCTCGCCATGATGAAAATTATCGCCATTAATGTGGGATTAATTACTTAAATGACCAAATATTGACCAATTAACTTAAATATAGTTTAATGAGAGCTTAAAGCCCAATTTGTGTTGGTGAAATGCATTGTACCTTTAAGTATCAATTAGAAAGACTTTAAGTAACTTATTGAAGTTAAATATGATTGGTGAAATTTGTCCTTAAGAGTAGCAACTGTGTGAATTACTTACTTACAAATGGCTTTTAAGGAACCCGAAGGTTCATTGCCGCCCTCACATAAGCCCGCCAGCGGTCCCTATCCTGTGCAAGATTAATCCAGTCTCTATCATCATACCCCACCTCCCTCAGATCCATTTTAATATTATCCTCCCATCTACGTCTCGGCCTCCCTAAAAGGTCTTTTCCCTCCAGTCTCCCAACTAACACTCTATATGCATTTCTGGATTCGCCCATACGTGCTACATGCCCTGCCCATCTCAAACGTCTGGATTTAATGTTCCTAATTATGTCAGGTGAAGAATACAATGCGTGCAGTTCTGTGTTGTGTAACTTTCTCCATTCTCCTGTAACTTCATCCCTTAGCCCCAAATATTTTCCTTAGCACCTTATTCTCAAACACCCTGAACCTATGTTCCTCTCTCAGAGTAGTCCAAGTTTCACAACCATACAGAAGAACCGGTAATATAACTGTTTTATAAATTCTAACTTTCAGATTTTTCGACAGCAGACTGGATGATAAGAGCTTCTCAACCGAATAATAACACGCATTTCCCATATTTATTCTGAGTTTAATTTCCTCCCGAGTGTCATTTATATTTGTTACTGTTGCTCCAAGATATTTGAATTTTCCACCTCTTCGAAGGATAAATCTCCAATTTTTATATTTCCATTTCGTACAATATTCTGGTCACGAGACATAATCATATACTTTGTCTTTTCGGGATTTACTTCCAAACCGATCGCTCTACTTGCTTCAAGTAAAATTTCCGTGTTTTCCCTAATCGTTTGTGTATTTTCTCCTAACATATTCACGTCATCCGCATAGACAAGAAGCTGATGTAACCCGTTCAATTCCAAACCCTGCCTGTTATCCTGAACTTTCCTAATGGCATATTCTAGAGCGAAGTTAAAAAGTAAAGGTGATAGTGCACTTTAGCCCGCAGTGAATTGGAAAAGCATCAGATAGAAACTGACCTATACGGACTCTGCTGTACGTTTCACTGAGACACATTTTAATTAATCGAACTAGTTTCTTGGGAATACCAAATTCAATAAGAATATCATATAATACTTCCCTCTTAACCGAGTCATAAGCCTTTTTGAAATCTATGAATAACTGATGGCAACTGTGTGAATAGAGATTGAATAAACAAACGTATAGAATAAAATTTATAATAGTTAATAAAGATGACACCATGGAAATGATTCTGTATAGCAATGACTGGTGCTCCTCACATCCCATATTCGCTTTCTGAACTAGCTTCTCTTCTTGGCTGCAATAGGTTTTAGCGGGGATGTGCATATCATTCATCATCGTGCGTGCCTGTTGCTGGTTGTTCGCATGTCGCGAGGGCTGCATGCTGTAATGGCGCCATGTTATTGCAGGTTGACCAGATAGGGTAGATATTAATTCAATCAAAACAGCAGGATGTTACAAAAAGTAGTTGCTATGCTGTTATCAAGCAGAGACATAGCAGGCCTACAACAGCTGCATCAAAACAACATTGAGCGTTTGAAAATAATTGCAGTGGAAATTGGTTTTAGATCGATTCCCCATGGAGGGCAGGACAATAACAAGTTGGAAACAGCTCACAACTTTAATTCTCGAATCTGTATGTAATGTCAGAGCTGTGGAATCGGTACACAGAAGCTTCGACTCTCACTAGGTTACCAGGTTTTCAGAATGCCAGTAAGGGACAAGATGTCGAGCCTTGAGGCATGATGTTTATTGCAAGAAAATACACATATTATTGCCATAGTTTTGTACATATAAGTCGCTAGAATCAAACTGCACTTTCTCCAAAAATCTGATTTGCCAGAAAATACGAAAAATTAGTGCAGTTAGACTTCAAACAGTGATTTTATTACTGAAGTCAACGAGCAGTTTTCACATTCCCTGCAAAAGTCTGCACTGAAACAAACCTTAATCCCATATTTCATAATTTGGAAAAAGTGCAGTTTGATTCTAGGGGATTCATATCTAAAAATACTCGCACTCAATAAAACAGATCATTTTGTGATTTTATTTTTTTTCACAATAATGTTCTTTTTTTTGCATACTTACCATCATTGTTGCATGCCATTTAACTTGAAGATACTTCACTTTCAATGGTTACTATGGAAACTCTAGAAATAACAGTGCAGTAAGTAAATGCTCTACAAATTTGACATACAGTCACTTGTAAATTAAAAAAGAATAGGAATTCTGACAACAAGCTATAACTTTATTTATTAACATTAAAATTGAAGGGTTCAGAGCCATAGTGGGCCAAGCGCCATTTATTAAAACCGGAGAAAACAAGGGTTAAAATTAAGTGATTACCATAAGTTAACCAAACGTATAGCAAGTAAGATAAAGTATGCACATTAAAATTAAATTATATGTCATTAAACTATGGTATTTACTTAGCCTTAAACCTTGCTTTCTCCGTTTTTAATAAATGGCGCTTGGCTCTGAATCCTTCAATTGAACGTGAAGTTTGAAGGATTATTAAACGTTATGGGATAAAGACTGTCATTCTCTTTATTTATAAAAAATTCAGACATTTCAATATCGTATATTGCAATAGCTTTTTATTTATTTGAACAATGCATACACATAAATACGGTCGTATCCAACAAATAAAACAAAAGAATATAAAAACACGATCACTTAGAAAATTACACATTGTCATTAACAAATTGACAAACGTTCAGTTCAAAATTAATACGTAACTAAAATAGGCCTACACAATAAATAAAATAAAGATATAAATTATGATTGTGAAAAAAAAATAATATGCAATACACGGGCGTTATGTGCATAACAAAATCTCGGAAATTAAAAAAGCTCGACTCAAGCTCCTCGTTTTTTCAAACTTTCCCGCGTCTCTATTAAAGAGCACTTACCAACCTAATATCTCAATACATTATACTACTGGGTGTTCAGTTCAAAATTTAGTCTTGGCTCGCTGTATGCCGTCATTGGCTAGCTTGAGCCTAGAGAATTCAATCTTCCTACACTTACAGCTCAGGTGTATAATCTAAGAGGCAGAGAAGTTGCTGGCAAGTACGGCGTTCATTCTGAAGAGTACGTACCGATACGTACGGTAACGTTTAGTGGCAGGAATTTGAACTGTTTGGAAATACGTACTGTCGGGATATGGGGAGAGGGTTAAGACGATTACTTTACATATTTGTTGACATTAACTTCGACGGTCAACATGGACACTTGGATCATTTGATTTGTGTTGTGGAATGTTACCGTTACGCAACCGATGATAACAAATACCCTGCGTACGACTTGCCGGCGCAAAACACAGTTCGAAAGAGGTTTTGGTAGCACACAGACTGTACAGACCGCCATCTGTTGCTACGACGTTCAAGTTATACCGTACACATTCTCAAGTTCAGATTGAAGAACGCTTAAATAAAGGCAACTTCTCTAACATATAAGTTGAAACTCGCTTCAAATCGGTGACCCAACAACAGTGACGTCATGACACACTTTGAAATGAACCCCAGTATTATCACTAAGGATTTAGATTAAAAAAACAACTGAAATGATTTTTCTCTTCAAAATTATCCAATAAAATTACTGATTTCTAGTGAAAAGTATACATTTTTATAAGCTGAACTTATCACATTTCTGAATAATACAAAGTATATATTATGTTTATTGATATTTTGTTTCTTTTCAGCATTAACTGCCAAGGTTGAATCTATGTTAATTTCTTTTAAAAAATGAATGACAACTATGATTAAAAATTAAGGTAACTTGGACCTCTTCTTTCACGAGATCTGTGGCACATCTGTCCCGTTCATCCTTCCACTTATTTTCATAACAAAAATACCCTTTCATATAGGCATTCGAACCTATAACAGATAGACAATAGGATACCAACATTAACATTTGTGCGACTTCACTTATATTGTCTTCGATAAAGAAGTGCACCAAATCAACATATCTACCTCGAAGCTATAAATAAAGATCATGCCTGCGTGAAGCAATTGTCATGTTCTGTCGAAAATTCAAGGATGTCTTCGATGGTTCTTGAAGCCTCAATAATGTGGTTAATAAGATCACATTCAGACTCCAATGGCTCGGAATAAATCAATTCTCTCATATAGTCCTCCAAAATTAAATTCAGACGTATATTTTATAAGTCTGGAGATTAAGGCCAGAAAATTAAATAAATCCAACTCCTGCTAAATATTGGTAGAGTACGTACCAATTCCAAGTGGTGATAAAGAAGTTGTCTGTCTGTACAGCAATTGATTTTATGGGACTTACGGCTATAGTGCAATAATTACGCATTTCTGACCAATGGTTTCCTACGTTAATGTGGCTCTTTCAATCCCATCAATCACTTCACAAATAGTTGTTTTAATAATTGTTATTGCACAACCTATAGAGACTGGATGCTGCGCCATGGCTTGTGTTTTTTCTGTGTTGTTTTAAGCCGTTACCTCGCCTCGTGTTTGGTACATGATTCTGGACTTCTGGTAGTGAATGTCTGATGTTGGTTCGGTATCCACACGGGATTAGAGCTGGAACGAATCACAGAACCCTGAAGGCAGATGATGTTGATGAAGAGATGCTTAAGATTCCAGTAATAGGGAACGAAGATGGTAAGCTTGACCACAGTTTAACCTGGTCGGACGCTGACCGCGCGGCTTCAGTCCCCGTTCCCATGGAAACTCATCGCCGGCGATTTACAGCGCAGGCACGATGCGAAGTCCCTCAAGTCGTGTTGTGGTCGCTAGTAAATTGGTTTGGAAGCGGAGGCGGAAACGTGTTATTAATTTTATATTCACAAGTAACGTTTTTGTACAAGGAGTGCGCGCACCTTGATGCATATCAAGCCGGACGTGATTCTAAACGAAGTTCCCTTCCACTTGAACTGACTGGTGAAGGCTGGAATCTGTCTGAATAGCACATTTAATGTACTCGTACCTCTGTCCTATTAGTATAGTGAGGATCACGTTAAGTGTAGTTCCTAAAAGTCTAATTTGGCCGTCTCTTCAGTGTTGCCAACTAATACAGTTATCACCAAAGAGGATAACATCAGAATGCTATGTACTGAAATAATAATAATAATAATAATAATAATAATAATAATAATAATAATAATAATAATATTCGGAATATGTATGATAAGACTTTCTTGTGTTAAATTCTAACGTACATTGTTTGCATGTTTCGACCTTTTATGGGTCATCTTCAGAATTGGTTGTTGCTGGTCTTGGCGCCTGTTGTTTTGTTTCCTGTGACGGTGTGTTCGTGTGGTGTAAAGTGAAGTCAAAGAGTGTGTGTGTTCTGATATTGAGTTGTGTGTTGAGAATTTCATTGGGGTGTGTTTTTGTGTGTCTGTATATTTCATATTGTTGTATTGTGTTTAGTTTCTGGCTTTTTGGTTGGATGTGTAGTATTTCCATGTCTGTATTGATGTCTCTGTAGGTGTGGTTAGCATTTGTGATGTGTTCTGCATATGTGGAGGTGTTTTGTAATTTTGTTATGGCTGTGATGTGTTCTTTGTAACGTGTTTGAAATGATCTGCCCGTCTGTCCTATGTAGAAGTTGTTGCAAGTGTTACATTTGAGTTTGTATACGCCTGTTTGGTTGTATTTGTTTGTGTTGTTTCTGTGTTGAGATGTTTTCGTAGATTATTTGCTCTGTATGCGATGTTGTAATTTAATTTCTTGAATGAGGTTGCAATCTTTGTGTGTTTTTGTTTTCGTATGTTAATGTAATGTATTTTTGTGTTTTTGTGCTTGTGTTGTATTCTTATGTCTTTTTTTATGTTTTGTCTTATTTATTTGTCTATTATGTTAGGGTTTTATCCGTTTTCTTGTGCTATGTATTTGATTGTGTTTACATAGGACAGACAGGCAGATCATTTCAAACACGTTACAAAGAATATTATTATTATTATTATTCTTATTATTATTATTATCATTATTATTATCATTATTATTATTATTATTATTATTATTATTATTATTATTATTATTATTTAATAACGATGTCTTGCTTATATTTACCACATCTCATCTTTATGTTGCGAAGTGTTTCCTAAATGATTCGATAATTTATGAAATAATAAGCTTTCTTCCTAGACTTCTCGCATATTATGTTAGTCATTAGGACTAGTATAATCTGATATTAAAATGTATTTTGTCTGACATGAAATTTATTGCTTTGACTAAAGAGTTTACGATTCATGAGACCTAACCTAAAAATGTATTTCCTTACTTGAATTTTCATCAGTTTCCTACATTGCAAATCGAAATTATTGCTGCCAACATAACAGTTAGAAAATGACTGCCAGTTGTACTGTCCGTTATTCAGGAGAAGACGAGCGGAAAGAATGTGACCTTCTTGACTATCGCTGTTGATTATTATAAACATCGCTCAGATAAGCATCCCAGTAGCCAGGTTATTACTCGTGCAGGAAACATGAGTAACAATGCGTATGGAAATTAAAGCTAAGTTGAACAGAAGGAGACCTAATGTTTCCGCTTACTGCAGTACAAATATTGCTCGTGTTGTCTTACGTTATCTGTTCGCATCCCTTCCTCCTCAGTCCGCTCTCATCTCCTCCTGAGTCACCGACAGTAATCGAAATTCGAAACGAAGTTGGTTAAAGAAAATTCAACCTGAGAGCTAGAAAATCACTATAATTCACTAGAATATGTAGTAAAAGGGGAAAAATGGTTAGGTTTCACCTTTACGGTATTAAGTAAGCTGATCCTGGCTATAACTTGCATAGCAGGGAATAGGAAGTAGAATAGAATGAAACAAATTGAAATGTAATGGAAAAAGGAGTAGGGTATAGTATGATACATACATACATACATACATACATACATACATACATACATACATACATACATACATACATACATACATACATACATACATACATACATACATACAGTATAGTGTTCTGCCCAAGGGCAGGTTTTTCACTGCAAACCCATCATTTTCCAATTTTCCTATTTTCCTTGCTCTTAGTCTCCGCGTATGATCCATATGTTTGCAGTTTTTCTTGGGAAAGATAAATGCGCTAGCTTCACGTTATTTTCCGCACATCACTTTCACTTTCGCGTCTTAAAATATCCAGGGGGCTCCAGCGTGGAGGTGAGGAGAGTGGATTTGACTAATTAGGCCCTCCGGACTTCACCGAAATTTACGGCAAGGGTTAAATATCAGTTCTATCAGGGTTGAAGAGAAGAATGGAAGAGAGAAATGAGTCGAAATGTAGAAGGGAAATAGGAAGACGAAGACCATCATTCGAATGGCTTAACAATTAGTGTAAATTTACTTTTATATGTGATTTTATTTTGCCAGAAATATGTAATATACAGAGTGTTAAAAAAAGTATCCAATATTTTAGGAGGTGATAGTATGCATCAAAACAAGAAAGAAATGTCTAATAAACATGAGTCCCGAACACTTGTTCATAATAGGTGCTCATTGTGACGTTCATTTATGGCAATGCATTCCTCTGCCCTATAATACAGCAGACTACCAGATAATCATACCGTAGTTGATGGAATAATGATACGTCGCAAGGAATACTGAAAAAAAAAAGTCTGGTTGCAGATATGAGCGGGGTTCAGCAGAGATGGTATTATGAATTTTCGTAATCCGCATGTGTGGGTTGATGAAAATCTCCATGCAGTTGAAGAAATAAGGCATCAGCACCGATTCTCAATCAAGGTATGGGCAGGCGTTCTCGGCGATAGATTAAGGGCCATGCGTGCTACCACGGAGATTAACTGGGGCTCGTTATCAGGACTTTCTTATTAATGTATTGCCTGCCTTGCTGGAGTATGTGCCATGTCAGCGAAGACTACAGATGTGGTTCATGCATGATGACACACCAACACATTTTCTCTGCAATGTGCGTGAACACCTGACGCTGACATTTCAGGACCGCTGGATTGATCGGGGAGGTCCACACCTTGGCCTGTTCGTTCCCCAAACCTAAATCCCCTAGACTTTTGGTTATCAAGAACAACCAGGTCAGTTTCAAAGAGTGCGTGATTCCTTACGCCGAAGGGCAGAGGACTGCGTTGCCATGAATGGACGTGACGTTGAGCACCACCTACGAACAAGTGTTCAGGTCTCAGAAAGTATGTGTTGTAGGACGCATATTTATTAGACATTATTTTCTTGTTTTGACGCATACTAGCACCTCCTAAAATATTGGATACTTTTTTAACATCCTGTATGTAATGTCTCATCTATGTTGTTGGCCAGAAAGTCTCGTAATATGTTGAAAGAGAGATGGAACGGAGAAAAATTCTCTCCGGCGCCGGGATTTGAACCCGGGTTTTCAGCTTTACGTGCTGATGCTTTATCCACTAAGCCACGCCGGATACAATCCCGACGCCGTTTAGAATCGTCTCAGATTAAGCTCCCTCTGGTGGCCGCCCTCTGCACTACGTCATAGATGTCTATGCACGCAGGACCGAAGTCCATACATGTGTAGAGGTGCACTCAGATGAGTGACTGGTTGGCCGGGATCCGACGGTATGGGCGCCGTCTTTAAATCACAAAGTGATTTATTACGCATATCATATTTATTTTGATGTACCGAAGTACATATGATATTTCCATGCAGATATTCTGCGTCATCAGATGATGAAAGAGAGATGGAACGGAGAAAAATTCTCTCCGGCGCCGGGATTTGAACCGGGTTTTCAGCTCTACGTGCTGATGCTTTATCTATGACGTAGTGCAGAGGGCGGCCACCAGAGGGAACCCAAGAGATGGAGCTTAATCTGAGACGATTCTAAACGGCGTCGGGATTGTATCCGGCGTGGCTTAGTGGATAAAGCATCAGCACGTAGAGCTGAAAACCCGGGTTCAAATCCCGGCGCCGGAGAGAATTTTTCTCCGTTCCATCTCTCTTTCATCATCTGATGACGCAGAATATCTGCATGGAAATATCATATGTACTTCGGTACATCAAAATAAATACTCGTAATATGTGTAATATTAATTTATACATAATTAGTTCTATGATAAATTAATTAACACATAATATTGATTTAGCCCATTTAGCTTAGGCATTCGAATTATAGTTTTGTGCTCTAATATGGAGAAGATGTCTCTGAAATATCTCCCTTTTTACTTATCAGTTTACATAGACGTTTCTTGTCTTACCGTCGTTAGTGCAGCAATTAAAAGCTTGTGCCGTAGTAAAACAGAATTGTTGCTCACGTTTGTTCTTGAAGTCTTCTACAGAAGACAAAGCTTCTTGGAATGTCAGAGTCCTGAACTTCAAAGTGAAGCGAACGCTGCATTTTTATACCTTTTTTAAAAACAGTTTCATTAAAAAACTGAACGAAGGAATGGATTTAAGCACTGGAACGGAAATCATCTACCATCGAACGTGATCCCACTCAAGGTCATTGATATGCGTAGCTTTCGCCCGTTAAGTCTTGAGAGAAAAGACGAGTTACACGGTCCATTGGAAGATTCCAGGAATTCCCATCATTATGCAACAGGATTAGCTACCTCGCACACTAATTACAAACATCGGAACATGCCGGCATTTCTCATGGGTATTAAAGATTTGTCTAATCATTGTTTTTCCAAGAAAGCTTCCCTCTTATTCTTTCCATCTACTTTTAAGTTTGTTTATATGATCAAAATAGTAGGTATATTTTTGTGACCGCATTGATTGGTACAATTGAGTGGCTAACTTGTTGGGTTGAGCTAACGGGCTGTTGCCAACGAGACCGGGGTTCCATTTCCGACAGGTTCATAAATGCCAATTCAGATGGTTAAAATGCAGGAGACGTTGAGTGGTTGGAATGATTTGCAAGTGAAGGTGGGACAAACCCAGTCTCTTGTAGGCCAACCATGCGGGTTGCTACTTCAAATTTTGACGTGGAGGAGGAGTGGCAAGTAAATTTTGGCCTGAAGCCCCTTTATTGAGAGATAGAATTCCACATTATTATATGTTTACATCAGTGAAACGGGCCTTTCAGTTGTACCATCCTTCCTAAGAAATCCATGCCAACGCCAAGGATTTTTTTCGCTCATAAAAATTCACTTCTAATCAGAAACATAGTAATCGCCAATCATCAAGGACGACAAGAATGTGATATCATGAAATCTATTTCGGTATATAAAGGGTGTTTTGGTGATTGTGATACAAACATTTTAGACGTGATATATAGTATCAAATGGAACAACTTTTACTTATAAATCCATATCCAGCGACATTCCAGTACGAAGCTACATACCGTTGAAAACAGAGAGTTTTCTCATGACAGTTTTGACTCATCCCTTTTCTGTATTAAATGCCTGGAATTACAGCAATCTGTAGAACGTATCTCCATCTTTGGATGTTGTAAATAAAGGAGAGATGAAAAGAGTCACCTCAACAAAACAGTAGTTATTTCCTCGTTCCACGCATCCTACCTTGTAAACGAGAAAATACTAATTGAATAATAGTCATGGGTGAAACTGTTTTCAAGATTATATATCTTTGTACTAGAGCGTCACAGGATATGGGTTCATAGGTAAAAGTTCTTTCATTACTACCTCAAAGTTTGTTACACACTCAACCGAACACCCTGTATATATACAAAATCGCAGCAATGCTCGAGAAATTATTAGACGAAGTACGAAGGAAAGTTGATAGCTTTTTTAATTCTATTCTAATAATAATAATAATAATAATAATAACAATAATAATGTCACCAAATAAGTTTACATGCTGGTATGTTGTGGCTTTTCAGTTACAGATGCTATCAACCGCTTTTTTCTTACATACCAACAACTGAAAGTGTGCTTATCGATATGGAAAGACATAACATCGATATTTTCGTGATCAGTATAATGCGAATGTAGCAAAAGGATATCGAAAATGTGACTTGACATTTTTGTGTTCACGCATGTATATCTACATATAATCTCAAGAGGAAAGTGACTGTGGTTTCCATTCGAGGAAAAGACCAAAAAAGACGCTGCTATTAGTGTTACCAGTGATACATCATCTGCACAACAAGAACGCAATTTCAATGAGTCAGTAGTTCCAAGAAAGAGTAATCCCGTGGAAATCTGGGAAAACAATGGGCTTTGTGTAATTTTCTCCATTCTCCTGTAACTTCATCCCTTTTAGCCTCAAATGTTTCCCTAAGAACCTTATTCTCAAACTGCCTTGAGGGATTAGGTACAGCTTACAGCAGTAACATTTTGAAAATATTAAACATTTTTTTCCTCCATTACTGTTTCTTGTAGAATAATGAAAATTGGTATGTGTAAAACACTGTCCTTCTGCTATATGAAAAAAAAAACATTTTTACGTTTTTTTTAATTATTTAATTTTTTTTTCCAAAATTCATTTCATTGCAGTGATGAAGCATTTCCCACATAACTAAAAAAAAAAAAAAAAAAATCCAACATTCCAAAATTTTTGTGATGAAATTTTAATGTATATATATATATGATGTATATATATAATATACATATATAAAATGCAAGATCACTTCTCTACCTTTGATAGATTCTCTGATAAAAAATAAATTCATTAAAAATATTATCAAGTGTCAGTACTTTCTTTTAACACAAAATAAAAAAAAAATATTATTCATTAATGAATATTAGTTGAAAGAAGGACATGATATTGTATTAGAAACATGAGTTTTAGTAATAAAATGAAAGAGAGAGAACATGAAAAAGTTAACAAGTTTATGAATTATGCAGATGAAAGCTAATTATCATCATTGCACAGTGAACTGCCACCATTTTGAATTTGTCAAAAAAAATATAAATAATTTTTTTAATTGTAAAATATTTTTCATATAGCAGAAGAACAGTGTTTTGAGTTCCAACATACCAATTTTCATTATTGTATTAGTTACAGTAATGGAGGAAAAAAATTGTTGAATATTTCCAAAAATTTTACTGCTGTAAGCTGTACCTAGCCCCTTAACCTCTGGGAAACTATACGGGCAGCCTCAAAATCAATCTTCACCTCTTTAGGTTTTCAGCTGGACAAAACTTAGCTGCAGATGGAAGCTAATTATCACAAGATTAGTCATATTTTTTTTTCTGTTGTTAGCCAATGTTTACGTCCACGTCGACGTTACATACTTCAGTTGTAAAATTTATGTTTCCATAACCAGCATTTTAAAGGTCATATAATCCAAACTGGGTTCATTTTTTTCTGTGGTCAGTAGATGGTGCGCATTTGTCCACGTTTTAACACTGTGTTACAGGGTGGGCGCTTTTTTCTCGGGCGCTAATGTTCCTGATTCTACGAGACGTATGGTAAGGTTACTACAGATGGGTTTACAGCTCATAGCGAAAATACGCGTCTCGCTTAGGCTGTAAATCGCTAATCAGCTTGCCGTACTACTGTCAGAATGAGTATTAGGGGAAGTTGTGTTTACTGCATATTTGTAATTGCACTTTTAATATTTGTGTGAAGTTCTGAGAGGGAGCAGAAACATGGGTCTGGATTAACTTCAGGGGGGCAATGGTGCTCCTGTTGTCGTTGTTGACGTCCCTACCGCGGAGTACTGTTACAATATTTCCAAGAGCTTACCACTTTTGCAAAGGTGGAATAACGTCGGATATTTGAAGTAACAAGAAATGAGGAGCATTTTGTATTCAGCCATAAACTGACATGCAAACACGAATACCTGCCTCGTTATCGTTATTCCAGACTAAAAGCGTTGTTTTACTGCTGGCGTGTCCCAGCCTTCGCATTTCGTCGTCATAGCAAGCAGGGATGCCAACCTGTCATATTCTACAGTACTAACTACACAGAATTATGACATTTTTTCTGCAACTTACAGCATATAAATAAAACAAGAAGTTTCTTATCAAATTAGTATAAATAGTTTTTTTGTTTTCTTATAGTTTTTTTTTTCTTTTCTCATTCTACACCTTCATCTGTTCGCCTGTTACTCCACAGGAGTGGCGTTCGCAGAAATTTCTCAAGAGGGAGTCATTACTAAAATTGATTACAATTTACATTATCAGTATTTTAAATTTTGTGTATTATTATTATTTTATCATCCAGTCTGTTGTCACAAAAATCTGAAAGTTAGAATTTATAAAACAGTCATATTACCGGTTGTTCTTTATGGTTGTGAAACTTGGACTCTCACTTTGAGAGAGGAACATAGGTTAAGGGTGTTTGAGGATAAGGTGCTTAGGAAAATATTTGGGGCAAAGAGGGATGAAGTTACAGGACAAATGAGAAAGTTACACAACACAGAACTGCACGCATTGTATTCTTCACCTGACATAATTAGGAACATTAAATCCAGACTTTTGAGATGGGCAGGGCATGTAGCACATATGGGCGAATCCAGAAATGGATATAGAGTGTTGGTTGGGAGGCCGGAGGTGAAAAGACCTTTGGGGAGCCCGAGACGTAGATGGGAAGATAATATTAAAATGGATTTGTTGGAGGTGGGATATAATGATAGAGACTGGATTAATCTTACTCAGGATATGGACCAATGGCGGGCTTATGTGTGGGCGGCAATGAACCTCCGTGTTCCTTAAAACCCAATTATTATTATTATTATTATTATTATTATTATTATTATTATTATTATTATTATTATAATTATTATTATTACAGTCATGTCGTTCATTCCATTGCATAATTAAAAAAATAATCGTAAATCCAGCTAACTCCAATCATTGCCATGTCTGCCAACAGTACAGAGCACAGAGAACAATTTATTTAGTTGGTTATTTAACGATCCGTATCAACTACTAGGTTATTTATCATCGATAGAATTGGTGATAGCGAGATATTTGGCGAAATGAGGCCGAGATGAGAATTCGTCTAGATTACCTGACATTCGCCTTACGGTTGGGGAAAACCTCAGAAAAAACCCAACCAGGAACAAACTCACGTCCGAGCGCAACTCCGGAGTGCCTTAGCCTACCGATTTACGCCGGTGACTCACAGAGAATTTAGCTTCATCAAAACTTGTTGAATTAATTTTATTCAATCACATTTTAGGGCACTTTAAATTAAAATTTCTTAACAATACATAATTTTTCTTGAAAAATAAATAATTTCGAATAAATTCGTGCTAAAAATTACATTTTGGCAAGTTTAAACTATCAATATTTTGACCTGGAAGGGCTTAAACACAATTTTTACTTTTATCATCTGAAAAACCATGTTTCACGACATAAAAATAAATTTTGCTTAAAATAAAAGTTTCAAAAGTTTATAAACTATCAATGTTTTGATATCTTTATTTATACGGTCTTACTAATAAATTAATTTATAATTTTTATACGGGTCTTGTGAAGAGTTGGGACAGAAAACATTACTAATAAACCATGCATAAGCGACGGTTGTATAAACAGCGTGTAACTAGACATGTAAACTGCATTGCACTAGTTAGACACACGAAACCCCTTATTTAAGCGTTGTATTTAGAAAAAAAAATGGCCGCCTCTCTAACAGCTGTTCGTATCGATTGTAATTTTATAATGATGATTGACTTGTAACCACAGAAGAACAAATCAAAGAGCACAGAATAATTAAAATAATATTACTGTAGTTGTACTCTTTGATCAAAATATAGCTTGGTAATCGATCAGGCCCAGTTGTACTATCGATACTTAGCGCGGCACACTAGCGCACACTATCGGGTACTATAGAGAATCTCAGTTATTCTGTTACCTTTCGTAATAAAATAATGACGAAGCTATGACGTAGCTGTGTAACAATTGTATTGTTATACACGACATATGTAGTGATTTGTTAGTAAGGAATTTACACACAAATTATAAACGAGCTATTCACTGTCTAAGCGTCTGTAGGCCTCTAAGAGACCGATAATGTATTAATGTGGAATTGCTGAATTCTGGAAAGAAAAGGGGAGTATTCTGGGAGAATCTTCCCAAAATCACTATGTTTATCCGTTTATACTTGATCTGTCCGAAATATAAACCGATTCTTCATCGAGACGATCCGACCGCGACCTCTAGCTTGCGTCTAACGGTGAGCCTTTTTAAGGGACGTTGAAAACATACTTTTCTTAAACAATGTCATAATTAATATTTGAAGTACCACAATTCTTTCTCTGTACCTGCACTTTACATTGGGAAACTGAAATGGATTGTAAACTTCCTTTGTAGTTACTGTCCGCTTGTTTTTATTGGCTCTAGAAGAATTTATATAAGCAAATGTATTGCTGCAACTATTCAGGTCAACACTTTTCCTTATCATCTGAAGATCCTTAGCAGTCCCGTGCTGTGGAAGTTATTATGTAAAATTAAGAGGCTTGTAATATTTCAATGCCTCCATTACAACGGCTGTGCAGTACTTGAAGTCATATCCCCAGGCCAGACGACTTTTTTCTAGCAGCAAGTGTTAGAGAGTGGATTTCTGAACATTCATTCAGGGGTGTGGAAAATGATCTGACAAGTAATAATTGTATTGCCAGTAGACCGCCAGACTCGGTGAACATAAACTGAAAATAAGATTTTAATAATCATCATGAATGTTACCACAAGTTGGCTAGTAGTTAAATATTTATGGAGTTAATGTACGAGTACAAGCCTACCTGTTTATTATTGCTTTACAATACAGTAGGCCTATATCCGATTCTGCTACTGTTTATTAATTTTTGTCGAGATTGTATATGATTTCTTGTCCATATAGAGTTTTATAATTCATGATGCAATGTAACAAACTATGTATGTATGTATGTATGTATGTATGTATGTATGTATGTATGTATGTATTCACACTGTAAATGAGTAAATACCTAGTAATAATAGCAATATATAATAATATTAACAAGCAGCATCCTAAATTTAGTGAAGCACTATCAATTAATATAACATAATTAATTAAAGTAAATCTAATGTATATCTTAACCCTAAGTTCGAACTTAAACCCACGAGTATATATGATATACGTATACTTGCGTAAGTATCTTTCAGCACTACACTCATTTCGCTATCAATTCACTCACTGCACTGGAACTATGAAACATTTCACTGACACTATCCAGATTTCACTAACACTTCATATCGAGCTATCCTGAGAAATCGCATTTCTGCTTTGTTCCATTTTCATAAATTTTCTTTTCAAGAGTCAAAATTCCTGTGCCTAATGTTGAAACAAAATTTATTAGTTTGTATAGGCCTATTTTAACATGTAACATTTCTAAAATTAATTATTGCATTTTTAATTATCTTGAACTGATAAATATCTTTTAATTTTAATACTCTTTGATCTGAAAATTAGAAATATTTTTGTTTAGGATTTTAATTTACACTGGAAAATTTGCGCACGATTCAGTATAATCTGACATAATTATATGGCACTTGTCGGTTTGTTGCCCTGTCGGATAGGGGGATGATCGGCTTGTTGGATGGTTTGTCTTGTTAGTTGCTCGCCTTGTCGGATGGTCGGTTTATCGTAGGTAGGATTTCGAACTTTGTTTTTATCCTTCACACGGAGAGAGAAATATAATAGTTCTGACGAGTAAATAGGATAATATAAAAATGTTATAGGCTCTCGGTCTTACTAATAAAAACTATTATACTTACACAGTGAATAGCTCGTTTATAAGTCGTGTGTAAATTCCTTACTAATAATCACTACATACGTCGTGTATAACAATATAACTGTTACATAGGTAAGTCATAGTTTCGTCAATATTTTATTACGAAAGGTAGCAGAATAACTGAGATTTTCTATTGCACCCGATAGTGTGCGCTAGTGTGCCGCGCTAAATATCGATAGTACAACTGGGCCTGATCGATTATCAAGCTATATTTTGATCAAAGAGTACAACTACAGCAATATTAATCTAATTGTTCAGTGCCCTTTGTTGTGTTCTTCTGTGGTTACAAGGCAACTATCATCATAAAATGACAATCGATATGAACAGCTGTTAGATAGACGGCCATTTTTTTTCTAAATACTACGCTTAAACAAGGGATATCGTGTGTATAACTAATTCAAAGCAGTTCTCTTATGTAGTTATAGGCCGTTTATACATCCATCGCTTATGTATGGTTTATTAGTAACGTTTTCTGTCTGAACTCTGTGTAAGTCTCGTATAAAAATTATACGTGATTTATTAGTAAGACCATATTTTGTTAAAGAAAACCTTATAAGAACACACAGAAATATTAAGGTAATTCATCTGCGTCAGGTTCTCTGAGATTTGTAAAGAAACGAAAAGATTTGGGACAGATGTCGAGTTTTCGAGTACATATTGACACTGAACAGGCTACATTTTGAAATGATTTGCAATAATTGCAATTTTTTAAGTACACGTATATTCTTGCATTCAAACGTCTTTAGCAACACTTGGTTATTCTTTCTACTGTTTCGCATGATTTAATATACATAATAATAAAACCTATAAATTCCAACTGATTGTGGTAATTCTTTCAGAAAGTGTTAAATTTGTGTGTCTACACAGTTTTCTATCAAAAGTTCCAGGGTTCGATAAAGAGGAACTAAAATATCAATTCTACACTTCGCGATTTTATAAAATATTCAAACTATAAAAGATCTATGAATCACATCCGATTATAGTAGCTTAGTTTTTCTCTTTCATCCATGTTAAGTTGTCCTCTATCACAGTAGTCACGGATGTGATCTCTGATCAACGTTTTCAATGCAGAAGACTGTCAAACGATCAACCGATCAGCTGAAAATCTGGTATCACATTCCGGTGAACGGACCAACCAACCAACCAAACAAGCAACCAAACAAGCAACCAAGAAACCAACCAACCAACCAACCAACCAACCAACCAACCAAACAAAACCAACCGTACGTATTCGTATGAATTCAAGCAGGACTTCGTTTTGCATAAAGCAAGTTAAATATCAAGTGTTCAATCATGCGATTTTATTATGAGGCACATGAGATTTGTTGCCAACTTGAGGGCAAAAATAAACTGCGTTACACGCTCATTTCCTACCCCTGATCAGAGGCAGTCGGTAGCTGTGTTTACAGAATGGATCGCTCTTCCTCCTTTCTGGGCGGACATCTCCACTCTATCAGGTTTAGTCTGCGGAATGTAAAGAAGTCGAACTACCAACTAAAATAAAATTAAACCCGTCGTAATTGTAATTAAGATCCTCCGAATTCCATCTGACAGAAGATAACCGACCATAAAGAGTTCTGATTTCACTTCTGTCACTTCGTATTTGTGTCAGATATCGTGGAGGGTCTGCTTGTAAGATAAATGAGTTAGAAACATCAGAATAGACATTATTGAAAGTACAGTCCAATTATGTTTCTCACTTTAACAAGTTGTACTGTGTTTAAACTTATGTTAGAACTGCGTGCGGACTTGAAAGTAATTATACCGTAACTCAGGAATTCTTAACCTTTTGAAGATTGTGAGCACTGCCGACATGTAATACTGAATGAGCGAGCACCCTGAAATCGAATACGTTCAATAGGCCTATATAATACATAAATAAAATAGATAAAGAAATAAATCGGTTAAACACCATCTTAAACTTGAATGTCACTTAGAATTTCAATGACGGCCAAGAAGAAGTCGCTTGTAGCTACAACAATCCTGCAGATGTGAATTAGTTAATCGTGATCGTACTTTGTTCTCGAGGTATTTCATAAGTGAGAAAGTTGTCACAGGTTGTGAGGTCAGGGCTGCGAGGTGGCCAATCAAGAGGAGCTGGTAAGATGGGTGACCCACGGCCAATCCAGCGTAGTGAAAACTTGTGACAATAGCTGTGGGGTTTCATCAAGAGTATTATTGCACAGGAACGGACGACACAATTGATGAATTGAAGGACGCCGTGCGACGCGCTTTCCAACAGATTACACCAGGAATGCTGAAGCGAATGTTACATCGAACCTGGCGACGCATTATTTTGTGTATGGAGAACGATGAAGGACATACTGATCCTTTACACCTCAAGACACACAGTTAGTGTAAAGTGAATGTATGTCTGCATTATGACAGGAATTAAATAGTGTGTGTATTTGAGGTATTTATAGGAGGTAACGAAACTTTGTGGCAACCTTGTAGATAATTGTGCATTTGCCTGAAAAATCCATCATATTTATTTTACTGTTACTTGATAATTTTGCTGGTTTTAACTTCACAAATGGATCTTCTTGAGCTTTGTTCTATAAATCAGACAATTTTATTATTGTTGAGTTAGATTATAAGCTGCTTCAATTACATCTCTCTTCGTATTATTATTATTATTATTATTATTATTATTATTATTATTATTATTATTATATTTAATTTTACATAGCTTGCAGCTCACATATATTTTTTCCTCACATCACCAAATCCCTTTACAAAGGCGCACGTTCACGTACTTTTTAATTCTTCTCATCTCATTCCCCATCATCATCATCATCATCATCCATCATCATCATCATCACCACCACCACCATCATCATCATCATCATTAATCACCACCACCACCACCACCACCACCCCCACCACCATTTTCTTAATGAAACGCAAAAAAAAAATGTATATGTATTCCTTGTGTTCTCTTCCGCCACCTTTTAAAATTTTAGCGAAAAATGTTTAATCTCTCTCTATAAATTACATAAATTATCATGGCAACAAAGAAGCGGAACTTAATTTTTGCAAAACTCATAAGCGTTTCAATACCGGTGCTTCAATTTAATTGCCATATGATATGCGTGGTTTTCACGATAAGACTATCGATTTACACATTAAGAAAGCATTTATATTGAATATTGCTAAGAAATATTTCTCTTGAACAAATACTCTCTGAGATTATTGCGGTTTGAAAGCCTGACAGATTTGATAAACTGATGTTTTCTTTATTAAACAGTCCTAAACATCTGTTTCTTTCCCTCCCACGCCCCTTTAAGAGTCGAGCAACTGTTGTCAATAAATATCTGACTCTACTGTAATTACAAACGCACACCTTGGCTTGCATTTCATGTTCAGACTCGTGAGAAGTACTGCATCTTCATTACGGACAGAGATGTAACACGTAATAACTGGTTATCTAAGTGAGTTACTAACAACCTGATAACTATTTTAAGTAGAGCGGCCTCGAGGTGCCGTACGAAACATTCACGAGACGCCTTAGGAGTAACGTTAGATTCACAACACGAAAACCTGCTAATCAGGTGTGAATATGTTTAACATGAACCAACCTTTCATCGCCCGGAGCAAATGCGACTCGCTTGTGAGTCCCTGAAACGACAACTACAGACAGCCTGGGGTTAAACCCGGGTGGAGGAGGATTTTCGTCTCGTTATAACTTCCAGTGTTGCTAACCCAAGGGAAATTTCCCTACATTTAGGGAAAACATACGCAATATAGGGAAATTAGGCGTGATTCTAGGGAAATTTCTTTGGATCGTGTTGTCTAGTTTCAAAAATAAATTAAAATTGCACTTTTTGAATTAGATTCCTTTCAGTTATAAGCCCTTTTCTCTGCCATAATTTTGTAAAAATATAGGCTATATATTTCTTTTTCCTTCCTTTCCCCTTTTTGTTCTCTTTATCAGTCGGTGAATTTATTATCATAGCCTTTTTATCGTGAATTTTATTTAATTTTCTTATTTCTTTTCTTTTTTATTATTATTTTATTACATTCCATTTTTATATATTCTTCCTTACGTTTTTTCATATTAACCATTTGTACTAAATGAGTTGCTTTCACTATATTCCAATGTATTTTACTATCTTTTTTTTTTTTCTATTATGGCATTATCTTCATGTTGTTTAGTGTCGATTTTATTATGCCATTATTACTATTTTTTTTGTAATATGTTAGTATTTTGTTCTTTAACTTTTTGTTAAATTTTAACTGCTTGTATACTTTGTGACCTGGTAGAGTGTAAGAGAAGGCCCTATGGCCTTAACTCTGCCAGTATAAATAAAGAATTATTATTATTATTTTTTAGATTTTCGCGCTCATAACACTCGTTTTCTAATTGAAAGTGTACACCAAATTTTCTAAAAAAATGTCATTTGAACAAAGTTCATTTGAAAAACATGACGTAATTACTCCACATTCTGTTCTTGGCAAAATAGGTAGGGGCCGCCTCCGCTGCTTTCGCCCCTCTATTAAACTCTAAAAAAATAATATATCGGAAATGTTCCACTTTCTCCACTTGGCACTTCTATGTCAATTGCTTCATTAGCAGCTGCATTTCTTTCTTGTATAAATGACATTGACAGGAAATTTCGATTATTGCACAATACTACTATTCTTAATACAGATAAATATATTAAGTGGAAGATTTTAGGCAGGAAATTTTTAAAATAAAGAAAATAACAGTATACGATGGCATTTTCATTCCTTGTTAATCTTGTTCAGCATAATTTGATATTACCGCACTCTACTGCTACTGTGGAGAGGGTTCGGCCATCTGTAAACGATATGAAAACTAAGACCATAGTCCCGTCGCTCTAATTTCCGGCAGCCAATCGCATTGCAGGTCGGCTACATTTAAACGTGTGCGTCTTGTGATTCGCTGATTCATTTCTTAAGGCTCGATAAATACTTAATATAATCGCCCGCCATTTTAGCTCTTTCGTTGGCGTTCGCAGAAAGCACACGAAGACGTTATTTGCCGCTCAATTATTTGTTGAATTACATTGCGTTTGATTTATTATCATAGGAGCTACGACATGATAATGTTTAACGGCGTGGCAAATAGATTTCTCGTGTGGTAGCTCGGCAACGTAAGAACAAAAATGGCGAACGATACTACCTACCTAGACTTTATAGAGCCTTCACTTTCTAAGACGTAAGCAAAGAGGCGGAGTCACGCCGGAAATAATAGCGTTTATAGGAATGAACTTGCCAGCTCAACTATAATTTGAGGCTTATTGCAAAGTAGAGAGATAATAGAAGTGGGTCTTTGTTACCGGTTTTATACATAAACAAAATTGGTATGAAATAAAAATACTCAACTTCAGAACACACACACTCTTTGATTCCACATTACATTACACAAACACACCCCCACAGGAAACAAAACAAAAGGCGCCAAGACCAGCAACAACCAGTTCTGATGATGGTCAATAGCAGGTTGAAACATGTAAACAAGGTAATATTAAAATTTGACACAAGAAACATAAATAATACGTTTTCCGAAGTGATATAGTGTTAAAAATTGTGTAATCAAGATGTATAAAAATCTGATATCAAGTGTATTCTGTTTCTTGTAATAGATACATAAATGTACTGTTGAATAATACTGCAATTAGCCTGCAGAATTGCAATAATTGATTTTTTTTTCGTTAATAATATATTTTGCAGTTTTTAGGGAAATTTAGACCTTTCTAGGGAAATTACAGCGCATGAGATTGGCAACGCTGATAACTTCCAGTATGACTTCGTGCCTCAATCAACTATAAAAATCGGATCCGTTTCGGAAGTAAAAGGCGGCCGGAGCTGACATCACATCCTTCTAGTGCTAAGGGCTATAAAGCATGGGATCTCTCCCTGCTTCCTGTACGCCTCAAGGGCGTGTATTGCTACATAACCTTTCCGTCAGAATGTTAATCGATTGTTCAGTACGACCGGACGACACTTTTTATGGATTTACTACTCATATCAATACTTTATTTTATTTTCTCCCCTCCTTGGTCGTTTTCCTATAAAATTGAGTACCGGGTCTTTCCCGGAGGTAAAAAGCGATCAGAGCGTGGTGCCGACCACACCACCTCATTCTAGTGCCGAGGTCTGGAAAGCATGGGGCTCTACCTCCATGCCCCCCAAGTGCCTTCATGGCATGTTACGGGGATAACTTTACCTTTTACCTTGGTGGTTTAGCGATTTATCAGACTTTTCGTTAGCTCATAGATTTGTGGAATCGCGATTATTAGTAGGGCTCGGATTTTTAGATGAAGGTACTTATTTTTTGTATGTATTAAAAATCGGGAAAATATGTAACAAAAAGGAAGAAAAAAACATTTAATTATGTTTCAGTTATTTTATGTGAATATAAACAATATGCAGTACTCACAAGCATGAATTATACTGTCTCGCCAACTGCTGAAGAATTACAGTACACGATGAGATTCATCCTCAAGTTGTCCACCACAAATGACTGATGATTATCGCGGAAAACTGCAAAAGAGCGCCCTGGCCATTGAGAAACAACATGCTCTCCCTAGAGACATGTTTATGATTGGAAACGAAAACAGAGACAGCTCATGTTTATAAAATTACAATTGCTTCCTGAATCAGCGTTATGATAACTTACAAGGCACTCCTAAATGACATATCAGTGTTTGTGTGTGTTAGTTACAGTGCCCTACAATATTTTAGTGGGAACAGCTCTTATCGCTTGTGGTGAGAGAGCAGACTGCAGTTCCACAGATAAACAATTCTGAAAAACAGTTGCCAGCTGTCACTCTAAGCACCTGCACTGAACATTCGGGTGATGATTAACCTGAAATGAGGCTTTTGTCGAAAATTACTTGATGAAAACTTAATTTTTATGTGAATATTTGAAAATGTGTATTTACATTTAAAAAATTGAAAATGCGTGTTTTATGTGAAATGAAATTTAAAATATATGCTCAGCTGACTTTGTTCGAAACTTAAAACACAATTACGACTTTCTATTACAGTGCAAATTAAATATTTATTTACCTAGGATTTCTAGCCCTAATTATTATTATTGGTAATTTTTAATGGTGACTGGGTTCTGTTTTGTTAAGTAATTTTTGCATTGTTAGTTATCGAAGTAGAGGTGACATGCAGGAGAACGTGGAAGAAGACATACCCAGTATATGTATAGTTTGTTCATGGTAATGACGTCACATCAATTGGCTTTGTGCCATATCTTCACCATGAAAGTCACACCACATGAGAGCCACACTATCTAATGCCATACATCACATGGGCACTGCGTCATAATCATACCATCTCAGTGGCGCCCTACATTATAATACAAGCTAATACATATTGAGGCTGTATCAAGTAATACTGCGCTATTTTTTACCACTCCGATCAAAAGAATGTGGCTCAATTTCTCTGCCAATAATCTTCCAGCATTTCCAAATGGTATGTATTTGTCACCTCCACATGGATAGCTAACAGTGTTGTTAATTTCTTTACCGCTCCAATTAAAAAAAAAGTCCATAATCTTTCAGTATTTCCAAATGGCATGTATTTGTCACCTCCACATGGATAGCTAAGAGTGTTGCTAATGTCTTTACCGCTTCATTTGAAAGAAAGCCAATAATCTTTCGGCATTTCCAAATGACATGTATTTGTGGCCTCCAAGTGGATAGCTAAGAGTGTTGCTAATATCTTTACGCTTCAATTGAAAGAAAGCCAATAATCTTCCAGCATTTCCAAATGACATGTATTTGTGGCCTCCAAGTGGATAACTAAGAGTGTTGCTAATATATTTACGCTTCAATTGAAAAAAAGCCAATAATCTTTCAGCATTTCCAAATGACATGTATTTGTGACCTCCAAGTGGATAGCTAAGAGTGTTGCTAATGTCTTTACGCTTCAATTGAAAGAAAGTCAATAATCTTTCAGCATTTTCAAATGGCATGTATTTGTCACCTCCAAGTGGATAGCTAAAAATGTTGCTAATGTCTTTACCACTTCAATTGAAAGAAAGTCAATAATCTTTCAGCATTTTCAAATGGCATGTATTTGTCACAAGTGGATAGCTGATAATGTCTTTCCAAGAAATCTAACTTTCAGCATTTTCAAATTATGTTTGTTCTACCTAAGAATGTTGCTAATGACTTCAATTGAAAGAAAGCCAATAATCTTTCAGCATTTTCAAATGGCATGTATTTGTGGATCCAAGTGGATAGCTAAGAATGTTGCTAATGTACAAAGCTTCAATTGAAAGAAAGTCAATAATCTTTCAGCATTTTCAAATGGCATGTATTTGTCACCTCCAAGTGGATAGCTAAGAATGTTGCTAATGTCTTTACTTCAATTGAAAGAAAGTCAATAATCTTTCAGCATTTTCAAATGGCATGTATTTGTCACCTCCAAGTGGATAGCTAAAGAATGTTGGAAATGTCTTTACCACTTCAATTGAAAGAAAGTCAATAATCTTTCAGCATTTTCAAATGGCATGTATTTGTCACCTCCAAGTGGATAGCTAAGAATGTTGCTAATGTCTTTACCACTTCAATTGAAAGAAAGTCAATAATCTTCCAGCATTTTCAAATGGCATGTATTTGTGATCTCCAAGTGGCTAAGAATGTTGCTAATGTCTTTACCACTTCAATTGAAAGAAAGTCAATAATCTTTCATTATTTTCAAATGGCTAAAAATGTATTTGTCTTTGATCAATTGAAAGAAAGCCAAGATCTTTTTTGTTGCTAATGTCTTTAGAACTTTTCAATTGAAAGTATTTTCAAAGTCATTTGTGATAATCTTTCTTTACCTTCAATGAAAGAAAGTCAATAATCTTTCCATTTTCAAATGGCATGTATTTGTCACCTCCAAGAAAGATAGCTAAGAATGTTGCTATTTGTCTTTACCACTTCAATTGAAAGAAAGTCAATAATCTTTCAGCATTTCCAAATGGCATGTATTTGTGGCCTCCAAGTGGATAGCTAAGAATGTTGCTAATGTCTTTACCACTTCAATTGAAAGAAAGTCAATCTTCCAGCATTTCCGAATAGCATGTATTTGTAACCTCCACGTGGATACATGCTAACTAGCCCTGCAAAGAAAGTCTTCTCAAAACACACAGAAAACAGCTTGTCTAATAAATGAACGCGGGTCTATAGCAACATGATTCATTACACCAAATCATAAACAGTGTTACTTCAACTATGCCTGAAAAGCGAAGCTTGTTCTTGAACTGTCCTTGCTGGAGTATAATAACAGTGACTCATTGTTGCGATTGTGCTGCACCTGAAACTCAGCGCCGTTCATTACCGCTTTATCAGCCCCCATGCGAAACATTCCGAGTCAAGGACAGCGAGCACGCTGATATATCACAAAGGCCGGTTCTCGCCCCGGGGCTCGGGGGCCGGCGTGCTTCTCGTGGGGACAGAGCTTTGTCCGGACTGCTGCTGCTAGATTGGTCACCACTTCCTAACCCGGTTCTTAACATTATACGTAGAAATAGTCGCTCAATAATGTAATCAAGATATTCAGTGTCAAGTTACAAGTCGTCGCGGGGAAGAAATACAACATTTTAATTATCTCTAATTAATTTTTACCACAGTTACACTATTCAATAAATTGAAACTTTTTTTCGTGTGCCTGGTGTGTAAATGGGTACATTTACCTCATTTTGGAGTGCTGAATTCAGTGGAAAATGAGTTTTTTTTCTATCACGTAACATTTCCTAGATATTATACAGAACTAACACAAAGACAGTAATACGATATTGGCAGATATGGCTCATTTTAAATACAAACATGACAGTAATACGATATTGGCAGATATGGCTCATTTTAAATACAAACATGACAGTAGTACGATATTGGCAGATATGGCTCATTTTAAATACAGTACAAACATGACAGTAATACGATATTGGCAGATATGGCTAATTTTAAATACAAACATGACACTAGTACGATATTGGCAGATATGGCTCATTTTAAATACAAACATGACAGTAATACGATATTGGCAGATATGGCTCATTTTAAATACAAACATGACAGTAATACGATATTGGCAGATATGGCTCATTTTAAATACAAACATGACAGTAATACGATATTGGCAGATGTGGCTCATTTTAAATACAAACATGACAGTAATACGATATTGGCAGATATGGCTCATTTTAAATACAAACATGACAGTAATACGATATTGGCAGATATGATATGGCTCATTTTAAATACAAACATGACAGTAATACGATATTGGCAGATATGGCTCATTTTAAATACAAACATGACAGTAATACGATATTGGCAGATATGGCTCATTTTAAATACAAACATGACAGTAATACGATATTGGCAGATATGGCTCATTTTAAATACAAACATGACAGTAATACGATATTGGCAGATGTGGCTCATTTTAAATACAAACATGACAGTAGTACGATATTGGCAGATATGGCTCATTTTAAACACAGTACAAACACGACAGTAATACGATATTGGCAGATATGGCTCATTTTAAATACAAACATGACAGTAATACGATATTGGCAGATGTGGCTCATTTTAAATACAAACATGACAGTAATACGATATTGGCAGATATGGCTCATTTTAAATACAAACATGACAGTAATACGATATTGGCAGATATGGCTCATTTTAAATACAAACATGACAGTAATACGATATTGGCAGATGTGGCTCATTTTAAATACAAACATGACAGTAGTACGATATTGGCAGATATGGCTCATTTTAAACACAGTACAAACACGACAGTAATACGATATTGGCAGATATGGCTCATTTTAAATACAAACATAACACTCAGAACTCACTCAAATTTTTTTAATAACATAAAAAGTTCTTACAAACAAACAAAATAACGGAAATAATTCACAATAATTCAAGATGTTAATATTTACAATGTTTAAAATCAATTTCTTTCTACAAAATGGGATGACGGTGCATTTCTTTTGTACGGTGTCTCATCCGTTTCTCTAAAAAGAAATCAACAGTAATCACCCATCATTGAGCGGTTCCAGTAACCTTGGTAACGACTCTTCATGGTAGTGAAAACGTTCACCCTGTTCGTTACTACAAGGAACATTCACCGTATTCGTCACTACAAGCACCTCAGTTTTCTGGTAAAAAGTCAAGGTGTGAGTGTAAATGTGAATTTTGAGTTCTAGGAGAGCAGCCTCTTTTGTTACCCATAAATCCGTAAGCAATGGTGAACTACCTCCCATCTCCCTTTCTGGCTACAATGTTGCAAGCTCTTTGCACCGGTCAGTGGCTTTAAATTAGAGTTTTTAAATTAAATTTACACGAAAACCGCCCAAGCTATTGAAATACGCCAAAGAAGAAATGATTCTTTATTAGATTTTCTATCGATATGGACAAAAATCACGATCCTACTCGCAATACCTACGGAATAAGAGGGTGTTAGACATTTTTTTCCTGAGAAAACTATGGACTTTCCACCAATATGATATTAGACATTTTTGTTACATACAACATGAGCTATTCGCTCAGAAAATCTGCAGGATTATTTCGCTTCTACTCTATATGGGCTACAAGACGAACCTATGCATAGTTTTGTGAATGAAGTTCCACCATAATCCAAATTTGGACTCTTGCCATCTCCATAGGTTGTAACTATTCTGATGTTTGGTATGTATTTTAATAACAACAATAAATTCAGTCTTGGAGATTGTGCATAAATACCAATTCAAGTAGAAACTGATAATATGTGATTGGAACAGGAGAAAATGTCTCCACAGCAGCTTCTTACACTTAAAATTTTTACGTGAACTCCGATCCATTTTGTGGAGAGCTATTCAATGATTGAGCCACCCGTGGTCGCATAAATATTTATCTTCTCTTTCTCCTCTCTGTCCCTATCTCTTTTTATCTCCCTCTCAATCTCTCTTTCTCTCTCGCTCACCTAGAAACTAATGCTTGAGATAATGATTTAAGTCAGGTTTTACTTCAATTTCTTAAGTTATACTATCCCTTGAAGGATCTTGGGAGACTTGGAGAAACCAAGTTAGGTTAGCCGGATCCTGGAAATCTCTGATCACATAATGTAACAGATTGGCCATCCCCATGTTAAAAACGATAAATGTGGAAGAGAACAACCACCAGGATCGCCACCGTCGATTGGTAACTGCCGCTAGATGGAAGCACAGTTGCTCCATGCAATTCAAATGAGAGTTATAACGTGATTTCTTCTGCAGTTGCTAGATGGCAGCATAGTGAAATTGATTAAAGTTATTGCCTTCAAAGCCATTAAGACTGATCAATCTGTTAATATGTGATCTGGGCTGGAATCTAAGTCCGGGCCTTCCGAATACATGAAGAGAGAGATGACTACTACGCCACCGTTTTCGACTTAATTTATTTTATTTATTTACTAATATTTATTGTGCTGTACAACAGCCTGGGGCCTATAACAGTTCAGCACATGATTTACAGTGAACAAGGAATTACAAAAACAGTGCATACAAATAATTATTAAAATTAGAGACAACTAAAAATAAACAATAATGACAAAATGAATAGATAACTGCAAAATACACGATACAGAAAAGCTCAAAAACAACACAAACGAATGAAATTGAAATTAATGTGATTTTGATGAGTATGCTTAATATAAGAATAACCAAACAACAAACTATACATTAAACGGATCCGAATTAATACAATGTAATTAAATTTTAATACAATTAATTTACAATAATAATAATAATAATAATAATAATAATAATAATAACATTGAAATAAGTAAGTAAATAAAATTTTAATGTTAATCACAGGATGCATATAAATAAAAATAAAAGTAACAATAATGATAAAATAGAAATAAAATTAAAAATAAACATAAACAATCCTCTAATCTACAATATATTATACCGGCGTGGCTCAATCGGTTAAGGCGCTTGCCTGAAGAATACATAAATGCTTAAATCATTCGCCAGGCGCGGGTTCGATCCCCATGCTTGGCATTTTAATGCTGATTACCTGGTTGGGTTTTTACGAGGTTTTCCCAACCATAAGGTGAAGGTCAGGTAGTTTAATGGCGAGTCCTCGGCCTCATCTCGCCAAATACCATCTCGTTATCATTTAATTCATCGATTTAAATAACCTCGTAGTTGATACAGCGTCGTTAAATAACAAAAACTAAAAAAAAATATATATTATACTATGAGAATAATAGTGATGACATAATGATAATTAAGTATAACGCCTGAAAGAATACATAAATGATAAACCATTCCCAAGAGCAAACTAAGTCTATGTATTGAAAGGATCGAATTCGCAGCCATGCATGTTAGCATTTTTAATGCATCTGGAGACTGGTGAAAGGAACGTTTTGAATTTATATTGTAGAAAAATTTGTGTGCTCTCATATCTTCCGTTGGAATACAAAAGGTGATATTGTTTAATAATAATAATAATAATAATAATAATAATAATAATAATAATAATAATAATAAGTAAAATAACCTACTAAAATAAAAAAATAAAAATAATAATAGACCACCTCTGTGGTGTAGGGGTCAAGCATGCTGCATCTTACGCAGAGGCACCAATGGTTAGATTAAAAGGTTGGGTTGAATTTATTGGTATTAAGCATTTTGATTGCGGATTTTTAATCAACGTGCAAATGAAAATACAATTTACAGGGTCAAAGAATACAAATCTTTTGAAAATCACCGGCCTCATTCATTACCGAAATCATATTCATAACAAATCAGTTATTACATTAGTTTTATACAGTCGCCATCTATTTCACAACAATAGTACACAGGCCTTTTGATTTCGAAAAATTTTTAAAGATTAACTCAGAACGATATGACCAAAGATGTTAATAATAATAATATAAATAATACAATAAGGAAAGAAAAAATATAATAATAATAATAATAATAATAATAATAATAATAATAATAATTTCATATGTCTGCCACATTGTCAAAAGACCTCCATACCACTAAAATATGGAAAATGTTATTTTTTGCGTGCACTACATAATATTACGAAGATATACAGAATTACCAACTGTAATCGTAAACTTACTGTAATAACAATGATTATAATACCATAATAAGAATAAACGTTTGGTCAGAAATAGAAGCTTGTAAATGCAGGACAGTTACAGTTAAATGTAGAAAACAAGAAAGTTTAAACGCGGTTTTATGACAGACGACTTGGATTTCTGCCACGAGTAGAAAATGTTCCCATTTTAGTGCATGTTTACGCTTTTATGATGTAACTTTCCACCGGACACTACAGAATTAGCAAAACACGTAAATCCTGTTACAGCGGTCAATGAATTAGGCCTACTTACACCTCACTTGCATTTTAATGGCCCATACTCTGCGCACAGTATGACAGCACACGAGGTTCTGGCACTAACGTAATCCGCTTGAATGCAGCCCGTGTTCCCATCCTTGCTTGTACGCTTATAACAAGACAAGCATACACGCCTTCTTTTGTCTGAGTTATAAATGTAATGGCATAGTCTTTTTTGTTTTCAAATGGCTTCCGAAATAGATCTGTTTTAACAATACGATTTTATTGTATCCAATTGTGTATATACCACTTTTGTATTTTATGTTCTGGTAATGATTTTAGGTGTGTTCGTGGTAACAGGCAGCATTTAATTTTCTCACTACATACCGGTTTGTTTTATGTAATATTCAGGTTTCTACTGAAAGAATTGTGTTGGCATTTTAGGTTATAATTACTTTATTACTTTATAAAAGACAATTTAAACTAAACCTAATGAGCACTATCAGTCAGTTTTGAATACGATTGGTATTACTTTAGAAAATAAAAGAAGACGATCGCAATTGTTTAATTATATTATTGATTTAAAATAGCGATGGAGAATCTTCATTAAGGAACATATTATTTTATTCTTCGATATGGAGTATCATGATAAAACCTAAAGAGGACCAATAGCGTACTTCAGTATGCTTATCAGACTTAAACCAGTTTCTTAACTGTGGCTACCAACGGGTGCAACCAAACTAAACCTTGCATGACCATCTGCGACATAACTCCATATAGAATCAACTGAGTAATGAAGTAATAATATTAGGAGTATTTTTGTGTTTCTAGAATATTTGAGGTCAAACAATAAAATTATTTTTACGAGTCTAGTAAAATGAGGTAATATTATTAGTGTTTATAAATCAACCCATAGTAAATCTTACCAGGACAGCAATACAATGCACAATAGGTTTGTAGTATATTTTAACTCCGAAATCTTCCATCGGTATGTCTAGCAGAGGAGCGCAGCGCAACTAGTAACTGATGCAGAGATTCAACAGAATGTTTTCAAAAATAAAAAATAAATCATTTATCTTTTCAAATAATCTTTAAATTCAAACCTAAAACACATATTTTTGCACTTTCTCATATCATGCATGTTGATCCGAGTTTCAATTTTTCGAAACAAGGTTAGGACTATGAGCCCAATTCTGAAGTTAGGACTATCGTTTTAAAATATGTTCATTTATGTCGTAAAATTTAACGTACAGTAAACACTCTTATCGTCACTCGATGGAAAATATTGCAATATTGACGAAAGCCCATCTTGCATTGTTGAGCCTTGAACTGCAGTTTAAACGGCAGAGAACTGCCGATCAAATTAAACTCAAGTTAACTCAAGATTAACTGGTAGTTAAGGTTTATAATACGAAGCAGAACGAAAAATAAACTGAACGTATGGTTTAAACGGCGTTTATAATACGCCCTAAGACAATTTAAAAATGGCATTATCAGTGTTTTTGATTGACTTCGCCGAATCAACTGCGATGGAATTGATTTGACGAAAGCCCTGACCACACATGCCGGTAGGCCTATAATGCAATCTAACGTGACTTCTTTTGCAGTCACTAGATGGCAGCATAGTGAAATTGATTAAAGTGGTTGCCTTGAAAGTCCATTAGGCTTCAGTCTGTTATATGTGATCAGGGACGAAAGGGAGAGATGAAAAGCAAATAAAATATCCTTGATGTTGTCTGAGCCAACTTGCAATTTCATTAGTTATTTAGCTTGAGAGTAAGTATGGAATTTTCATTATATATATATTACAATTTGATGTGAATTATGGTTGTAATATATTTCGTAATGTAGCGGTTTAGTAATTTATTTTACATTAGGAAAAGCATGTTCTGTACAAAAAATGTTAACTATAAAACCAGGTAGTCCACCGCTGTGGAGTGACTCTTAGCATGACTGACCGAGAAACAAGCGGCCCGAGTTCAAATCCTGGTTGAGACAAGTTACATGGTTGAGATTCTTCCCGGTGTTTTCCTCCAACCCACTATGTGCAAATGCTTGGTAACTTTCGGCGCTGGACTCTTACACTCATTTCGCTGGCATTATCACCTTCATCTCAGAAAGACTTTCCTTACAATTGATAAAGCATCGTAAAATAACCTATTAAAACCATATATCCATTACATTTTTTAAAACTTCTATTGTTGTAGAATTTACCAATGTCTTTACGGAGGAAACGATTCTATGGACCACACATACTAGACACAGACACATAATATATGAGCCGTTAAGAGCAGAAGTGGTGTAAGTCAAAAATGGGTAATGTGGTTGAAGTAAACATTCTGTAAAATATATAGCGCAAAGTAGCAATTAATATTCAATTTATTTAAACTATTAGTAGTCAGTGGATAGCACGAAGGACATATTAATTGCTACTTTGCGCTGAATTTTACAGAATTTTTCTTAAACCTCATTACCCAATTTTGACTTACACCACTTCTGCTCTGAACGCTCATATGTGGGTCTCCCCTTCCTAGGATCAGCAGAGAGTAGGCGCTTCCACAGAGACACACACAGGACAGAGCATTGACGAAGAAAATTCATCCATGACCCCCGAGGCGAATTTTCGGACAGGTCATCAGTTGATTGTGATTGTTTTTCTTTCTGAAACTGAAACAATTTTAGATTTTTCGTAATTTAATTGATTTAACAATGGGAGTCATTATTTAAATTGGTAATAGTTGGGTGAAACAGGATGTTAGATTTACTTTTGCTTATCGTAGGCGTTATTATAGAGTTTTTATTTATAGTCCTAGGTTTTTGCATCTAACATTTATAGATTTACGTTTATTTTATTTTATTTCACGTTTATTTTAATTTCGTAATTGTAATTGTATATTATATATCACTGGGTGTATACCCAAAGTGTTAATAAATGCCACGAATACATACATACACTACATACTACATGAAATAAAATAAGGTATACTAGGACCATAGGCGTGATCTAGGGGTTCGGACTTTTTCTTTGAAGCTGAGCACGGTCGTGGGTTAGAATCCTACTGTACCTGTTCGAGATTTTCCCCAAATGTAAGGCAAATGCAATATAATCTCATTGTGAATCATCGGATCATCTCACCGAAACACCACCTCGCTATTGTCAATTACATCGATGCTTGAACCTGCAGTTATGTGGTGTCAAATAACTGATTAAAGAAACAATGGAGTGCCAACTGTCAAGTGACATGTTGATACAACAGTTGTGTCAATAGACGGCCTCCAGTATAGATCCCTATCCTTGGAAACACTGTGGAAGCGCTGGGAGTCGGTTCTCCGTGTTTTTGTTGACTCTGAACGGACTTAGCGAGGACTCGTCATCACTCTTTTTCTCCCCTTCTCTACAAATCGACCTTGCGGAGGCGTTGAAAAATGCTCGAAATACCTTCACGGGTTTCTCGCCTCCCCCATCAGAAACGTGTCAGATGCGATTCCATGCAGATCATCTCGGAATAATGGGTTCTGAGACACCGACCGTTCGAAGAACCAGTAATCCAGTTCCTCACGTCATCGGGATCCTTTCTTTACTACCGGTGCACCAGTCAATGCGTTCTCTTTAAGACAAATTTTCAAGACGATATATTATATTGATAAATTGGCTAACTCATTTTGTTATGCTGCAAAACGAAACTATTTCTGTGTTGAAGTTAAACCATGACTAAGTTTAGGGCCTACGTATTGTGCAAAATGAAAAAGAGATAGACCTACATTATAAAATATTTCTAGAAGAAAAAGAAAAACATGCGTTTACACATACATTTTTTTAAACCGCTGTTTAACGATATTCTATTAATTACTAGGTTCTTTAGCGTCGATGGAATTGGTGATAGCGAGATGAAGCCGAGGATTCGCCATAGATTACCTGACATTCGCCTTAGTTGCAGAAAATCTCAGAAAAAATCTAATTAGGTAATCAGCGCAAACGGGAATTGAACCCACGCCCGAGCCTATTTCCGGATCAGCAGGCAAACGCGCCTATCGCCTGAGCTACGCCCGGTGACATACATACATACATACATACATACATTCGTCCTGGGAAGCATAGTCGGTATAGCGCTGGCCTTCTGTGCTCGCGGTTGCGGGTTCGATCCCAGCCCAGGTCGCAGGCATTTAAGTGTGCTTAAATGCGACAGGCTCATGACAGTAGATTTACTGGCATGTAAAAGAACTTCTGCGAGACAAAATTCCGGCACACCGGCGACGCTGATATAACCTCTGCAGTTGCGAGTGTCGTTAAATAAACCACAATTTATTATTACATACAGTCGACCTGGGTAGCACAGTCGGTATAGCGCTGGTCTTCTGTACTCGAGGTTGTGGGTTCGATCCCGGCCGGGGTCGATGTCATTTAAGTGTGCTTAAATGTGACAGGCTCATGTCAGTAGATTCACTGGCATATAAAATAAATGCCGGCACACCGTCGACGCTGATATAACCTCGGCAGTTGCGAGCATCGTTAAATAAACCATACTTTATTACATACAGACATACATACATACATACATACATACACATACCCTCCTGAGTCATGAGATATTTGTTATTTTATTCTTAAAGTTCGATATAATTTCTTTATTTAAAAAAAGGTCACTGGAATGAGGAAAAATGCTGAAAAATTCATTACAGTTAGGCCACAATGCAGATATATTATACTATACTTCTGGTCTTTGCACATACATCCCATATCATAACCTTGTGTGAAGTATAGTATACTATACTCTCAGGACGCAGGAGAATAAATACGTTTGTGACATAATCCAGTTAATAAAAAATATGGTAACTTGTTTACAGCACGAATATACACGTATGTATTCGTGGTTATGTGTTTGTGTAAACAGGTTATAAAGAACTAGGCAAGATTAATCATTATTCTCGCATGTTTATTCAAAACATCTCGTCCTGATCGCAGCTCGCACTGCTTTGTTTGGGTCGGCGTATTTGACAACCCTGTTCGTTGTATCTCTTACGTGAGATTTAAGTTGTAGTCAGTTATCTCATTGCTGTGAATTTCCTGGAAGTTTCGTTTTGAAGTCTGTTTCATGCTTGTTCCATTTCTGCTTAACATAGGAGTCATACAAGAAATAAGTTCATATGAACACAAAGAGAGGCTACTTTCAATTATCATCATTCGGACCTCAAATTCCCAACAGCCACAAATTAATTATTAATTTTCCGATAGGCCTATCTATACTAATAATAAATCTAGCCGAAATTTTTCTGGTAATTTTCGATTTTCAAAAAATAATTGGTCCTAACATATATAATTAACCACCCTGAAACCGAAAATCGCTTTTTTGAAATGTTTGTTTGTATGTCTGTCTGTCTGTATGTTTGTTACCTTTTCACGCGATAATGGCTGAACGGATTTCGATGAAAATTGGAATATAAATTAAGTTCGTTGTAACTTAGATTTTAGGCTATATGGCATTCAAAATACATTATTTAAAAGGAGGGTTATAAGGAGGTCTGAATTAAATAAATCGAAATATCTCGCCGCGTATTATTGATTTTTGTGAAAAATGTTACATAGCAAAAATTTCTTTAAAAACCATTTCCGATAAGTTTAGTCTTTGAAAAATTTTGATAGGACTGATATTTAATGAGATAAATGAGTTTCGAAATTAAAATAACTGCCATTTAAGGCGGTGTAAAGAAATAAACAAATGAATTCGTCTATAAGGGGCCTTGGTCAACAACAATCGAAAGCTATGAATCATAGCCTACAGAGAATGTTTCTGTGTTTGTATGAAGTAATATCGGAAGCTAAATTAACCGATTTGTATAATTAATTATTATTTCACCATTGGAAAGTGTCGTTTCTCTATATGGACATAACGCTATAATGTTATTACAGTAACTTCGGAGTGAACTGAGGACAGGTAAGATTAAAATAGCTTCTTATGCACAGACAACGTGATAAGCTATTCTGTGTATTCGTTTCCTGTATTTCTTAAAATAATATTTATCTCAGAGAATTAACGAACCACAAGAGTGTATTGATTTAGTATGCAGTAATAATATGTTAGCTTAGCATTCCATTATTTTATAATCCAAATTTTAACTATGCTCAATTGAATTTTAAAATACATAAAATACATATGCATTAAATGCAATGCAAAAAAATTGGGTAATGAGCCAAGCAGATTATGTTGCGCTGTTGTAAAATAAAATTTGTTCCTCCTGAGATTATAACAAATTATAATATAATATAATATAATATAATATAATATAATATAATATAATATAATATAATATAATATAATATAATATAATATAATATAATATAATATAATATAATATAATATAATATAATTCAGTCCTAGGAGTTACTACTGGTCTTGACGAAGGAAATTCATGAACCCTACATCATTTGAAGTTGGAATGTTGATAGGGGGTTGACGGTGGCCTTTTTTGAACATGTGCTTTGTCTTCTAAAGTACATTTCCTTTTCGAATGTTTATCTACACAGGAAGCTGGCAGTCAGCGCTTTCGTAATAACATCCAAACCACACCCAATCTATTGACTGTCGTTACAAGGGTGACAGGAAAAATGTGGGAAAGAAACATCTCCAGTTAACTTTATTGACATTTTCTTATTAAAGGAAGCTACCTGATTGGCAATGCAAACTCCTACACCAGTTCACCAGGTCTTCCAACAGTGAGTTCTAGAATAACAATTCTAAAATATCTGTTTATAAAATATAGACCACTTGTTCTTGGTAATATGAAATCGAATCTGTCGTGCTTTACTGTTTGCTGCAGCCAGACATCATCCTACACAACAAGGCCTTGACTGGACCTGTCTGTCGTCAGATCTCGCCTTGAGGGCGTCCCACGGAGCCGCAGATAATTATTTTTAAGATTTCGTAATAAAATCTTTTAATACGATGTTCAAAGCACTTGATCTGCTGCGTGATTTGGGTGTTAGCACGTCCTCGGTGTTCTTGGAAGCGATGCAGTCGCTGGGGTGAACGTCCTCTTATATGGCTTGCTGTTTATCGCCGAGGTGTCGAGCCAGGGGCTGTCTAGCGTCTACCATATCCTTCCTATCGCGCCCCTTCAGGTATACTGTATAAACACTCGGAGGATTATTGGATTGGCAATCAGCCGCCCTTTATTCAGTCCACGTGACTTGTAGGCTACATACCAGTCCCCTTCTATTACATAAAGAGGAAGGTTTGTAACGACGAAAAAAATAAACTGACAAGAGAGTTATGAAATCCGTTGGATTGCGTGAAACGTTTTTATTCTTGACATGTAATTTTTAGGTTAAGTAAGGTGGATTTATGATCAAACACACTAAATGATCTTATAAAACATTGTAGTGGTATTATATATAATATAAGAATATTTATTGAATATCTACACATCCTTCATAGGTTACTAAAAAAACTATTTTCACTTATAATACGTAACATCTTTCATTACAGAGTAGGTTAAACCTTTTGGGTTAAAACATCACTTTTTTTTCCTTGCAGGTCGAATATTTTCAAATTTTGACAAGCTTTTTCAACATCCATGACACACATGACACTGATGAATTGTTTATGCTTGTGAATTGAATTATTGTACTTAAATTACATGTACAATTTTATATAGCTCAACTAAAATATGTTTTATATTGACTTAATCTGTTTACTATGCATTGTGTATTTTTGTTTAGCATAACGGATGAATTGTATGTGCTGTAAATTGAATAGTATACTGTATAGGTCAACTGATGAATTGTTTAAGCTTATAAATTGAATTAATCTACTTCATATGAATTGTACAATTTTGTATAGTTTAACGAAAATAAGTTTGTAAATTGAACTAATTTGATTGTATATGTTTGTATAGTTTGGCTGATGAATTGTACATGCTTTTAAAATGATTACTAGCCTGTGTAGCTCTACTGGTGAATTGTATATAGGCCTACTGTAAATTGAATGGTAGTCTGTATAGCTCAATTGATGAATTGTATATACTGTAAATTGTATAGTAGTCTGTACAGCTCAACTGATGAATTGTCTATGATTATAAATTGAATTAATCTGCTTGATATTAATTGCACAAATTTGTATAGCTTAATGAAAGTATGCTACTTTGTATTGTATATATTTGTATAGTTTTGGCCGATGAATTGTATATGCTTTAAATTGAATAGTAATCTATATAGCTCTATTCATAACATTGTTTGTGTTTGTAATTTGAAGTAGTCTGCATGATATGTATTATCAATTTCTGTATATCACAACTGGTTGAATTGTTTATGCCTTAAATTTAATTAACTTACTTGTTTTGTATTATACATATAGCTCAACTGATAAAATTACCTGGTTGGGTTTTTCCGAGGTTTTCCCCAAACCAAAAGGCAAATGCCGGGTAATATTTTGGCGAATCCTCGGACCTCACCTCATCTCACTACATCTCGCCAAAATATTGTAAAAAATTGCACAAAATTGTAAAAATTGTAAAAAATTACTAAATTGTAAAACTATAAAAATTGGTAAAAATTGTAATTGTAATATTGTAAAATTTTGACTTGTTCCACATCTTAAAGTTTCATTGCTCATGTAAGATCTATGGAATAAAATGAATGAATGAATGAATGAATGAGTGAATGAACAGAAATCTTCCTGTTTCTCCCACCACGGATTATATTCGTTTACGAGTTATATAAAGGAAGAATTGGTACTCTTGTCACAGAGAGGATAAAATTTGTTCGAATTGCGTCTACGTACATACATAGTTTTGGTTGGGATTGCATGGGATAGAAGAGTTCTGTGACGTGAATTAGCAATCAGTAAAGGACGTTTCTTTCTCAGTCATTTCATTACAAATAGCAGTTGTTTATTTACCTACGGTCTTACTAATAAACCGTGTATAGTTTTTATACGAGACTTATGCAGCGTTGAGACAGAAAATGTTACTAATAAACCATGTATAGTTTTTATACGAGACTTATGCAGCGTTGAGACAGAAAATGTTACTAATAAACCGTGTATAGTTTTTATACGAGACTTATGCAGCGTCGAGACAGAAAATGTTACTAATAAACCGTGTATAGTTTTTATACGAGACTTATGCAGCGTTGAGACAGAAAATGTTACTAATAAACCGTGTATAGTTTTTATACGAGACTTATGCAGCGTCGAGACAGAAAATGTTACTAATAAACCGTGTATAGTTTTTATACGAGACTTATGCAGCGTTGAGACAGAAAATGTTACTAATAAACCGTGTATAGTTTTTATACGAGACTTATGCAGCGTTGAGACAGAAAATGTTACTAATAAACCGTGTATAGTTTTTATACGAGACTTATGCAGCGTTGAGACAGAAAATGTTACTAATAAACCGTGTATAGTTTTTATACGAGACTTATGCAGCGTTGAGACAGAAAATGTTACTAATAAACCGTGTATAGTTTTTATACGAGACTTATGCAGCGTTGAGACAGAAAATGTTACTAATAAACCTGCATAAGCGATGGATGTATAAACAGTCTGTTAAGGCTCATTCACAATGAAAATTAAACATAACGTAAGCGTTAACTTAAGAATATAAACGTTACGGTAAAATCAAGATCATTCACGATGGGAACATAAACATAACAGCAAAGATACTTGGTAACCATGGAAACATAACAACGACGCCATTTCCTCATATTCTGTCGTATACTTCAGCGCTACACGATTGTGTTTTGTTTGCAAATCACGTAAACATAAGCATGAAAGTTTGGAGTTTGCAAACTTGAATGTTAACGTCTTACGGTAATGTTTATGTCAGTGCTTATGTGAATCATTGTGAATGATCCCATTTGGTAGCCTGGGCGCAAACTTCTGTGTTTATGTTACGGTTATGTTTAATTTTCATTGTGAATGGGCCTTAACTATACAATGGGAATTGCTTTGCAGTAGTTATATACATGAAACCCCTTGTTTAAGCGTTGTATATAGAGAAAAAATGGCCGCCCTTCTAACAGAGGTTCGTATCAACTATGACATAGCTGTATAACAGTTATACTGTTATACACGACGTACGTAGTGATTATTAGTAAGGAATTTACACACGACTTATAAAGGAGCTACTCTTTGTATAAGTATGACAGTTGAACGTCTGTATATAGAGTTTTTATTAGTAAGACTGCTAGATTATTGTAGCCTAATTGATATTGGTCATAGTTGGAGTGTTTGAGAAAGGGATGTTTTTGTTGCATAATTGAAGTCTTATCTCATATGACATATTTTTCCTAAGCCAACAAAGATAGTATATTATAGCTCTCTTAAACGGTTCACTGTTACCGTGTTGATTACCAATCAAGCGGCTCTTAGTTCAGTTCCTGGCGAGGGAACTTTTCCAGAATGAGTGAATATCCTTTTTTGTACCAGTCTTATTTTGTGAAGCTATTGACGATCATCTCTATGACTACACGATCTGGGAGACTGTTACTTTGTACTGTTTTACACAAGGCAAAATGTTACATTGACAAGGATAAAAATGTTGTTAAAACAATATTTCGGAAAAATGTATTCAGTAACAGTGAATTTGAAATAAAATTTCGTAGGACCTGAATCCATCGAAATCGGTTTATTATACATGTATTTCCTGTTTTCCCTGTAATCTCTCAGGTTACATTTCAGTGGCGTTCAAAGAGATTTTCCTCCCCTTCTACTAGAATGGGAAACCGTAAGGTTGTCGTGATTGATGATCTAGAGCTGTACTCCTGAGAGGGGTTTTGTTTCTGGTCTCGCTCTTCGGCAGTTCGTTGGTTGAAGTGAAGCTTTCCCTACAAGACCTCTGGATAGAATCGTTAAAAATAAGTTCACTGCAAATTTCTCATTGCCAGAACTTCAGAACGATCCCAGGGTCCACCCAACGTCCTTTAAAATTTAATACCGACCATTTCCTGGGGGTAAAAAGAGGGCATAGCGTAGTGCCGGCCACACCACACGGTTCTAGTGCCAAGGTCATGAAAACATGGAGCTGTATCTCCATGCCTTCAAGCACCTTCATGGCGTCTAAAGGGAATAATATCTTTACTTTGTAAATAATTATTAACAAGTTATAGTAATAATTAGGGAAAGGAAGTTCATGCATTTGCATATTTGTTCTCTATCGTTGTGTGAATATGCTTAAAGATATCTACATGAATCACAAATTTCTGAATACAATAATATTACTTTTATTGTGCATAAAAGTACATATTTTGCCTTTATTTATAATAACACCGTATTTTTAAATTTATACAGGAAACTGCATATTATGTATGTTTATTTGACTTTCCCTCATTTTTAAAAGTGTGTAACCTCGTAAACACGATTAATTTATGTTTATGAATTTTTAACGTAACGATGACGCCCACATAGGAGGCCTATCCAGTTTAACACAAGTTACAGGAAATGTAGGAGATAAAGTGAATGAGAAAACAGCAAATATTCTTTCCAAAAACCCTGGCTATTATCAACTTAAAGAAATTCAAAATATTCTCGAAGGAAAAACACCCCAAAAACCAACAAAATTTTCTATAGAACAGCTCACAGCTTTTGTGCAAGCCCCTCCTACTTCTTGTGACGTAGAACGAAGTTTTTCGCGCTACAAAACTATGCTGAGACAACAGACGAATGACAACAGAAAACATACGTCACTGCTTAGTTGTGAACTGCAACAGCATAAATGGAGCATTCAGCAATGAGGCAAGCACTTCAAAATCCATAGACTAAACGTAAGTTACCTATACCTTATTATTCTGTTAAAATAATCTCAAACTGATAATGCATATTTTGTAGCATATTTATCTATTTTTACGGCATAAATGCATACATACTGTTCACGTTTTTAAGGGCATGAACTTCCTTTCCCTGGTAACAATAGTACAATAATAATGTTTGACTTACCAAAGGAAATATTTTAAATTGTAAAACGTTACAAAATATGTCTTACGTAAGAATAAACTTGCAAACTCTTAGGTATATGCACGTCTAGGTATAATTACAGTTATGTTGGCTACGAGCTAGTTCACGCCACTGACAACTCGCCAGGTTTTTTCACAGAGGCTCTTTTGTACCGGTCGGCAATTGCGGCGAGTGGATACGGGTCTGTAGAGTTTGAAAACGGGTTCGGTTCGTTTTATCGGGCTTCATGGCCTCCATAAACATTCGTAATCAAGAAAGGAGCGCCAATTTAAGCATTCCTTATTGAAAGGGAAATTTCACGCTCAGCTGATTGCTTTCCAATCAGAGACCTAACAATAGGTTCGAAACTTTCTATTTTCAAGTATATTATTCGTCAAGTTGCAATTACTCCCAAATTCTGAGCACACACTGCACTTCAATTGTCGGAATTACTGATATTCCAATTTGTGACTCTACATGAAACAATGACATTTTTGTTTCAAATAAAAACTTGTATACTATCGAATTTCTTAAGGGGATTCATTCATTCATAGTATTTTACCCAAGGGCAGGTCTTTCACTGCAAACCCAGCATTCTCAAGTCTTTCCTATTTTCTACCTTCTTTGTCTCCTCATATGATCCATATATCTTAATGTCGTCTATTATTTGACATCTTATATCCCGAACTCTTCTTCCGTTCACCATTCCTTCCAGTGCATCCTTCAGAAGGTAGCTTCTTCTCAGTCAGTGATCCAGCCAGTTAAGGAAAAATTTCAACATTTTCGTCAAAATTATCAATTTGTCATTTTCATGCTTAAAAATCCTCCAATATTTTTATTTTCATAAAATATCTTCTATTTTGTTCTGCGGCCATTTTTAAGGCGAGGAAACATATAGCGCAGAGCTATGCTAAGGTCAGTACATGGTGTTATATTTGCATGCTATTTTCTAGCTTTCAATTTTTTTTTCATATACAGGGTGTTTCCGAGGTGGTGTTACAATTTTTCAGCGGTGATGACGAAGGGCACATGTTTCAATTTGAGATAAGGAACCCTGGTCCGGAAATGACCGCGTCGAAAGTTACAAGCAAAAATAGTTCTGTGGAAATCAAATAATTTTATTCCTCTGTACACCTTATTTATGTGTATTTATCTGTACATCTTAAAGAAACTGTATTCATCTGAAGTTGTTTACGTTGTCTACTTACAGTATTCCATTCAGTGCGCTGTCTGAGGGATGGAGACAGAAAACTACACTAAAGCAATGCAGATAGCGTAATGTGTAACGGACATGGTCGGTCCTGATATTCACGTCTGTAGACAGCAGTGTATGTGTACAAGTTGCAGTGTCCAGTCGATCAGTCCTAGTGAAATGGAGGAGTACACGAGAGCGGAACAAGTAGACCTGATTTTTGAATACGGATGAAGCAATGGGAACAGTAGACAAGCTCACAGATTGTATCGGGCCTAGTACCCACGTAGGTGACATCCGGCCCATACCATTTTTCCACGACTGTTCCAAAGTTTAAGGGAAGAAAGGCATGTAGTGCCAAATTACAATTCCCTTTCCACACAACTATTTTTGCTTATAACTTTCGACTCAGTCATTTCAGGACCAGGGTTCCTTATCTCAAATTGATACATATGCCATTCTCCATCATCCCTGAAAGTTTGTAACATCACTTCGGAAACACTCTATATGTAAAATGCTTTTTGCGTCACAAATTTCGTTGCATCACTTTGAAACTTTCAAAATATGCTCGTAAATGTATGAGTAATTGAATTTACTCTGGGTTTTAGTGTGAATTATATATTGGTGAATTTGTTAAATGTTAAAATTACAAGAAGAAACAAAAAAAAAAGTGATAAAATTCAAAACTTCAATAATTGTTGTTATAAATGTAATAGTTTAATAATACAATAAAACCTAGAGTAATTATTAACTGTCAAAGTCTATGGCAACTATTAACTTAATTTCAGTTCAGAAAAGATAAATAAAATTGCAATGCAAGGAGCACTATACATGGAAACCGTGAATAATGTCATTAATTTCAAGGGGTATTATTTGAGATATTTCAAAGAAAAAAGTTTAACACAATTTTGCTTGTTTTTGCTTCCTTTTCAAGTAAAAATTGTTTTATATGAAACATTTAATAGCGTGTTGTGCGAGAGCCATTAATTTAATTTCCAATATTCTTAGTCAATTTAAGAGAGCAGTGTATTATGATGATAAATGGTTGAAAGAATTTTAGTATTATCCTTCAAATGTGCAGAAATTTCATCCGAAGAAATGTAACATTAAAAAAATTATTTGCAGAACGAAAGCTACATTTGTTAGGATCAAATTTCTGCATTATTTAAAGGACAAAACTCAAATTCTTTCAGTCATTTTTATAACAATAGACTGTTCTCTTAAATTGACTGATCAGATTTTGAATAAAATCAATGGCTTTCCCAAAACATGCAATGAAATGTTTCGTATAAAACAATTTTTATCTCAGAAAGGGGGCAAAAAAGTGGAAAAAATAGTATTAAACTTTTTTGTTTGAAATATCTCAAGGAATAATACCCTGAAATTATTGACATTACTTACGGTTCACTTTGTATATGTGGCGATATAAAAAAATTAAGAAATAAAAGCCTGTTTCATTTATGAAGTTCAAATTTGGTATGGTAGCACTTTTTAACTGTGCAAGTGTATGGTAGAAACTTGAAAAAGATTGCTTCAAAAATATAAAGGTTGAAAATTTCAGTTCTAATCTCTTTAAATCAAACAAGTCTTATTTTTATCAAGGCATTCCACAAAAATTCATTTGGAATGTATTCCTCACAACTCATGTATTCCTCACTTCAGTGAGAGATACAAAATGAATATTAATACATGGGAAGTGAAAGAACTTCTTTTTGGCGCTAGGGGAACTTAACGAAAACCATTCTCCTTTCTCTTAAATTTTCTAATGAGGACATTAACAAAATTTGTCTTATAGTATTGAGAGATGCATTATCCATTTTACACAAACACTTGTATAATACTATGTAATTTTTTTTTACTTCATTTCATTACTCTTCAATGTATTCTCATCTCATGTTCCTCCGAAATCAAATTGTACTTTATTTTTAAATTTATCATTGTTCCGTATTCTCTCCGCAATCATATTGTATTTTTCATTTAACCTCTGCTTTGTATTCTGGATCCTAGTGGTCAGCCGTAGATTTCGGCCAGATGTCCCAAATTATGGAATTTGTTGTAGGTTATTTGGCATCGAATTTTGGCAGAAGAAATAATCATGTTTAATACCTCGAGAAATTTGCTGTGTCAAACACAAATTTGAGACTGGGTATCCAGCACGGAAAGCTGATAACCTAGCCACTCGGGTCCACCTTTTATATTATGATACGTAATAAAATACTTGAAACTCCCATTCCCCCAAAAGCAACCAGGATGCTGGGATGGGACCCTGACCTAGGTCTCCCACTCTGGATCTTGCGTGCGTGCACCATCCGGTCCAGTTCTAGTTCGCGGTGACCGGACGTGTTGGAGAATAAATAAATTGTCAACAGCTTGTGTGCTTGCGCACATGTAATCTGTTCTCACTGTCAAGCGGCACAACACAACGGGTGAATGATTACTAAACGCGTTGCACTGCATCTTATTGAAGTCCCGGTATAAGTTAGTCTGACTACCTCACTATATGCAAATCAAGATTTCAGGTACAACTCCCTGTAAAGTTGATTTGAATAATTTCGAGGGAAAAACCAAAGGTCCCGGGTTCGATACCCGGCTCCGGAACAATTTTTCCCTCGAAATTATTTTACCTCACTATAGTTTAGTCCCTACTGGACCTGACCTATTCTATCCTGTACGGGCTATTCCATATGAAATCGATCAGTAAAAAACCTCGCTTTATTTATACTCTAATTTTTTCCCTATTTATACAAGCTGCTGAGGAGAGTGCATTTTCAAAAATATAATATCGAAAGTCAAACGGTTTTCGTATTGTTGAGTGACAAATTTAGCGTATTTTATAAAAAACAAGCCTCTTTCAGCGCTCAGAACTCTGGAACCATTTACTGCAGAACATTGAACAGGAGCTCATTTTGAAGCTGACATTTCGTAGGTTATGTTAAGAAGTAATCCTTATTTCTATTGTACACAGAGAGACAGATAATCTTATTTTACTTACTTTTAGGCTTTTTGCCAATTTATAAAAATGTAAAAAAAATATTGAGAAAAAACCTTGCATTATTAAGAGGGATTCGACATTGTTTGCTTAGTGGCACGGCAGTAAGTTTCGAGGGTATTAAATAGATTATTGTCACATGCCTAGACTTGAACGGCGCAGTACCGCACGCACTGGCCGAGAGCTGAAGACAAGCGAGCGTTGGGCGTCATTTGACTCCTGTGTTTATGAAAACTTGTGATAAAGCTAGCCCAGCTATGCGCTACTAGACGAAACATCACGTGTTTATGTCTCCTGGCCTTGCTTGCCTCGGCTAGCTCGCGTCTCACAGTCAGCTGGTTAGTTCACGCGCGTACTATTTATTTTCTTTATTTGATATTTTCAATACTTTCTTATCAACATACCATCGGTAAAAATATGTGTTTATTTGTACTTTCAATGCGAAATGTATCTATTTTTTAAATGTGTTTTCCCAGGCAAAGGCGTCTTAATGAGGAAAAATCTAAATTTCTTCATTTCCATAAAAAGTAAGAAACACTATGAAGTTCTGATGCCTCAAACTTTGCACAAAGCATTCTATCACAGTTCTCTACGTACAAAAAAAGTTTCATTGTATTTAGAAATTGTAAGGTAAATTTTCTCTATATTTCGGTCGATTTGAGATGGAATAGCTCGTACTTTTATGATCTGTGAGTCAGTCAACCATCTAGTTATTCAAGCAATCGGTAGGTCATTAAATATTAGCCAGTCTGTTATTTTATGAAGTTTGTCAGTTTAGTTTCGTCATTCAGTCAGTTCTTCTGTCTGACAGTCTAGTCATTCAATTAGCCAATCACTCAACGAAGTTATAAATCGTTCAGAAGTCATTGTCAGTCTGAGATTTTTTTTACGAAGAAGGAATCGAAGGCTCGCACCGCAGATTGAGACTTATTGCGCTGACTGTCTTAATACGGATGATTTTCCGTAAGACCGCATTTCTATAAGTATCGTGATTTGCTGAATCGATAGATGGCACCAAACATCCATTTCCGACGGAGTTCGCGACGGTATACCCATTTTCCAGGATCGCTCCTTCGTCCCCCTGAGAGTTCTGCAGCCTATTCAGATTAATGTCATTTGTATGCAAGTCACGGAACTACATCCTACTGCATCCTGTATTGAACTGAAGATCGCGATCCTGTAGGTATCGTGATTCACTATCTGGCACCATTCAGATGAGTCAACGAATTCTATAAAAGCATGACTCTTCGTTAAAAGTGTTATTACTTCCATTATATGAGCAGGAAGACCAATGCTAAGCACAGAGTATAACCAAACAACTAAATTAACTAACCTATTTATCGCGAACTAACTAGTCAAACAACTAAGTAACTAATCAACTGACTAATAAATCAACTAAATAATCAGTGAACTAACCAACATAGCAACTCAGCAACTAACTAATCAACCGACCAACTATTATACCAACCAACCAACTTAAACTAAGTAACTATCCAATCGATCGATTGATCAACAATCAGACAATGAAGTAATGAATTAATCAACTTGATCACTAATTAATCTACCGACAAACTAAAAATCGGAAAAAGAAATATTTATCTTTATGTGCTAAAAATTGGGAGAAATATGTGACAAAAAAGGAAAAAATATTTAATTATATTTCAATTATTTTATGTGAATATAAACAATATGCAGTAGGTCTACTCGCCAGTATAAATTATGCTGTCTTGCCAATTGTTGAAGAATTGTAGTACACATCCTCAAGTTGTCCACCACAAATGATTGACGATTATCGCGGAACACTGCCTTGTAGCCTACTGGGAAAAAGAGCGCCCTGGCCATTGAGAAAAAACATGCGCTGTTTAGAGACATGTTTATGATTGGAAATGAAAACAGAGGCAGCTGATGTTTATGAAATTATAATTGCTTCCTGAATCAGCGTTATGATATCTTAGAAGGCACTCCTAAATGACACATCAATGTTTATGTGTGTTAGTTACAGTACAGGTTTTTAGTGATGACAGCTCTTAATGCTTGCGGTGAGAGAGTAAACTGCAATTCCACAGACAGGCAATTCCGAGAAACAGTTGCCAGCTGTCACGTCCAAGCACTAATAAACCAACGAACCAAGCATTCGGTAAATTATTCACTCGTTTAGTCTTGTCTCGTTTTTTTTTTTTCATTGATTCAGTATGTTTAGTCAATCATTCGGACGGTTAGTCAATCATTCAGCAACTTCAGTCCAGTCAAGACGCAATTATCAACGCTCGCCTCTGATAGCAACAACTATTAGAAACTTGTGCAGAATATCCCACGTGAATGGATTGCGAAGAATCTAATGCTTTGCTGAAGGACAGCCGTGTTGTCTTTTCGTCTTCTGCCAAGAAGGTGCCTTAAGATGCGACTTTTATTACAAAGAACGGAAAGCTTAACTGAAGGTGAAGATATTCTTAAAAATTCTGATGTTCCCCGCAGGTTAACGACCCCTCGTCCTGGAAAGGAGGATGACGGCAGAATGCGTGAGCTTCCATTAAAACCCGAATAAGAAGCCTCGAGGGTTATGTAAGACAGTGCTGCACGCAAGCTGGAGGATGTTAAGAGGAGGAGGAAGATGTAAAAATATAATAACGATCCCTCCGGGAGAACATCCAGGCCTACAGGCTCACTTAATCGTGGGCAGCTCGGGAACTCGAAGGTTCTGATCGCGAATAAAGTTACTTTACTACCCTCGTTGTGTACATCTTCCCGTGCTAAAAATTCAGTTTAGCTCAAAAACTTGAGTGGCCCAGTATCTCGGTTGACGAGATCATTCGCATCCAGCAGATGCTTAGCTTCCAATCTTCTTTCCTTAGTCTTCTTCTCTAATAGTAATACTGGTGATTCACGACTAATGTCCCGCGCTTTAGAAATCAGTTCTAAGGTCATTTTGAGCATAAAATGTCATATGAACTTTGTTCCGATTGTCATTAGCTTGAAAGTTATTTATAAAAATTCAAACATCATACTATGAATCAGGCTTTGAAGTTGCTTGCTTCGTAATATGAACATTGTAACCTAGAGTAAACGGAGCGTTGCGCAGTGACGTGAAGTACGGGGCAGAAGGGAAAGATAGGTCTGATGATTATCAGCTGTGCTCATCAGGGACAGCAGTGCCGATGTACGGAGTGCTACGCGCACCATTCACATATACTGTTTTCGCTGTAAGAAAAATCCTAATGTAAACATAAACACGTTGCTGTCATACCCGTCATTAGCTCCCAGTCGAAACACTCACATGACGCAGGAAAATATAGTTCGTGTTTGAAAACCATAATCTTGTATTATTTGAAAATAAAAAGTTGAATAATAGTTGTTAAACACGATGAAACATTTAACTTCACTCATGTGTAAAACGCTATGTAAAAGAAAAGCTACCTTTATATTTTATGTACGAGTACTATGGACGCGGATGAATACCAACAGTAATATTGAGGTAGTCTGTTCTTGTATATAACAAGCTGGCGTCACTTGAGCTCGTAGTTGATCACTTAAGCACGTGGTATTGAAGTATGGCTTCTGCATCCTCAACTGGCCATTGTGAAGACATAAGACTTAAAAATAATTTAATTGCAGTAATTATAAAGTAAATGTTTCCTAATAGGCTACGTCGAGAACTGAATATCGAGAGTGTAATAACTATAATTGAAAAATATAGAAATAATTGGTACGACCATATAACAAGAATGCCCAACGACAGGATACCTTTCAGAGCATGGTGTTATAGACCTACACGAAGAAGACGAGTGGGAAGACCAAAGAGACGTTGGAGAGACCAGTTTGATGGATAAAATTCTGGAGGCGGAACAGGCCATCGGCCTAAACCTTGAAGTTATTGATGATGATGATGATGTTTCCTAAGCAAACGAATGCATAGTAGTGAGGTTAGGCCTACTTGACGAGTAACGGGAATTGTTTAACATGAAACAGAATGTACAACAGTAGGCGGGAACACGTACTGAGAATCTATGGCGCCAAACAGCGGCCAATGAAGCCTCACTTCAGTCACGTGCTATTGTTTATATTAGGATTTTTCTTACAGCGAAAAGATTATAGATTGGAAGTGGAAGAAGGGATATTTGAAAATCTGCTTCCAAACTGAGATATGTTTATTTTATGATTAATACAGTATTTTGAAATTATATTTCTGTATGTTTTAAGTGGATAACTCTTAGTTCTGCTCAAAACCACTGCTATTTCGTAGCATTCAATCAGCTGTAACTCTTTAACGGTTGATAGTCGGATCCATGTTCATATGACATTTTATGGTCAAAATGGTCTATAGTAGGCCTACTGATTTCTAAAATGCTGGTCATTAGTCGTGAATGACCCTGTATTTGAATTCAGTGCTACTTTTAGTGAGCTTTCATGGAGAATATATTATAATTTAATAAGCCAGCATTTCTCTTATTTATAGCGTTCAACTAATGATAAATCAAATCTTGAAGATATTTAGAAGAGACGCGACTGAAATACTTTCTCGATATGATGAGAGAGAACTACCGTATTTACTCGCGTAATTTGCGCACTTTTTAATCTATTTTGGCTGTTTGAAAATTGGGGGTGCGTAAAATATGCTAATTTTTTAAATTAGACTTCTTGATCTGGGTTTTATTCAAGTATCTAGTAAATTAATTAAGAATACAGTACTTTTCTCACCTAAGACTACAGGTAATCTTGAATTATAAATAATTAAGTTGGGTATATGATAGTCATAATTAGACTTCGTTGAATTGCCACACGCAGCATGCAATCAGGTTGCCGATGTACGGTAGTATAGAGGAGGTGGGCGACCTCCCGGTCTCGCAGTATAAGCAGTTCATGTTAAGAGTTGTGACCGGTCCAAATAGATAGAGCAGCTACAGCTAATATATACATAAGTAAGCACGTGTTTTTGCATTACTGTGGTTGGAATAGTCAAAGCTTAACATTTGTTCAGCGCAGACAAGAATTCAAACAAACATACTACAATGAGAGTGTTGCTGTTCCAAATAATTGCCCCTGCAATACCCTTACCCCCGCAGCCAGTCTGACCCGTTGGGAAACGTTGTTTGATGCTGTTAATTATTATGCAGAACATTACGGCAAAATAATGGAGGTAATTGATGCATTGGATAGCACAGACTGTTCCGCTGTTGCAGCTGTAAAATCATTGCCTTCTTAACAGCTATTGGAAGATATTCTGTTCATTTATTCTAATTTTAAAATCGTGTCCAAAAGCATCATCCTGTTAGAATCGTCTAAACTGCAACTCTCAGAAGCCCTTAATATAGTGGATAAAATATTACAAACCGTTATCCAAAATAACAATTCACTAATTTCAGAAAAAGTGAAATGTAAGTTGAGAAACATTATTGTTAAAAATTCTGCCTATTCACAACTTCTTATTATAAATGATGTACCATCAGGTCACGACAAGACTTCTGAAGTTGGTGTACTAAAAAGTAGTGACTTTCCGTTCTTCAAATATGCACCTATTACATGGTGTGATGTTGAACGTACATTTTCCCAATATAAAAACTGTTTGAGTGACCATCGGAGGAGGTACACTTTGTAGTCGCTCAAAATGTACGTAACTCTTATCTGCAATGCACATATTCAAGGATGATGCGAGTATATTACATTAAATTTTAAGAGTTAATATATCTCACTGTAAAATAGTTGTGTATTTACATGTTTAGACATTTCCTACTTCAACGATCATTCATTATATTTCTTGAATGCAGGATACAGGTTTTATTGTAACCGGAGTATACTGCTCAGTATTTACATTAGAAGCATACTCTATCCTTTCCACGCCCCCTTCTCATACAGTCTATACTGCGTGCATAGTAAACTTTACGATTCTCGTGGAAATTCCACGAAGTCTAGCCATAATGAATGCAAAGTAGATAGCAGACGTAGCATTCTCAATAGGTAGTCTTTAATTGAAAACATTATACGAGTTTATAGCACTATAGGTGGTTGATCGATGCATTCTTCATGTTGCGGTCACAACTGCACGATATCTGTTAAACAGTAAAAATTTGTCTCAGTCACTGCCCTTAGGGGTAATTTACAAGGACAAGCATCAGGGTTGAGTAACGTTATTTAGAGTTTCTTTGTGAAGGAGATAGTTGAGTTGGGTACTGGTCAGTGAACAATGCCGTGAAATGCAAATATTGGCAATGGAATTTAGGGAAGGAAAATTCATACTACACTGAAAAGAATTGTAAGTAAAATGTGTGCGGAAAATTCACGGAGCAAAATTGAAGTTCAAAATAATCCTTTAAAATTTAGGGTGTATAAAATACGCGGTGGCACAAAGTACGCGAGCAAATACGGTATAATTATACGCCTAAATAACATAAACAGAAAGATTACGTATATTTACCCCGAACAGCTTGGCCGGATAGCATGCAAGAAAAGAGAAGATCTTCAAATTACATTTTCCTCATGGCTTGATGTTTTCGAAATGCCCAGTAGCGACGTTAATAGACCTCAAGAGGAGTATTTATTCCTCGCATATGGCACTACAAAGTAGCTGTCAGCATTCTGGATTCCGAGTGTAATTTATTAAAATAAGACAGATGGAGTACTTTTTACAGCGGTTCCTTCTCCCCCTTCTCGTGCATGGGTAATTGTTTCAGGAGGAGCAGTGATGAGAGATGGCACATGACGGAATGCGTGTTGGAATGAGATTATAACCCGAGCACGAATGAAGATTTAAATTACATTTTTTGTAGTGATATTGCTTGTTGTAATTATTGTATTCCGCAAGCAGTATTTTACCAATATGCAATTTAACAAGGTTTTGATGCGTCTACACGTTGACCGCTGGCGCTTAGCATCACCAGCAATTTTGAAACTAAATTATTGCAATCAGTCCAAGTAGAGAGTCAGTCTGGTTTCACATTGTCGATTGGGTTAATAATATTTCTATTTATGTTAATAAGTACTTACCCGGTCACATATGAACCTCCTAATGCAGGATAGATAATTATAAGAACAGCATGTCATAAATGTGTTTAGTTTCATTTTTATAATAGTCAGTTGTTTTAATTCACGATGGAGAACTTAAAGCTAAACAATTATTATAATTGCTTTAAGATTTTAACATCGAACGTCTGCTTTAATACACAGAAGGTGTAAAATAAGAACAAAATTTAAATTATTTTCAAAGGCATATTGGTTCCGTTAAGTTCAATGTTGATTGAAAAATGACTTCAAATTCAATAGGAAAAAATCAAAGTTTGCCACGCATCTCATTTCCCTTAATCACGAACTTACTGGCATAGAAGAAGCCCTTCAGGTCTTAAAGACTATTAACAATCATAATTATATGAATGCTGCGGAGGAACTATATATTACCACCTGTTCTAATAATAATGATAGCCCGCTCCTTAACAAACAATACCCAAATTCAAATAACCCGCTGTTTAAAATCACACGCAAGTAACGGTCACTCATCCACTAGTCGTGCCATGTATACAGTTTTCATCATACGCTACCACTTAATGTAAAGATCAGTCGTGTCGCCGTCCTCATGGATTTCAAGACGTTCTTCCATTTTTTGTAAGTATTGTTTTAGAAGATTAAATAGTACTTAAATGCTTCTAAATATTCTTTCATTCTATCCTTACAATTTACAGGATTTTTCCTGCTCTCCATAACGGTCACACGACCGACCTGTTCGTAGCATCTTCTAATCTATCTTGAAAACTGTATCTGCAATGATAGAAGAGTTTTGCTGTTTCCTTGGTTCACACACGCCTCTTTCAACACAGTGATTCTGCACACATAGTGGTGGCTTTTTGCTATGTTCTATTCTCTGTTTTAAGTGATATTGCAGTTGTAACTTTGGTTTTTAACGTCATATACCAAGTGTTCACTTTTTATAACATGTTCCATTCGACCTACACGACCTGAATATGCCAATCAAAATTGGCGAAAACGTTTGTTTTTAAATCTGTTTAAATGTTGTTATAACATGTTTTATTGTGTTTTATGTTAAGTATTGACTGAATAGAACTCATTTTTCAATTACAATTTAAATTGCTATGGAAAGTAATCATATTTATGTGCTAACAAATTTAACATTTTTGTTGTGTTGTGTTGTGTTGTGTTGTGTTGTGCACAAAACAACCTTCTGCTCTTCTTCAAGTATATCGATTCCACACCTTTGCAATTCTTTCCCTGACCATGTCAGAGACTGTCGGACAATATCAAAATTAAAATGTAAATTACAGAATTACAGCCCAGTTCATGGAATTGCTTGTTAAACACCTGTCAGGTTGCGCAACTTCGCCTTAACCCATAACATATAAAATTGTAACTATGTGAATAAGTCGTATTGTGAGTCAGCCTTAATATGCAATTTATTATTATTATTATTATTATTATTATTATTTTAGACTCCGTATTCCAGCTACCTATAAACTGGAATGAAGTTGCCTGATTCGAAGTATATGTGACGTCACAGCGCAGGTACAGGTACGTTCGTATACAAAATAGTTACGCATCCTCTGCCCTCTTCCCTAGAAAGTCAAAATCGGGACTCAGTCATAGTGAGTAGTCTTATCGATCACTGCTCTTACTAGTTGTGTTATTTAAATAACTACATCTTTGTGGCTGATTGAAGGTTCGTTGCAGAGGTAAAATGCCTTAAATAAGACGCTCAAGCTTGTAATATTGCAGGGCATAGTTGAGGATATTTGAACTAATATTTCCGCTGTCAATATAGACAACATTACATATACATGTGTAAAATAAACGTAAAAGTGACAAAAACGATGTACTGAAAGACACTGCAACACCAAAAGGCACAGAAAGTGTGTTGAACCTAAACCAAAAAAATCAGTAGGCCTACCATAAAAATCGGAAAATTATGAAGATATTAACTCGACGTTTAGCACGAATTTTTGTAGCCTACCAGGACGTTCAGTGCCAACATCCCAATTAATAAATTAAATAATCTACATTTTAGGGAATTTCTATAAATAGAAAATTGGTGTTTTTTAGTGATTAGCGACATATGCAATATCCTAATGAAACACGAAAAAATAGACAATAGGAATGTGTTTTACTACATCATGCACCAATAACGTCAAGTGCTGTTGAAAGAATTTCTTGTAATATAAAATCATTTCTAGTGACATCCGCATATGTTCAAGTTCCGTAACTTATGAATGCACGTTATTATTCACTGCAAAGATCACGACGAAAATGAACATCACGGCTCAAGCATGTGTTTACTAGTATAGCTTCATAATGTCGGGAGTTGACTGTACTCCACGGACACGCAGCGACGACGTGTTTGTTTATATTCTTATCCATCGCATTACCTGTGTTCGGCGTACTAACTTATATACTCAATGTGTCTTTAACTTCAGTCTTAGGTAGCTGAAATACGGAGCGTAATTATTATTATTATTATTATTATTATTATTATTATTATTATTATTATTATTATTATTATTATTATTATTATCGTCATCATCATCATCATCATCTTTGCTATTACTGTTATTTCATCCATTGTCTTTTTTTCTTGTATTAGCTTAATAAATGCTCTCTATCCAATAATTATATAATGAAGGGAAACGGACGATGTGGATAACCTTGAGACGTTAAATAGGAATGGGGAGAAACGAATCGCGTGAAAGCCACGAGGCACGAAGTTCATCCTACATGTCTGTTTCCATGGTACCACGAGTGATGTAAGAGTAAACCTTTCATGTGAAAACGTTACGATGTTTTCTCCTCGTAGGTGGAGTATAGGCATTTCACGTTAAGAAGTGTCACATTTTGAAACAAAAGTAGCCTACTTATGGAGAGAATATCAATAGAAACAGGCTTTCTGTTTCAGTTATTTTATTCTTTTGTACTCAGAAGTTATCATGGATTATGACATTAGTAATCATATTAAGGCAGTAATGAATGCGATACACGACAGATTCATAACTTTTATTGAAGTTATGACTGTGTAGATCATACATGGGCACAATTTTCGGTTATGTGAGGCACTCGATTTGAAATAGTTCGTTTACTAGGAGAGGAGACTGCAGAGTAGGATGGGAAATATAAACTGCTGTGACCTGCGTCACCTTATCGTAATCGCTAAGGCGGTCAGTGGCGAATTAATAGGAAAGCGCTTGGTTAACGTGACAGACTCGAAAACTTTTATTCAATTTGGCAAATTAATTCGGCAGCTTTAATCATAAACCTCTTTACTATTTCTCCGTCATTGAATTGATTTAAATTACAGGCGAGAAATTGCGTAACTGGCCAATAATATTCCATCACGTTGTCTACGTTTATTTTCTTAAATATTCTGGCGTTTCTCAAGATTACTTAATAGATTTGCACGTTCTCGATCTAAAATAATTTCAGAAAATCATATTTCGTTTTCTACGCACATTTGATATTTTTTTTTATAAATTTCTCTTGGAAATAATGCGAACAAACAACATTTAATTCCTCGTACCTTTTAATGCAGCGTGTTTAAGGTGTAATGTCATATTTAGTATACTATGCAAATGTTAAGATCATAAATTTTCTTCGGAATAGTACGAAAAATAACATTTAACTTGTCTTACCTTCTAATTCAGCATATTCTTTATGACATAAGGAGTAATGTGGTTGTATATTAAATTTATTAATGCCTAATAGGATTTTCGAGCATAACATACATCATATGTTCTCCCCTTCTAAACAGCAAAAAAACTCTTCCTCCCATTTCTCATGAAATAATCGTTTTCTAACACGTACACACTGCTTCGATAATGCCATTATGCCACCACTGATATTGCTTATGAAACTGATATAGAACCTGCCCACGATGTTATCATGGAGGAACGGGGACTGTGAAGATCATGTCACTCAGAGCGATAAGCTCTGTGAAGGTCAGTGAGGCACAAATTCTCAAGTGAGGCACGATGCCCATCTCTGGTGTAGATGCTGACTTAACGCGACTCAGAAATATTTTGCGACAAATGCAGAAATGAAATTACTTCGATCGTTGAATGGTTACAGTTTATTTGACCCCGAAGAAATAAAATGGAGTGAAATATTCATCATATCATCATCATCATCATCATCATCATCATCATCATCACCACCATTATAGATTAAGTCGTCCGGCTTGTCCTGGTTAGATATTCTAGAAATTTCTCTGCTTCCTCTCCTGACTGATATTGCCATATTATTTTTTGGTCAATACTTTTCTCCCAACTCACTACAAGAGACTTTTAGTTAGAATTTATCAAACTTCCCAAATGGTAATGAATTCGCCAGCGGACGTTGTTAAATATTTATAAACATTATACAATTACAGAATGCAGATTAGACTGGCACAAAAATCAATTTAGGAAGGAGCGATATCGAATCTCATTTCAGATGTGTAATTACAACAAACCAGGAGTAAGATAGGAATACTGATATATCGGAAAAATTTTATGGACAAATAATACAATACAATACAAATGGCTCTTAAGGAACTCGGAGGTTCATTCCATTTCTCACATAAGCTCGCCATCGGTCCCTATCCTGAGTAAGATTAATTCCGTCCCTACCATCAAATCCCACCTCCCTCATATCGTTTCAACTAGAGTCAGGTTTCGTTCCGAATGACAGGCAAAGCAATTATAGATTATTCTGAGTAAGTATAGCTGGTGCTCGGGAAGTACACAAAGATTCTCAACATTTCGAAGGTTCGGTATATCTTCATCTTCATGTAAATAAAAGAGTGAGAAGGTTATTCTACTCATTGTTAGGAGTGGCTAAATTCACATAGCTAATCGTTCATTTGGGTGAGGAGGATATCCTACTTTTTGGGATCGTTGTATCTGGTTAAGTCCAGGTGATTTACAATTCATTTGTGTCAGTCACGTAAATTTAGTCACATTTAAAGACTCTAATGAGCAGGAAATCTTTCTCACTCTTTTGTTTATGTGAAATCTTATTGAGTTATTTTGGAAGTCTACTTCACCAGCAATGAAAAAATAGAAACTGTATCTCTTTTAATTAATCTAGACTTTTTGAAATCGGAATATGTTAGTGGGTCTAAGCCATATGGTTGATGATGATGATGATGATTATGATATAAATTATAGAATAAAATGATTTATTATTTGAAAAATTCTGTAGATCTATTTTATATGTTATACAAACACATGGAGTAATTATGTGCTAACATATGTCTTTCTTTTCGTTTCAGGTAAGTGTCCTGCTTCAGTTGAAAAGTGTTTGTGTGCCAATCTGCTCAGTAAGTTACTTAGATATAACATAAATGATTAAATCATTTCTCTATAAACTTCAAACGTTTAGAATTAGTTTTAACAAGATGAATCATTAACTGAAAGTCTTGGACTCAAACTTCTACTAGGAGACGTAAATCCATGACCTGGAAAATCCAAATTGAATTTTTTGTCTCTTACCCATAAATTCCCTCATCGTTCATCGAAATAAACAATGCGTTTTCTTCAGATTTCCTGAAATGCCTGATTCTATTCCTTCTAGTTCCATTTCGTCTTGTTGCATTCCATCTTGGCTTTCCCAAACTTGTCCAATTTCGTTCTCATCTCTCTTGTCTTTTCCCATCCCGTTCTGCATATGGACTATTGTCCCGTCCCGATTTGCTTTATTTTGTCCCATTTCGTCCCATTCTGTCGCGTCTTGTTTCGTTCTGACCTGCCCTGTCCCATCTTAACTATCCATTTGTGTCTCTAGCATCCCAATTCTGTTCTTTCCCGTTCTGTTTGAAATGATTCTGTCTTACTCTATCCTGATCAATTCTATTCTAACCTGTTCCATCCTGCTCTATCTTTACCTAACCTAACCTAACCTATCCTGTCCTGTCTTATCCTATTCTATACAATTGTCCTGTAGCTTTTCACTTCTTCTCATACTCTAGGGTTGAGTTTTCTACTTGATTCAAACAGATACACCAATTCAGAAATTCCGTTGGTTACTTCTTCGGCACAACTCTGCAGTAATTTCCTTTCCTTTCTGTAGCGGAGATACAGATTATGATAAGTTACGTAGTAGGCCTATATGTGAAATGTTAGAGAAAGCAGATGTTTTATCACCAAAAATTTCACTAGATCTGTCATTATGCAAAATAGACTCTATAATCGTTAGCTAATCTTTTCGCAGTGAGTCTATTTAAGGAGTTCAGACTATCTATTAAAGACTCTAAATCAGCCATGGTGAAAATGCGACTCACGAGCACATTATGGCTCGCAATGTTAGCTGTGCATTTCTCTTGCTTCTAACCTTCCCCAATCCCCAACCTCTCACTCACTGGAGTAAACTCCGTTCCAATTCTCTTTGTTTCTGACCTGCGAGTGGCATATGTTTCTCTCGAAACCATTTACCTCTACAAAAACGAAAGTTTAAAGTAGGATGGAAGGACGCATTTTTTTGCTGCCGATATGATGAGAATATTAAATGTATATGTTCACGAGTATCACGGTTGTATAACATAAAACGGCATTATACTAATGTCACTCATGAAACATTAAAAGGTTAAATGTTATCATCATCATCATCATCTCTGTAAGTCGACCCTTTTTCAGCAGTTGTACGAATAATGCGGTTAGCTTTCCAATTTACACTCACTGATTTACAATGTGATGTTAAATGAAAGCTAGATGTAAGGACTTGACAAATGTTGAACTTTCAAATCTTTGCCAAAAAATAAATATCCGAAGCTTCGTTCTTTCGCTTGCTCTGTTGAAGCCATGTTCGCTACAAATTACGTTTGTGAAAAATTATTTTCAACAATGAAAATAGTAAAAACCAAATTTAGATCACGACTGACAGACAAATACCTTCGTGATCAACTACGACTGGCAGTAAGTGACATAATTCCTGATTTTGAAACTTTGTCGCAGAGACATTCTGAAGACAGTTAATTTTAGGTTGTGATATTGTTAATTTATTATTCATTTTTCTTCGTTACACGTATTAAGCATTAGTTTGTAACCTTGCACTGTATAAAATTATATTTAAGTGCTTGCCGTAAAGAAAATGAAAATCCGTTACTAAGTCAGACAGTTGCTTCACTTCCCCTTCGGGTGTCCGCCTCCCTCCATAGGTGCTATGCACGTTGCAGGTTACACAGTGGTTGGGCGCACGATTACATTTTCGCCGCGGTTGCTCTAAATTAAAGAAAGGTACATGACATGTGATTAATGTCTCGTAAATGATGAAAAAACATACGACTTCTTTGGGAACGTAACATAAGAATAAAATACATTGAAAATTACTAAAGTGGAGAGATCAAAGTTTTGCCATACAACAGAGTAATTGGGGTTCTTGACATTCCCATTGTATGGATCGTCTTCTTTGAATGAAGTCAACAACGAACTTTCAGATTACATTAAAAAGTTAAGCAAATAGTTCTGTAAGTCAATATAATTTAACATTTTGACACTCTAATTTTCAGTGAAACTGCCAGACACTTTATTCTTCCTCCCCCTTTTCTCGTATGAAAATCTCGCCCGAACTCAATTGCGAAAAAAACTTGCCAGACTTAAAATAAAGTTTTGGACGGGGGGAAACAGAGAATCACAAAGTTAGGATGCAATGAAGAGTAAAAATGGGAAGAAATATTATAGGGTTCGCGAGCGGCGGGAAATGGCGGCAAAGCGAAGATTGGGAGAACAAGAGAGCTATGAAAAGCGGATAAACGAAAGGGTACAGAAGATAAATGAAACGCATAATACGTTTCTGTTACGACGAAACGCGTGCTCGAGGGGTGGAAACAGGGGTGTGTTGCGACGGGCGAGGGCGGCTGCGTTCACGAGGGGATCGGTGACACTGAATCCACAGTTACATATTTCAGTTCGGTTACTTGTTTGTTTAACGATCTGGCAGTAACTGACACCTCGAGTTATTGGTAGACGAAACGATAGTGAATACGATACGTATGGGCTATTCCATCTCACATCGACCGAAATATAGAGAAAATTGGCCTTGCAATTTTTAAATACAATGAAGCTTTTTCTGTCCGTTGACAACTGTGATATAATGCTTTGTGCAAAGTTTGAGGCATCAGAACTTAATAGTGTTTCTTACTTTTTATGGAAATGGAGAAATTTAGATTTTTCCTCATTAAGACGCCTTTGCTTAGGAAAACATATTTAAAAAATAGATAGATTTCGCATTGAAAGTACAAATAAACACACATTTTTACTGATGGTATGTTGATAAGAAATTATTCAAAATATCAAATAAAGAAAATAAATAGTACGCGCGTGAACTAACCAGCTGACTGTAAGACGGGAGCTAGCCGAGACAAGCAAGGCCAGGAGAATATTTAAATTTATCGTATTTTCATAAAATTAGCAACTTTAAACTGTTGTGGCTCCGAGACCCTTTCACCCAATGATCAAAATCATGGTTTATTTTGATGCTGAGAAATTAAAGTTTATATTGACATGTAAACAGTTTTTCTTACTTCAAGCAGAGCTTCCGGGCTAAGATGCCGTGGTCCACTGGTGCTGACGTTACTAGACGTTTCGTCTATTTCTACGGCAGACATCTTCAGTGGTTAGGTATCCTCGGAGGATGACGTTACCAGACGTTTCGTCTACTTCTACGGCAGACATCTTCAGTGGTTAGGTATCCTCGGAGGATACCTAACCACTGAAGATGTAGGTATCCTCGGAGGATACCTAACCACTGAAGATGTCTGCCGTAGAAGTAGACGAAACGTCTGGTAACGTCAGCACCAGTAGACCACGGCATCTTAGCCCGGAAGCTCTGTTTCAACTAGACACCGGCCGTGAAAGCCTGCATGCTAAGTTTTTCTTACTTTTTATGGAAATGGAGAAATTTAGATTTTTCTTCATTAAGACGCCTTTGCCCACGAAAAAATATTTTTAAAATATATGGTTAGATTCCGCATTGAAAGTACAAATAAACACATATTTTTTACTGGTGCACCGTTGATAAGAAAGTATTGAAAATATCAAATAATGAAAATAAATAGTACGCGCGTGAACTAACCAGCTGACTGTGAGGCGGGAGCTAGCCGAGACAACCGAGGCCAGGAGACAAACACGTGATGTTTCTTCTAGTAGCGCATAGCTGGGCTAGCTTTATCACAGGTTTTCATACACACAGGAGTAAAATGACGCCCAATGCTCGCTTATCTTCATCTCTCGGCCAGTGAATGCGGTACTGCTCCGTTCAAGTCTAGGCGTGTGAAAATAATTTATTTAATACCCTCGAAACTCATTGCCGAGCCACTAAGAAAACAATGCCGAATCCCTCTTAATAATGCAAGGTTTTTTCTCAATATTTTTTTACGTTTTTACAAATGGGCAAAAAGCCTAAAAGTAAGTAAAATCAGATTATCTGTCTCTCTGTATACAATCAAAATAAGAATTACTTCTTAACATAACCTACCAAATGTCAGCTTCAAAATGAGCTCCCGTTCAATGTTCTGCAGTAAACGGTTCCAGAGTTCTGAGCGCTGAAAGAGGCTTGTTTTTATAAAATACGTTAAATTTGTCCCTCAACAATACGAAAACCGTTTGACTTTCGATAGTATATTTTTGCAAATGCACTCTCCTCAGCACCTTGTATAAATAGGGAAAAAATTAGAGTATTAAAAAAATGCGAGGTTTTTTACTGATCGATTTCATATGGAATAGCCTTTATGTAGGGAGTAATATGTTAAGAGATTCTATAGTCATGTAAAAGGCTGTAACAAAGAACGAAACTTTTCTGGTAAGCATATTAAGGAAAGTTTAAGAGAGAGAGAGAGAGAGAGAGAGAGAGAGAGAGAGAGAGAGAGAGAGAGAGAGAGCAGATAGTGAAATTTGAAATTTTTCCTAATTTGATACACAATTTTCATTTTTAGTATGTAAAAATATAATTGCTGCTACAACTTAAATTCGAGATTAGTTTTTGAAAAAACGTTTGGGGCCCAAGCTTTGAAAAAAATGCTTGTATACAGTAATTTTATTAATTAAACTATGTATATCTCTGTAATTTTTAAAGGTGAATTCAAAATTTCTATGGCATTTTACTCTTGAAAACACGTTCTTTAAAATTCGCGGAGCACAATTTTAGCATATTTTTTAAATTTTTGTTATTGTTTAGTCAACTGTCCGAAGACAGGTTTGAACCTCACAAGTGATACCAAGAAGGCACCACGTATGAGGCAACTAAATCAGGAGATAATGGGATAGGGTGGTCAATTCCTTTCCCCCTCCATTGCATAGGACTATATCACCAACTTGCTACATATTACACTAGTCAGACTTCAGATGCATACAAACAATTGTACTTCCTCTGGCACATATCAAGTGAGATGTACTAATTGATTTATTTTACGACTCTTTATCAACTGCTATGGTTATCTAGCATCTGAGTGAAATGAAGGTGATTATTTCAGCGGAATGAGTCCAAGGTCCATCACCGAAAGTTACCAAGCATTTGCTCTTAATGGGTTGAAAGAAAACGCCGGAAAAAACCTCGAGCAGGTAACTTGACCCAACCAGGATTTGAATCCGGACCCGCGCGTTTCAAGGTCAGACATGCTAACCGTTAGCCCATAGCGGTGGATCAATTTTTGGTATTGGCTTTCAAAATTTTAAGTTAAGGAATTTTATTTTAAGAATTAATTTTAGAGGTACTTTTATAGCTGAAGTGACATCAAAAACTTTTTCTTTGTATTTTTAACTACGTCCTGATTGTACCTATGTATGAAATGTAAAATATTTCCAAGGCAACTAAAACTTACGATTAAGTAAAGCCTGCATGGTATAGTCAAAAAACAAGGTACAATAAAAATGTAAGGAAAAAGTTTTTCATGTCACTGTAGCTCGATTAGTTAAAATGTGTCTCAGTAAAACGTACAGCAGAGTCCGTATAAATCATTTTCTGTCGGATGTTTTTCCAATTCACTGCGGGCTATCACCTTTACTGTTTAACTTTGCTCTAGAGTCTAGAATATGCCATAAAAAAGTCCAGGATAACTGAGAGGTTTGAAATTGAACCGGATGTCTATGCGGATGACGTCAATATGTTAGGAGAAAATCCACAAACTATTCGGGAAAACACGGGAAATTTACTTGGAGAAAATAAAAAAATAGATTTGGAAGTAAATCCCGAAAAAACAAAGTACAGTGAAACCTGCCTTTGCGGTCACTTTATTTAAACGGCCACCTGGCCAAAAGGCCAATTTTCTCTGGAACCAATTGGATTTTCCATAAGATCAATACAAATTCTCTCTTTATTTAGCGGCCACTTCATGCTTCGGCCAGCGGCCGGGGTCTCTTTGGATTGGAACCTGACTATAACTGTCACTGTCCAACAAAAATTTTTTTCACGGATACTATCTGACCTATTTTTTCGATGGTTAGAGGACAGAGAGCAATATCACGAGTACAACAGCTAAGTGTACGACAGTGCACCCTCCATATCTTGGGGTTAGTTGGTTAGTTTTATGACTCTTTTGTCACTTTCCACTCCGACCCTGCACAGCCATAAATTGTTACTCGTTTTTAAAGGATTGAAACACGGACGTTTTCTATCGAAAATGTCACAGTATGTTTTAGGTCAGTAGTTAACCATTCGAAATTTTTTTATTTTTTTTTCTCCTCTTTCCATCTTTTTCTATTTGGACCAGCTTTTACGAATTTTTCTTCTTTTCATTCAGTTGATTCAGAGGAACTGTGACGTTAGTTTGAGTCTAACAATAAATCTAGAGTGGTATTAAGTTTAGAGGTGAGACGAAAAATGATTGAAGAAAGCGAGAAGGGAACATCTGCGAGAAAAATTGCAGAAATATTCAAATGTGGAAGGACATAAATACACGGTATAATTAAGATGAAATATTAAAACAATGGGAGGAAAATATGCTTGGTGGCCAAAAAAAGAAGAGAGAATCTGTGTTTAGTAATGTGAATGGTTTCGTTTACGAATGGTTCAAGTGTGCGAGGGCGAAGAAATTGAGTTTTGAAAAGGCTAGTTGCAAGAATGAAGAGGCTGACATTAATATGCACGATTCTTGTACGCGCACAGTCCTAAAAAGTCAATGAAATTCAGTACTTTCATGCTGATTCATAAAAAACCGCAACCTTAATCAAGCGGCCACCTGATAAAACGGCCATTTTACAAGGTAACTTCAGATGGCCGCTTTAGACAGGTTTCACTGTATATGATTATATTCGTCACCTGAATGCAAGAACTAGATAACTCAATTTTTCCTATTTTGAGATATTGCCTATTTACTTATTTATTGCACCAAGGAATATGTCTTATTTTCTTTTATCTATTAGTTACATTGGAAAACAGATGTCCCTGGTATCGTTCGATCAGTTACCTAGTTCTTGCATTAAATTCTGTGTGATTTTTGTTATGCTCTAACAGAGATAATTAAAAAACGCAAATTTCGAGTTACCTAGTTCTTGCATTCACGTGACGAGTTACTATCGTTTGAAGAGGTGGAAAAATTCAAATATCTTGGAGCAACAGTAACAAATATAAATGACACTCAGGAGAAAATTAAACGCAGAATAAATATGGGAAATGCCTGTTATTATTCGGTTGAGAAGCTTTTATCATCCAGTCTCCTCTCAAAAAAGCTGCACGTTAGAATTTATAAAACATTTATATTACCGGGTGTTTTGTATAGTTGTGAAACTTGAATTCTCACTTTGAGAGAGGAAGGGTGTTTGAGAATAAGGTGCTTGGGAAAATATTTGTGGCTAAAAAGGATGAAGTTATAGGAGAATGGAGAAAGTTACGCAACACAGGACCTGACATAATTAGGAACATTAAATCCAGACGTTTGAGATGGGCAGGGCATGTAGCACGTATGGGCGAATCCAGAAATCCATATAGAGTGTTAGTTGGAAGATATGAGGGAAAAATATCTTTGGGAGGCCGAGACGTAGATGTGAGGATAATATTAAAATGGATTTGGGGGAGATGGGTTATGATTGTAGAGGATGGATTAATCTTGTTTAGGATAGGGACCGATGGCGGGCTTATGTGAGGGCGGCAATGAACCTCCGGGTACCTTAAAAGTCATTTGTAAGTAAGTAAACAATGGAAAAAGTCCATTCCACTCCTTCACCAAATGTCAGAGATAATATTTGACAAATACTTACTTACTTACTTACTTACTGGCGTTTAAGTAACCCAGAATTTCATTGCCGCCCTCACATAAGCCCGCCATCGGTCCCTATCTTGAGCAAGATTAATCCATTCTCTCTCATCATATCCCACCTCCCTTAAATCCATTTTAATATTATCTTCCCATCTACGTACGTCTCGGTCTCCCCAAAGGTCTTTTTCCCTCCGGCCTCCCAACTAACACTCTATATGCATTTCTGGATTCGCCCATACGTGCTACATGCCCTGCCCATCTCAAACGTCTGCATTTAATGTTCCTAATTATGTCAGGTGAAGAATACAATGCGTGCAGTTCTGTGAAAGAGAATCAGTGCCATTCCGAGGCTTATTTGAAGGATTCGTAAGAAGCTGTTTTTTACGGTGATGGGTTGTTAGCCCTTCGCCCAACCCCGCAAGCCGGAGGACCATCCCTCATCGGCCGTCCGCGATTGCTTATTCAATATATTCGCAGCTACCCTCCATATCTGGAGGCCGTCTCCTCGATCCGCAACCTGAGCCATGCCATGGTGATAGGGACCCACAATACATGGATACAGTGAAACCTGTCTAAAGTGGCCATCTGAAGTTACCTTGTAAAATGGCCGTTTTATAAGGCGGCCGCTTGATTAAGGTTGAGGTTCTTTTATGAATCAGCATGAAAATACTTAATTTCACTGACTTTTTAGGACAGTGCGCGTACAACAATCATGCATATTAATGTCAACCTCTTCCATTTTTGCAACTAACCTTTCCAAAACTCGCTTGCGGTACCTCAGTTTAAATTACTGGATAATACCTTGATCAAGGGGCTGGAGGTGTGATGTCGTATTTGGGGGAAGAAACACCAATTTCACGGATAGAGAAAAACAGAAAGAGGAGAACAAAAAAATCGAATGGTTAACTACCTAAAACATACTCTGACATTTTCGACAGAAAAAGTCCGTGTTTCAAGCCTTAGAAAACGAGTAAGAATTTATAGCTGTGCAGGGTCGGAGTGGAAAGTGACAAAACAGTCATAAAACAATAACCAACTAACCCTAAGATATGGAGGGTGTACTGTTGTACACTTAGCTATTGCTTCCTGTCCTCTAACCATCGAAAAAATAGGTCAGACAGTATCCGTGAAAAGATTTTTTGTTGGGCAGTGACCGTTATAGTCAGGTTCCAATCCAAATAGACCCCGGCCGCTGGCCGGCGCATGAGGTGGCCGCTAAATAAAGAGAGAATTTCTATTGAACTTAAGGAAAATCCAATTGGTTCCAGAGAAAATTGGCCTTTTGGCCAGGTGGTCGTTTAAATAAAGTGACCGCAAGGGCAGGTTTCACTGTAGTTCTAATAATTCAAAATTATTGTTCATAGTAATTGGTGTTAAAACACTTTTCTGGAGGAAAAGGTTAAGCAATGAAAACTTTCTGAAGCTTGAACCTTTGGCTTTGGATCGCAAAGAGATTTAAGCAAAATTTTGTTAGACCTATAAGAAGAACTATGTAACCACTCACGTTACTACGTATCAGGCACACAGACGAAGTTTTGTGAGAGATACTGACTTTGTTAGCACACCCCTGAGTACATTACATGCAGCGTCAGGGAGATAAAAAGTCGGTGTGATATTGAAGGGAGGGTTAAGATTACACAAGACGAATGATAGCAGCGAACCGGAAGAGATGCAGCGCGATGCAAGCCTCACGTCCGTTCCGTGTCGCACGACTCACGTGAAAAACGCAGTGTTGATGCTGAGGGGTGGATTTGTGGGGAGGCAGTTAAAAATTGTTGTGAGACAACTGGCAGCAGACAGTGGGTGATACAGGAACAAGACTCTCCCAAATATAAAAATACTCCATGCACCGTAAATGCAGTAAAAGTGACTTCTAGTCAAGACAGGCGTATGGTGCCTGAAGCTTATGAACGTAACAGAGATTTTTAGGAATGTCTTTAGATTATTCTTAAATAAAGCGTAAAAGATAAGAATAAAATAAAGCAAATAGTTTAAACAAATATAAATATAGATTGTTAAACAGTCGTAATAACCATAATCTGTCATTTACTCGTAGTTCAACCATAACTTTCAAGTTTGTTATTGTATGTTTATTATTATTTAAAAATTGGAGATTTATCCTTCGAAGAGGATGAAACATTCAAATATCTTGGAGCAACACTAACAAATATAAATGATACTCGATAGGAAATTAAACGCAGAATAAATATTGGAAATACCTGTTATTATTATTCGGTTGAGAAGCTTTTGTCATCTAGTCTGCTGTCAAAAAATCTGAAAGTTAGAATTTATAAAAGAGTTATAGGCTATTACCGGTTGTTCTGTATGGTTGTGAAGCTTGGACTCTCACTTTGAGAGAGGAACAGAGACTAAGGGTGTTTGAGAATAAGGTTCTTAGGAAAATATTTGAGGCTAAGAGGGATGAAGTTACAGGCTTCACCTAACATAATTAGGAACATTAAATCCAGATGTTTGAGATGGGCAGGGCATGTAGAACGTATGGGTGAATCCAGAAATGCATATAAGAGTATTAGTTGGAACATTCGAAGGAAAAATATATTTGGGGAGGCGGAGACGTAGATGGGAGGATAATATTAAAATTGATTTGAGGGAGGTGGGATGATGATAGAGACTGGATTAATCTTTCTCAGGATAGGGACCGATGGCGGGCTTATGTGAGAGCGGCAATGAACTGCGGGTTCCTTAAAGTCATTTATGTATATTATTATTAAATATTTTATTATTATTATTATTATTATTATTATTATTATTATTATTTCATTCGTAATTTTCTGCCCAACGACGTCTTTCACTGCAAACCCAGCAATCGCCAAATCTTTCCTGTTTTCTGCCTTCCTCTTAGTCCACGCATATGATCCATATATCTTAATGTCTTCTATCATCTGATATCTTCTTCTGCCCCGAAGTCTTCTCCCGTTCACCATTCCTTCCTGTGCATCCTTCAGTAGACAGTCTCTTCTCGTGCAGTGTCCCAACCAATTCCTTTTTTCTCCTCCTGATCAGTTTCAGAATCATTGTTTCTTCACCCACTCTTTCCTGTTTCCTGTTTCATTTCTTATTCTGTCTTTCCATTTCACACGCTCCATTCTTCTCCATATCCATAATTCAAATACTTCGTCGTAATATCCATGTTTCTGCTCCACAAAATGCCACATACAACACAAAGCACTTCACTAATCTCTTACTTAGTTTTATTTTCAAGAGGTCCGCAGAATCTGCTTCTTTTTCTATTAAAAGCTTCCTTTGCCATACAACTATTGAATTAGTTACAAAGTTTTCACGATTACATAGAAGGAAGTTCATTAATGAAAAAATATAGTGACAAGCCATGGGCATTATTTGAAAATGGTCCTACAGGGTTCCCTAGATTTGACACCTACCCTTATTCTAATTACTCTTTTTGTAGTAGGAATATACTGTTACTATCTGTAGAATTTCCCTAGAATATTATTCCAAAACTCAGTATCGAGTTGAAGTATGGAAAGTATATTGTTTTTAAGATATTGATAATTACTATCTCTTGCATATATCTAGTAGTAAAATATGCTGAATTTAGTTTGGTGGTAATTTCTTTAATATGATTTTATTATACAGTATATTATAATTTGATGAAAATTATATCACACAATGCCTGTAACATTTTGTATAACTGTAGTTTCAAATACACAGGGTGTTTCCGGGCTGGTGTTACAAACTTTCAGGGATGATGGGGAAGGGCACATGTATCAATTATTTGAGATAAGGAACCCTGGTCCGGAAATGACTGAGTTGCAATTTACAAGCAAAAATAATTGTGTGTAAATAGAATAATTTTATTCCTCTGTACACCTTATTTATGTGTATTTATCTATACATCTTACACATACTGTATTCATCTGACGTTGTTTACGTTTTCTACTTACAGTATTCCATTCAGTGCGCTGTCTGAGGGGTGGGGTCAGGAAACTACACTAAAGCAATGCAGATAGCTTAATGTGTAACGGACATGATCGGTCCTGATATGCACGTCTGTAGACAGCAGTGTATATGTACAAGTTGCAGTGTCCAGTCGATCAGTCCTAGTGAAATGGAGGAGTACACGAGAGCGGAATATGCAGACCTGATTTTCGAATACGGATGAAGCAATGGGAACAGTAGACAAGCTCACAGATTGTATCGGTGCAAGTACCCACGTAGGAGACATCTAGCCCATACCATCTTTCCACGGCTGTTCCAAAGGTTAAGGGAAAGAGGGCACGTTGTGCCAAATTACAATTCCATTTCCACACAATATTTTTGATTATAACTTTCGACTCAGTCATTTCCGGACCACGATTCCTTATCTCAAATTGATACATGTGCCCTTACCTATCATCCCTGAAAGTTTGTAACACCAGCCCGGAAACACCCTGTATAATTATTTTTTTCAGTGTGTTCATGTACAAGTCCCCTTAAACAGTGGATTAGCCTTCGTGTATAATTCCTATAGCAATATAATTGAAAAATAGGCCAAACCTTGAAAGCAGACGAGAATTTCGTAAATTAATTCCAAGAACAGGGATTTCATTGTTAAGTAATGCCTGTCACAAGCAATTCATGGGCGTTGCTGTTCGGGTTATTATTAAAGCAAAATGTTGTCACTTTGTGGAGAGAAATGTGTGGCTCTTAAGTGACAAGATTTACAGATCCGCTCCTCAATGACTCCAACGCTCAGAAGCAGTCTCTAGAGAAATGACATCAAACATGTGGCTAATGAATTTATTTTATTTGCCGCTGTAATGATTTACAGCATAGCTGCTGCGCAGTATTTCATACACAGCTGTAAAAAGCAGTAATTGCTTCAGTATTTATAATTACGAGCTTCAGAATTGCAAAATATTGTAGGCAATTTCAGTTGGAGATAGAGTAATCATGGCACTTCGTATGTTTCCTGCTATAGACCATTGTGCTGGCTATAGATTTATTTAACGCATTCATATTTTTGTGGTGAAATAGAACTGTAATTATCTACAGTTGTTACTTCAATACTTTAACCTCTATTCACTAAATTTAGACCCAAGTTCTATTTGACGCAAAAGTGAACATTTGGTGTGTTTTATAGTCGAATCAGAGATTGCAGAAACAGCACTATTTGTGGCGAAATGAGTTTATTCGAGTTTCATGGACTGTTGATATAGAGCTATCATTGCATTTGGAGATCTGTGAAATCCTGGAAGTGCGCAGAAACAACTCATGTCAAAGACATGTGCCGACACATTGTTTCCGATTCCAGACGGCAAAAATCTACGACTCAAGGATACAAAAATTGATGCCACGGAATGACAAATGTCTCAATTCTGGTGGTGAATACGTTGAAAAATAACCCAACAATTGCTATATCTATTCCAATAAAACTTTCCATGAAATTTTGTTCTCTTTCTGTAAACGGCCCGAGGGAAACTTGTTTTTTTACGGCCTCGTAATTGCGCTCGAGTGGTCAAAATTTGTGTAAGCACTTCTTTTGACATTATTAAAATGATGGAAGAAAAAAGATTAATTTTTTTATCTGCCTCTCCATGAGAATGATTGCTTGTAAGTACAAAGGAGCACACCATATTTACCTTCTCCATTAGCATATCCAGACAAAATCGTGCCAATTCAAAGACAGAAGCTAGACGATATACGCAAACTAATGCGTTACATACCTCATGAATATCAATAATTTTACAATAATATTCGTCAGTGGCCTATTGTGAAAAAATAAGTTCATTTATATGCTGAACTTATGTGTTAAGTACACAGTAGGTCTATGCATATATTATATCCCTGATTTGACAAATAAACTTCAGTTGAACTGAAATTATTATACTACAATTTTGATTCCTTGCAGAAACAGCACATGTCAAGTTAATATATATTGATTTATTTCGTTAACAATTCATTAGATTCCAATAAATTTGGTATAAAACGACACATCTATTAGGCTTCTGTCTGAAGAAACCAGTACTATAATCAATGATGTGGTCTACCACCAGTAATACCGTTTTTTGTGTCTACTGAAAAATTTAGTTTTCATGTTTCTGCAATTCCCGATTCAGTTATATTTTATCTCAAATGAAGTCTTGGTTCTTCTACATCAGAATATCCTGCTATAATAAATGTTGCATATTCTTGCCAATTTTTTTCAGTTGTTAATAACAGTAATAATAATAATAATAATAATAATAATAATAATAATAATAATAATAACTCATTTAGGTCTATTTGTCATTAATTAGAATAAGAATTGAAGTAGAAAACAAATAAGCGAAAAGAGATCAGGACCGCATAAAGCAAATTTTTCAGGAGAACAATTTGAAAGTTTGACCCTGATCGTTAAAGGAAAAGGAATTTCAGAACGAAATATTTCATTTACGTGCCAATTAGATGACGTAGTAGAACAAAGGAATTAAATGAGTCCTTCGTCTCTTGTCCTAGATCTTTAACAGCTAGAAAAATATATTTTACGTCTCAAATCCACGTTCATATCCCAGGAGCTAAATTAGAATTTTCAAACTAAGAAAATTGTATCATCCTCCATTATAATCCATTAATAGGCCTATGAAGCAAATACCAACAGAATGTAGGAATAGTACACATGGTTAAAAAGGAGCAAAAATGTGCCTCTACCTTAGGGTTCGAACGATAGCTTTCCATCCTAAAGATGACACTAACCTTCAGGCTACACCTTTGATGTCAGAATTCAGACACGCCCCCTGTACGATTATAATTATTGGGTAGGAGTTTTTATCAAGATAGCGGAAATGCATTGAAGCATAAGAAAGTGAGCTGCTACAGCTGTTGAGGAGAATCTATCTTTAAGTGAGGCCACGCATCGGCAGAGAACTCCTGATGTATATTTGGCAACTTTCCGGTCTTGTGGGACAGCTGAGTTTACTGTTGAAGGAGGAAGGAGGATTGTCAGGAAGGAAGGAAGGACAGCTGCTCCCGTGAGAAGGGAAGGGTGCTGGGGTGCACAAAGCTGAGGGTAGATTTCGATTTTCTTATAAAAGAAGAAAGTGTTTGGATGTAAATATGTTTGTGCTATGAATGCATAAGTGAAGTTTCTCAGTTCGAAATTTTTTTCCAAAGGAAGACCTATAGAAAGTAAACAGGGGAATGAGTTTATGCAAAATTTCAATACATGTTGCAGAATTGTTCGTCTTTCTTCAGTTGTTTATTGCTTAATATGATTCTCTACTATACAGACACATGGTAGCATCTCATTGACATGGACTCGGCACATTGCTGAATGTCTGAGATAATATTTGGTAAACTGACTAATATCATGATTAGAGAGCGGAATTTTAGGCCCTAAAAAGTGGCATTTTAGGCGCCTAAAATAGGCTGTAAAAGTCCTTTATTTAGGCTTTATAAAATAAAAAATAGGCTTTTTTTTTTTGTTAAAGAATGTCACTAATATGAGTTTTTTTTTCATTCACATTTCCATGGCTTCCTTAACAGTAGATGATCAGCACCTATTGTGGCTATTGTGTCGCTGACTTACAAATGGTGAGAAAAAAGGAAGGGTTGTTATCTGTCTTGGAATGTAAGAGAATGCTTATTCGGGTACAACCCAGCGAGTTTGTGTTAAATTGCTGACAGGCAGAGGAAGATATAATAATAATAATAATAATAATAATAATAATAATAATAATAATAATAATAATAATTTGTCCCACAGGAGTTTTTTTACATGCGAGAAAATCTACTGACATGAACCTGTCGTATTTATGCACACTTCAATGCTATTGACTTGGGCCGTGATGGGATCGAACCCACAACCTCGAGCACAGAAAGCCAGCGCTATATCGACTACGCTACCCAGGCCAACTAAAAGTTGGAATTTTAGGATTGAAAGATTGTAAGAATGAGAAAGGGTGGCCCGGAGGTACTTCTCTGTGTTGTTCTCTGCTAGGAAAGAGTTGTTATCCATCTTGGAATGTAAACGGTACAGGATGTTAAGAAAAACAGTAAATAGTTACGAAAAATGATGCACAAATTTCGAAAAACTTAAAAATAGGCACTAACGTTGAAATAGGCATTTTAGGCACCAAGAAACCCCTTTATTTATACCTATATTTTGATGAAAAATGTAAATATTAAATCTCAAGCCTGTGTGTATCAAGGAAAAAAAATAGGTTTTTGCCTAAATTCCGCTCTCTAATCATGATCTACTGTTACTGTGAACACATCTGTCGTAGTAGTTGAAATACCTTTATGTACTGAAAATTCATGTTACCATTTGTGAGAAGTATTTGACATCTGCCGTAGATGATCTCTTTACATCAGCGATATCAATAATGGTTTGAGAACGTGTTTCACGCATTGTAAGTAGAACTTTACGAGTTCGTTTTGAATGTTCTTAGATGGCCACATTGCACATTACCATCTTAACCCTTTCCGCTCGAATGAATCCATTTGGAATCACTATGATTTGCCTGATGATTCCATTTGTTATCCTCAGAAGTAGTTTAGTTCTTTACCGATAGAGCGCAGCACCCGCCATTTCCTTGGCCAGCTGTTATTAGGAAGAGGATTGCTTTGTTTTTGTATTATGTTTCTCCATGGTGTCTGTACAACCTATGCACACATAAATTGAGGTCAGAAAGGATTAATTACAGGCCCCACACCGTAACGTTGTGGTCTAAGGCCTCATGCTAAGGACTCGCATTATGGAATTAGCGTTGGTTCGAGTCTTTATGGGGAGACATTTTTTTGTGAAATTACGACCAGTGTATGGAACCTGTATGTAGTTCCGAAACGTTAGAAACGCCAAGTTCCAGGACATGGTAGAATACCCAAACGTCTGATCACATTCACTATGGAAGCCTACAAACGTATATAAGGCCATCTGATTAGTCTTGAAATTGATTGCATGTTTTTGATTCCAAATAAAGACCTGTCAAATTTTTAATAAAATTATTGCATTGCATTTGTGTTATTCCTGGGTAATTTGACTTACAAATATTGAATATGAGCAAAATTCGGTCAATGATTTAGAAGAAATTGCTGTAGGCCTGCACAGATGGACGGATGGATAGGCAGACTTCATGCCAAAAACCACTTTTGAGATCAGAAGAGTCCACACCTGTGGAGTAACGGTCAGCGCGTCTGGTCACGAAACCAGGTAGGCCGGGTTCGATTCCCGGTCAGGGCAAGCTACCTGGTTGAGGTTTTTTCCGGGGTTTTCCCTCAACCCAATACGAGCAAATACTGGGTAACTTTCGGTGCTGGACCCTGCATTTCACCGGCATTATCATCTTCATTTCATTGAGACGCTAAATAACCTGAGATGTTGATACAGTGTCGTAAAATAAACCAATTAAAAAAAGAGATCAGAAGTATTCAAAACGTATTTCCTCGAACTCTCTAAATCGATTTTTTTTATCATTACAATAACTTCTTATATTTTATATTTCATATAGCTACTCTATTGAGAAAGTAAAAATGAGTGATTTTAGAAAGGCATAGTCTTATGACTATGAAGTCCGTATGAACTAATGCAGTTTGTGTAAAGGAAAGAAAAAGAAGCTGACGAAGACATGTTTATGATTTTACCGGCCCAATTCAATATAAACGACCAACTTTTCAGAAGATATTTTGTTAACAATTTTATTATTACGGCGTATAGGCTATGATTTAAATAGGAAAGCTCTTGATTAACTTCCCTTGAAGCAAAAATTCTGGTAAACTTTGCGAAGACAACGCTGGATGGAATTTTCTCTCTGCTAAGAGGCGTATACATATGCCGATGTAGCAGGCGCTCATCTGCCGAGATAAGTAGACACTCAAAAAGTTCCAGCAGCAGAAAACAGTCGAAGAGCTCGCGGCGCGGGCTAATTCCATTACTTAGGAGGCAAGACAACTGCCTGTCGCATGCCGCACATGCTCGCGTGTGCGCTTCCATGTGGCCAAGGAGCGGCCGGCACGTGAGTGAGTCACGGGCCCTTTTTATTCTTCTTTTTAGTAATTTAGGGTAAAAACCAGAGCGTCTGCTGTAAGAAGGGGGCGGAGTATAGCGTCTTAATGCTATATGTCTTAACTACCGCCTACGTATAGCTGGTCATGTAACATGTGTTAATGTCATCACCAGGTCTTCCTCTTGTAATCAGTGGCGGCTAGTCGTAATCAAGAGTGTCGTCGTCTTAATTAAATGTGCCCTTTGAATGCCGTCATTATTATTTGGGCGTGGAGGCGGGAAATGTGCCCGACTTCTCGTGTAGTCATTTAAAAGTGGAATATTCTAGTAGGAAAAGTAAAACATTAAATGACAGCTCTGATCATGAAATTAAAATGAATTCTTTTCAACACTAAGTTTTAGATATGGACATAAAATTTAAGGAAAGGTCTACATCTGAAGATTTCTCAGTCTAAATAACTATTTATTTAAATTAAATAAAAAACACGTCGATTTACATACTGAGGGGAAGTTTGAAATCAGTGATAATCGCATTTTAGATATCAGCCCCTCAGCACCAGCACCACCGTGGGGGAGGGGGTAGGGAAAGTGAGGAGATAGAAGGAGAAGGAGAGATATATATGCGTGTGTGTGTCTACTTCTTAAAATATAAGAAATTGAGTTATAAGCCAACAGAAACTCCCGTCGTTCTTAGATTACCATTAAGCAATAATAAATCGATTATTTAATTATAAGACCAAAATAATTCTGTCACAGATTTATACTCAGTAGCAAACTGATTATTCAATTGAAGGGTTTAGAGCCATAGTGGGCCAAGCGCCATTTATTAAAAACGGAGAAAGCAAGGGTTAAAATTAAGTGAATACCATAGTTTAATGAAGATTGACATATCATTTAGTTTTAATGTGTATACTTTATATTACTTCCTATATGTTTCCATTGAATTATGATAATAACTTCATTTTAACCCTTGTTTTCTACGGTTTTAGTAAATGGCGCTTGGCCCACTATGGTTCTGAACCCTTCAATTATCAGATTGATAAAATATGAAAGTGAATATATTTTGTAAGTATTTGGTTTTGAGATTTTAGACTTTCACGGTAGTTATATTCTGAAGAATAATAATGACTTTTCAAGCTTAGCTACGTTGAGATTTAATATCTGCAACGTTTCAGAACCATCTGCAGGTTTCATCACGTCCGAATTACGTATAGCTACTACTGAGACTTGAAGGATCGCCAACTCTGTTGTTCAATTTTCCAGCCAGACATTGCGGACTATAAAGGATAGATTTTCGGCAGAAAGTCACTGATGATAGAACGTGTGAATAGTTTCGAAACGTCAGAGATATCAAGTGTCAATACAGGTTGGAAACCAGAAATTCTTCTTCTGGACATTTCGACTTATCGATATTGCATTCCTAGCAATCGATCATTGCTATCGAAATCGTGGTAACTTTCACATAAAAGGGATGAAGACTTTGTTTTGTGAAATGTTACTACTTACATTGCGGTCAGTTTAACCATCGTTCATTGTCTCCGTTTTCTTTCTTCAGAGTCGCTCCTGCGACGACCACCACGTTGCTAAGCTCAAATGTCGTTGAAAGAAGAACAAGAGATAGGATCACGCAAGACCGTAATATATACAGAGCTGTTGAGTGTAATGACATGTCTTAGGATTGCTGTATTTCTCCTACACATCTTCCAATTCCTAGGCCTGGTTTCTTCAACCTTTGTTAAAATGCATCTAACATAGCGATAATTAACCTGTAAGTTAAAAGTATGAATTGCTGTTAAAAATATTGCGTTTCTTCAACTTTACATTTCACATTTTAACATTCTGTTTGTTAACTCTCTGTTAGGACCAGAGATTCTAGAGTTTAACCATAACCTATAACCAAGTATAGGCTCACTTCTGTTTTCTGAACTCTGACAATTGCGATTTTAGCTTGTTTCCGTTGTTTGATTCAGAGAGGATAGAAGTCTTTATATTCTCTCAGGTTTGATTTCTGCTTTTTTCCTCGTCTGTATCACAATAGCGTGGAGCGGCGTATTGGTATTGCTGTTATGAAATGGAAAACACTGGAACAAAAAGAAATCGTGGGACTAATTTCTCTTCGTTCGAAAGAAACCTTCTGCTGGAAATTATTTCGCAGTATAAACCAATTAATGAGAATAAACAAACAAACAGATCTAAGTTGAAAGCGAAAAGTGAGGCTTGGCAGAAAATAGCGTGTACCTTTGTACGAACTTGTGGTCTGTCAAATCACAGAAATCATCCCCTCTGTTTATGTATTCACGGATATTATTTTCTAAATAATCCAGATATATAAGTTCAGCATCTAATGCACCAGCCATATTGGATACTTCTATGCTAACAGAGAGTTAAATGATTTAACTGCATGAAATTGGGCAGTTAAATTAACATAGGTTTTAACAGCCTGTTAGTACTAACAGTAGTTGAAGAAATGCTTCAACTGTTAAGTTTACAGTTAAAATGGAATAACATACTGTTATAATTTAACAAAGGTTGAAGAAACCGGGCCTTAGTCATCTTTGTTAAGGACCTTACTTATAAATAGACGTCGGATTTTTATGCACCAAATATAGCTAAAATGTACATGTGATATGCAGTTAAAATCGAAAAAAAATGCACTTAAATATGTCATTAAATCTAATAAAAATGTTGCTTATTTAATATAAATTCAAGTTAATAGGCTGCAGACAATATTTCTTACAAGCAAACGTTCTGATGGGAGAAGATAATAAAGTTACATTTTTTCTTCCACCATGTTAATAATGTCAAAAGGAGTGCTTATACAAATTTTGGCCACTCGGCCGCAATTACGAGGGCCGTAAAAAATAAGTTCACCAGGGGTCGTTAACAGAAAAAAAAACACAGTTTCATTGGACAAATTTATTGGAACAGACACAGCAGTTGTTGAGCTATTTTTCAACATATTTTCCACCTGAACTGAGACATTTCTCATATCATGGGATCGACAGAGAGGTGCAGACGCAGTCAAACGCTGGTTCCGATCTGAGGCGGCTGACTTCTACGACACAAAAATTGATCCCATGGTATGGCAAATGTCTCAATTCCAGTGAGGGATATGATAACAAATAGCGCAACAATTGCTCTATCTGTTTCAATAAATATTTCCATGCAATTGTGTTCTTTTCTATAAACGGCCCAAGGGAAAATCACTTTCTGGACGGTCTCGTAATTGCGGTCGAGTGGCCAAAATTTGTATAAGCACTTCTTTTGACATTATTAACATGGTGGAAGGAAAAAAAATTAACTTTTTTTATCTGCCCCCATCAGAAAGTTTGCTTGTTAGTGGAATTTTGCAACTGGAATTCACGCTTAGAACTACACCCACGCTGACAGCTTCTAAGCTCATCAAGACAATACATGATAGATCCATCCTACGTCTTTTTATGCTCTCACAAACTGGTTGTTACCGATAGACAGTGTGCTAAATATGTATGATAAATGTTCATATTTTATCTAAAAATATGTATGTTTAAACCTACAAGGTGATCACTGATCAGTAAATGATGTCGTTAAGTTCAGGAAGTTATTCTTTGAGACATTTCAAATATAAAAGTTTAATACAATTTTGCTAGTTTTTTTATTTCTTCTCGAGATAAAAATGGTTTTATATCAAATATTTCATACCGTGTTTTGGGAAAGTCATCGATTTAATTTCCAACATGCTCAGTCAGTTTAAGAGAGCGGTGTATTATGATAATAAATGATTGAAATAATTTTAGTTTTATCCTTTAAATGTGCAGAAATTTGATCTGAACAAATGTAACTTTTCATTTTGCAAAGAAATTTTTAAATGTTACATTTGTTCGGATCAAATTTCTGTACATTTGAATGACAAAAGTAAGATTCTTTCTTTCATTAATTATCATAATACACTACTCTCTTAAATTGACCGAGTATATTGGGAATTCAACCAATGGTTTTCCCAAAACACGCTATGATATGTTTCATTTAAAACAATTTTTATTTCGAAAAGGAAGCAAAAAACGAGCCAAATAGAAGAGTCCACTGCAAGAATGATGGATGTCATTTGGAATACATTTTTCAGGAGAAGCAATTGAAAGTTTGAAATGCTTAGCGCTCAAAGCTTAACTGTGATTTTCCGATCATTACTGGACAATGACTATCAGTGTTAATGCCATATAACTCTCTATGTAGATTCTATATATCTTAAGCTATGCATTGACAGTCTTGGTTCATTTTCGACAAGAAAGTGACATCCATCATTCTTGCAGTGGACTGTTCAATTGTATTGAACTTTTTTGTTTGAAATATCTCAAACAGTAACCCTATGAAATGAATACATAAAATTACACAATATATAGCATGTGCAATGTTTAAAAAGCTTTCGCTTATAAAATATCATAAGATAATAAAAGATCATCAGTGTCTGCGTATCACTAGAGTGTCGGATTTTATCGCTCTTTAAAATGTATAGCCTTCGGGCGGGTTTGAATCCGTGAACTATAAATGGAAGGGTTACGTAGGAGACACCGCTGTAGCTCAAGCGGTAGGCGCGTTTGCTTGCTGATGGGGAGTTCCCGCTTGGGCTTATTACCTGGTTGGTTTTCCAAACTGTAAAGCGAATGTCAGGCAATTCCATGACGAATCTTTGGTCTCATATAGCCAAATACCATATCGCTATCATCAATTTCATGTACGCCGAATAAGTTTGTATTTGATACCATTCCAGGTAAATTTACCACACCACAATGTCCAATACACAGAACGTCCACTGCAAAAATATCCATAACTAAAACGTCTAATCAGATAAGGTCACTAGTCAAAATATCCAATATGCAGAAATTTCCAGAAATTAAAATGTCGAACATATAGAAATGTCCAATATATAGAAATGGCCAGAAATCAAAAAGTCCTATATATAGAAATGTCCACAAGTCAAAATGTCCTACATAGAAATGTTCAGAAATCAAAATGTCGTATATTTAGAAATGCCCAGTATATAGAAATGTTCAGAAATCAAAATGTCCTATATTTAGAAATGTCCAGAAATCAAAATGGCCTATATATAGAAATGTCCAGTATATAGAAATGTCCTATATTTAAAAATGTTCCAGAAATCAAAATGTCCAGTATATAGAAATGTTCAAAAATCAAAATGTCCTATATTTAGAAATGTCGAGAAATCAAAATGTCCTATATGTAGAAATGTCCAATATATAGAAACGTCCTGTATTTAGAAATGTCCAGAAATCAAAATGTGCAGTATATAGAAATGTCCACAAGTCAATATGTTCTATATAGAAATGTTCAGAAATCAAAATGTCCTGTATTTAGAAATGTCCACAAGTCAAAATGTCCAATATACAGAAATATCCAGAAATCAAAATGTCCTATATTTAGAAATGTCCAGAAATCAAAATGTCCAATATATAGAAATGTTCAGAAATCAAAATGTCCAATATATAGAAATCAAAATGTTCAATATAGCCTACAGAAATCTCCAGAAGACAAAATGTTCAGTAGGCCTATATGATATGTACAGAGACGATTATTCAACATCTTTTTTCGGAGAGATACATTGCCAATATTCCCACTTCTATGTGGAATTCCTATAAAATAATGTTGCAAAGTGATCATAGAACCTGGCAGGTTTCCAGTCTAAATAAAAAAAATGGTTTGTGGACATCGTTAGTATTTGGAGATTTATAGAAAACATAAGACAAGAACTGAATGAGACAGAGAATGCCAAATGCAAATTCACAATTATCACACAAAAGTAAGGCACCCGTAACCGATAACTATATTACAAATCAACGAAGAATTGATGAATTGTACATATACATTCAATATGAGGACAACAATAATGTGAAACAATATTTGCGGGCATTTTTATTTCATATGATGTTGCATGCTGATACCAATACAGCACAAAATTAGAAACCAAAATTTGTTACAGAATATTGCAAATTTAGCTTACATTCTTTTCATTTTTGTTAAATTATTAATTAAAACATTTACTAAATACTTTTATTTTGACTAAATGATGATTTATGTGATAATTTTGTTGTTCAAGGACATTTTTGAAATTGAAGTCTTTTTAATCACTTTGCCAGAAATTTTTACTGCTCATCCATTTAAAATCAAACCATGTTAATGTTATAAATTTGAAAAACTGGAGTTTCATTTTGATATTAGTCTCGTCGCTCTAATTTCCGGCAGCCAATCGCGTTGCAGGTCGGCATATTTAAATGTGTGCGTCTTTGATAACGTTGAAGACGATATTTTTATTGGCTCGATAAATTTAATAAATCGTCCGCCATTTTTTGTTGGCGTTCGCAAAAAGCACACGAAAACGTTATTTGCCGCTCAATTATTTGCTGAATTTAATAACGTTTGATTTTTATCATAGGAGCTACGACATTTAATGTTTAACTTTGGAAATTTTGATGCTGGGCAACGAAAGAACAAAAATTGGAACGATTTTGATACTGGACTTTTAGAGCCTTAACTTTAAGACGTAGCAAAGAGGAGGAGTCACGCCGGGAATAACAGCGTCGCGACTATAGTAATTTCATACAAAGAGGATGTTTTATCTAATGAACAATAATTGGACAGATTTCAAAACACATAATTCAGAGGCAAACATTTAATAACTATTGAACAAATTTTTGATATTGTTAATTTAATAACGTTGGAATTTTGATATTGGCCTGAATAATCTCAATTTTCTATTGGACATTTCTGATGCTGGGCATTTTTTAAAAAAGTTAACTTTAAATACGCACAAAATTTTAAAATTGTTACAGAATATTGCAAATTTAACTTACACATTTTTATTATTAATTCACATTTACTAAATTTGGGCATTTTTATGATAAATGCATTTAACTCTGGACATTTAAGATATTGATTTAATGGACATATGGACACTTTTTATACTGGGCATTTAATTTGGACATTTGACTGGGGACATTTTTGATACTGGACATTTTTGCAGTGGACATTTCACAGTGGACTAATTGATTGATGAATGTTGATACAGCGTCTTTAAATAACAGACTACAATAAAAACAAAGAAAATTTGATATTACATTAAAATTATTCGATATATACTATAACTAAGATGAAAATTCAAGATTACCAAATCAATTTAGGAAATAAATACTAAAAAAAGTATTACAGTAAAAGGAACTGGCCACGCTACCTCATTATCTCCTGGTCTAGTTGCCTCATAAGTAGTGCCTTGTTGGTATCACTTGTGAGGTTCAGACCTGTCTTTGGTCAGTTGACTAAATAACATTTAAATGCAGAAGTGACCACTTATAACTTCTGCACCAGAATGGCAAGGATGAAAATGACGATGACAATAAAAATAATAAATAGGTACCGGTATTAATTAAGTGCATGATTATTTATAATATGAAACTGACATAAAAATACCTATGTGAATGAAGAACAATATTCTTTGTTAGCGGATAACTGATTATAAAATGTTGTTTGTTCTTCATGCCCACCCACGAATCGCGTGTCCTCTTTTTGTTTGTAGTGCCATTAGAAACAATTTAACATCCTTCTTCGATGGTTAACCTCTGCAACTTGAAATGGCTGTAAGTAATGCTGAATAACTGCACTGAGTAACAGTTTCCTTTAGCTGCTTTTTAGTTTGTTATTTTTTCCGCTGTGCTTTTAGTGTTTTCGTGACCATGGCAATTAATAGCGGAACTTTTCACTCGGAGGTCTGGAGTTAGTGACCTGATCACACTCCATGTCGTATTCGGTGCATAGCGGAAGAAGCAGACACAAAAATTTGAACGACATGGTCAGTTAGAATTTATGCTTCGATTATATTGTTAGGAAAAATAACATAAAACTATGGGGAAAGAAACAACGGACATGTAGAATTATTACTAACAACAAAAGGTATGGCTCTTTAAAGAATGGACACTGAGCGAATATTCCTGTATTTTGTTTCTCTGTGCGCCAGCGTTTAGTTCTACTTTCAAGCACTAGAGGTTAGTGTAATCGAGCATACGCTAAGATAATAATTGAGAATAGAGTTGAGACACAGGACCCAAACATCGCCTACTTTATTGCATAATCCAGTAACGCTTTGCTTCAAATAAATTCAAGTTAACAGCTTTTCCTTATTTCTCAATGACAAACTAGTTGTAATAATAATTTTTTATATTTCAGATATAATAAATTTTATTATAAAATAATATAATATATTATAAAATTGTGTATCAAATTCGTTTAATATTTGTATATAATATAATATAGGTATATGGTTTTAATTCTCATAAGAGTTTTGTTTTTCCATTTTCAGTGCTATCAAATCATTACATATTTTAATTGTTGAGGTTAACGTCTCAACTCTCATTATAAAGGAACTGTAGAGTCTAGACATTACAGTTAATGACGTATTTATTATTTTATGGGTCCAATTTATTTTATTTGAGTACATAATGTACCTAGATGTATTAATTATATGTGTTATATTTCCGCTGTGTCGACTGCTAGCTGGTGTGATGTCAGCGCCAACTCTAGGGAGAAAGCAGAATCTCACGCTCTAGCTGGCTTGGAGGTCATTGAAATCAGTCCGGCTACATCAAAGGTACCGACGCGAAGTGTCCATTCTTCATAATCCCTATTCGCTGTATCTACAGCAAAATTATCGTCTGTAAAAATGTACATTGCAATGTACATCGCCATCACCATTATTCAATTTAAATTCATGGCTAAATGGTTTAATTTGCAATATATATATATATAAAAAAAAAAAAAAAAAAAAGTCCAAGACATTAATTATTCAGATTATTTTTACCTATCTGCTTCTATAGCAATCAGTGTTTCTTTCTGGCCATTACCGCAATAAGCGCTGCAGACATTGGGCAAAGACTATTTTTTCCTGCTTAACGATGCTTCATCGAAGAAACAGTCTAATAAAAGTTTTGTAATATTTCACATGTAGAATCATCTCTTAAATTTTGATGCAGAGATTACCACTCATCCTGTATAGAATTATAATTAAGTTCAGTTAGCTAGTTTCTTGAATGATGAAAATTAATTTAATAGTAGGTTTGGAATTAAATTCCGAAAAGACAAAGTATATGATTATATCTCGTGACGAGAATATTGTACGAAATGGAAATATAAAAATTGTAAATTTATCTTTTCAAGAGGTGGAGAAGTTCAAGTATCTTGGAGCAACAGTAACAAATATAAATGATTCTCGGGAGGAAATTAAACATAGAATAAATATGGGAAATGCCTGTTATTATTCCGTTGAGAAACTTTTATCATCGTGTCTGATGTCAAAAAATCTGAAAGTTAGAATTTATAAAACAGTTATATTACCTGTTGTTCTTTATGGTTGTGAAACTTGGACTTTCACTTTGAGAGAGGAACATAGGTTAAGAGTGTTTGAGAATAAGGTGATTAGGAAAATATTTGGGGCTAAGTGGGATGACGTTACAGGAGAATGGAGAAAGTTACACAACGCAGAACTGCACGCATTGTATTCTTCACCTGGGAACATTAAATCCAGACTTTTAGGTGGGCAGGGCCAGAAATAAATACATAGAGTGTTAATTGGGAGGCCGGAGGGAAAAAGACCTTTAGGGAGGCCGAGACGTAGATGGGAAGATAATATTAAAAAGGATTTGAGGGAAGTGGAATATGATGATAGAGAATGGATTAATCTTGCTCAGGATAGGGACCAATGGCGGGCTTTTGTGAGGGCGGCAATGAACCTCCGGGTTCCTTAAAAGCCAATAAGTAAGTAAGTAGAATCATCTCTTAAATTTTGGTGCAGAGATTACCACTCAATCTGTATATAATTAAGTTCAGTTAGCTAGTTTCTTAAATGATGAAAATTAATTTAATAGTAGTTTACTGGAACTATGTTATAGGGATCAAAATCTGAATACAAAATGTAGATCTATAGATATAATGAGAATGATATTAATATTATGGGATTTAGCGATTAGAGGATGAAGTTACAGAAGAATGGAAAAAGTTACACAAAGTAAAACTGCACGCATTGTATTCCTCACCTGACATAATTAGGAATATTAAATTCAGACGTTTGAGATGGGCAGGTTATGTAGTACGTATGGGCGAATCCAGAAATGCATATAGAATGTTAGTTGGGAGGCCGGAGGGAAAAAGGACCTCTGAGGAGGCCGAGACGTAGATGGAAAGATAATATAAAATGGATTTGAGGGAGGTGGGAAATGATGGTAGAGACTGGATTAATCTTGCTCAGGATAGGGATAAAAAAGAGGCACCGAACTTTAGTTGATATCTCAAAAAGTATAACGTATAGCTACGTTAAAATCGGCAGCACTTTGAAGAGAACAACCGCCAGGATCGCCATCCGTCCACCGTAAATGAACACGAGATGGCAGCACAGTCTCTAATGCAATTCAAATGGGTATTATGACGTGACTCCTTGTGTAACAACTAGATGGCAGCGTAGTAAACCTGACAAAAGTTGTTACCTCAAAGCCTATAACCCCGACATATCTGTTACATATATGATCTAGGCGTATAGCCATAATTCGATATGTTCGTGTTTCAGTTCCATTTTTTTGTAACTCATTCCAGACAAATTAAATGACTGTTTCTGACCAGAAAGCATAATCAGTGACTCCTAGAACACATGGCATGCGATGAATGCTCTCTGGCTTTGTATTCTAGAAGGCATTGACACAATGCCATCTATGTAGATGATTTTATAATGTGGACAGTAATTTGTTTTTGTCTACCAACGCAACAATACTCTTCGGAACGGCTTAAATAAAGTATATTGTATAGATTCATGTCGACGACAAAAACTACACTAATATCAGAAGAGTTCGAAGTGTATGGGAAAGTTCAAGGTGTTTTCTTCAGAAAATTCACAGTTCAACAGGGACAAAAGCTGGGTCTGAGGGGATGGTGCATGAATACAAATCGAGGCACCGTTTCCGGAGTCTTGGAAGGGGATGCGGAAATGGTGGAAGCCATGAAACAGTGGCTCCAGAACGTGGGCAGTCCTCAGTCCAAGATAGAAAGAGCCGAGTTTCGTAATCAGCGCGTCATAAACGCCTTTACTTTCAAAGATTTCAGTGTGAGACATCAATAATATCTTATGATGTAAGTGAAATATTAATTGACCTGTCCTTATCAATTCAATGTTCAGATGTACTCGCAGTAAATAAACTTTTTGTTATCGGTTCTGGTCCAGGTGGTTTTATTTCAGATATTCGTGCAAGTCAACTAGGAATTCATACTGATTGATCTCATGTTGGTTTTATGACTCAGTTTAAGAGGTCGTAATTCTAATTTCTAACCATCTTAAAGTTGTAGGCTATATTTATATGTGTGTGAATAGTGGGAACAGATGCATTATAGGGGCCAATCTTCTTATTGGTTGAATGGTATGAATGCTACTATCGATATGTATTGTTGTTATAGTCGACGTAAAATATGTTGCCGACTTCTAAATTAACTTACTTACTTACAAAAATGGCTTTTAAGGAACCCGAAGGTTCATTGCCGCCCTCACATAAGCCCGCCATCGGTCCCTATCCTGAGCAAGATTAACCCAGTCTCTATCATCATAACCCACCTCCCTCAAATCCATTTTAATATTATCCTCTCATCTACGTCTCGGCCTCCCTAAAGGTCTTTTTCCCTCTGGTCTCCCAACTAGCACTCTATATGCATTTGTGGATTCGCCCATACGTGCTACATGCCCTGCCCATCTCAAACGTCTGGATTTAATGTTCCTAATTATGTCAGGTGAAGAATACAATGCGTGCAGTTCTGTGTTGTGTAACTTTCTCCATTCTCCTGTAACTTCATCCCGCTTAGCCCCAAATATTTTCCTAAGCACCTTATTCTCAAACACCCTTAACCTATGTTCCTCTCTCAGAGTGAGAGTCCAAGTTTTACAACCATACAGAACAACCGGTAATATAACTGTTTTATAAATTCTAACTTTCAGATTTTTGGACAGCAGACTGAATGATAAGAGCTTCTCAACCGAATAATAACAGGCATTTCCCATATTTATTCTGCGTTTTATTTCCTCCCGAGTGTCATTTATATTTGTTACTGTTGCTCCAAGATATTTGAAATTTTCCACCTCTTCGAAGGATAAATCTCCAATTTTTATATTTCCATTTCGTACAATATTCTGGTCACGAGACATAATTCTAAATTAACAGTCAGTTTTATATTGTTGACTTGTAGCCTACTTCAAAATGGAAATAACGGCTGTAATAGTAAAATATATTTTCCCTGGACCAAAAATATAATACAAAGTGACTAAAATCACATCAGTAGTAACAAACTGTTTTAAGTTTTTTAACTTAATTTTTTAATTTGGTAGCATTTAATGCTTATCGAATATCGAATGCTAAAAACGCTAATCGAACCATTACTTCCGCTGACCTTTTTTTTTTTTTTGCGTATAATGTGTGATGGTTGGCCCCTACAATGCATCTGATATTGCAATGTAACGAGAACAAATTGTTTTGAAATTTTATAATCATGTTAGTAACAGTCCGATAGGCAAGTAACAATTTATTATTTTATGTAAGAGATCAATGATTAACGTTTTCGGCAATATTTGCCATCTTCAGATCAACGATATAACACATGATTATAACACACAGTGATACATATTTGTAGAAATTCAATTAACAATATATACAAGTTGTTCGCGGGATAAAATATGTGGTTAAAATGTAACTTGTTTAATAGGTTAAAATTAACCAATTATGTAGCCAACAGCTTTGTATCATTATGAAACTAGTTGTACATAGTGATGAGCAGAAAATCACTGACCTGTGATTTTATCACGGTGATCGAAAAATCACAATCACACCTGTGATTAAACAGCTCTTTAAACAGTGATCACAGTTCGAGAGCTAAACTGCTCACCAGCTGAGACAGTTCACGTTCTTTACTCACTGCGTGCGCTGCGCTGCTGTATGCTCCTAGTGACAACACTGGGAACAGCTACGCCCGCGAACTGTGAGCGCTCGATTTTAACAATACATTCAGTATAGCCAACTCTGTAGATTTCAGGCTGATCCTGGCAGATTTCAATTTCTTAAAGCCGGAAAATATACTGTTGTCAGCCGACAGCCGAAAATCTGGCAGGTTTACTACAATGCTTAATTGATTCCATTATTTTAAGCAGTGACATTATTAATTGGCTACACTAATCAACCGGTAAAATTACAATAATAACAAAATTTTACCAAATATGACAATGATTTAAAAATAACAATCTTTCATTCATCTTCTGAGTGATATGTGAATTCACACACATACACACACACACACACACAATGTCAAAATTACTAATTTTCCATTTTTTCCCTTATAATATTTCACTTCAGGAATAGTGGACAACATCAAATGGAAATCATTATATTGAGTAGCCAGACGACAAATGTTCAGTTTGTCTATAGCATTAGATTAAATGAATGAATAAATAATTAGATAAATGAATAAGTAAAAAATACTGACTTTTAAATCTTTAATCTGTTTTTAAAATGATGAAACGCCTGTATTTACATCTCAGTATTGTGCTTACACTTGAAGAGTCCACTGCGAGAATGATGGATGTCATTTGGAATACATTTTGCAGGAGAAGCAATTAAAAGTTTGAAATGCTTAGCGCTCAAAGCTTAACTGTGATTTTCCGATCATTACTGGACAATGACTATCAGTGTTAATGCCATATAACTCTCTATGTATGTCTTGAGCTATGCATTGACAGTCGTGGTTCATTTTCGACAAGAAAGTGACATCCATCAATCTTGCAGTGGAATCTTCACTTGACTTCTGTGGAGTACAAACACATAACCTCAACAATTTCTCGCCCTCACCTACCATGTGCAAAATATCGAGAGCACTGAAACATCGCAGTGAGACGCTGTGTTGAGCGGGGAAGAATGAACTGTTAAGTGTTCACCTCGAATAAGTTCGAGTTCAATCACTGTTTCACTGTTTAAGAATACCGTGATCATAAATTAGCAATCACAGGTCGAACAGTGATCACAAGAGAGCAGTTTATCTCATCACTAGTTGTACATATTCTTCCGTTGGAAAGTATTCTCACGTTGTGAGAGTCAGCTTTGGCTGAGTTTGAGTGATGATGAGGAGTGAGGAGGTTGCTGTATTCCTTGGGCTAGTTCGGCTGTCAGCAGCTTATAGTTTGTTGCCATATCTTTGGACAGCTTTCAGCAGCTCTCAAATCATATGTATTCATTCACTACTTAGAGTAGCAGATACTTTTGTAATTTTTATAACCGTTTCTCGTCATTGTGTTAGTGATGGCTGTAAGAGGTGATGATATAAACTGGTGTACGTATCGGGGGATGATTGAAACAATTGAAACAAGCTAGATTTCCTTTATGTCCCCGCGCTAAAGACAAGAAAACAAAATTAAAAATTATCTTGTGTGAAGTGCAACAAACTGGCATGCTGAGAACACAGGAGAGATATCTGCGTTGAATGTGGAAAATGGGGATGTTCTTATCATGCAAGCCTCAAAATAATACTAAGATTATTTCCAAATTATGTAATATTGTTAGAAACATGTCTCTTCTAAAAACAGTATATTCAATTTGTATGCAAATTGTGTATTATTATACATCCCAACTATTTGTTATAAATTTTTAAAACTCATGTGTGAAAAATAATATTGTGTTACCAGCAATCTCTATGATTTAAAAATAAAGAAATTACATGATTTTATAATTGATCAGTTATCAGCAATTTTCAAGCACTAACATTTTCATTATAGTTATTAAGTTCAGGAATTCTGTAATTTTGAGATTTTATAAAGTTAATTTGTCTTTTCAATTTTAAATTTATTTTTTCATAATCCAAAAATCCTTGCATAACATATCCATAAAGAATATAATAAAAAAAAGGCATTGTACACAACAGGCCCAAAAGAATATGTGGAGCACTGCCTGCTGGATCACATCCTATGGCTGCTTATGCTGCCTGCTCAATCAAAGTTATTTTACTGCTAGGTGGCTTATCCAACCAACCAACACCTTGTTGCACTGGAAGTCTATATGAACGGAGATCAAGCTGACTTGCTTTTGACTCCTCCTTTAATTTATAACACTTTGAAATTGTTCATTCTAGTTCTTCAGTCCTTGATGTTAATCCATGATGAATTTATAAAAGATGTGGCTGGTATAACTTGGGTTATTTATTTTTATTTATTTATTTGATGGTGTCAATAAAGACAAGTTCCAGGTCACGTGGATCCTTGCCTTAACCAGAATATTGCTTATAACATGAGTACGTAAATGAAGTGTGACCATCTTCTCCATCAGAAACGGAGACTGGTAAGCTGGATGTGTAGGTAAACTTTCAGAGTCAATGATTTTTGCAGAAACGTTTACTTGATTGTTCACTGAATGCTATGTGTAATTATGGTTTAATAAGTGGATTAGGATGTGTCTGTAGTAACTTGGGTTTTATTCTTTGTAATCATTACCTGCCACCTAGCGGCTGTTCGCGCATAACCGTTGATTGTGCAGGCAGTTTATGCAGGATGTGATCCAGCAGGCAGTGATGTGGAGTGACTAGTAACCCCAAGTATACAATCAAAGCTGTAAAAAAGAGCGTGCCGTCCAGGATTAAGATTTTTTTATTATTATTTTTTTATTTTTAGAGATAATAAATTTTACAGGAGAAAAAGTTGGTGCAAAGGGCTAGACTCTGAAAGAGTACCCAAAACGCTCATTGCATTTCCGCGTTGAATAGCAATACTTAAGCGTTGACGAAAATAAGTAGTGCAACGACGATCACCAGTAATGGAGATCAAAATTTGGCCGATTTGAGATACCAAAACTTTAGCGTCATGACTCCAAGGACCGAAGGTCTCCACAGCAAATGGGACAAAGATACAATTATCTAAAAGATGAGCATATTTATTGACTTTCTTCTTGACGGCTAATTCAGCAGCAGATGCTGCGCGTCTGGAGGTATTCGGCAAGTGAGATGGAGCTAGAGTGTCAACGCAAGTGGAATCCCAAATTAAAGATTTTCCTCTTAGACCATGGAATTAAGGTGAGACCAGCGAATAGGGATTATAAAGAATGGACACTTCGCGTCGGTACCTTTGATGTAGCCGGACTGATTTCAATGACCTTCAAGCCATCTAGAGCGTGAGATTCTGCTTTCTCCCTAAAGTTGGCGCTGACATCACACCAGCTAGCAGTCGACATAGCAGAAATATAACACACATAATTAATACATCTAGGTACAATATGTACTCAAATAAAATAAATTAGATCCATAAAATAATAAATCCGTCATTAACTGTAATGCTTAGACTCTAGAGTTCCTTTATAATGAGAGTTAAGACGTTGACCCCCAACAACAATTAAAATATGTAATGATTTGATAGCACTGAAAATGGAAAAACAAAACCCTTATGAGAAGTAAAACCATATACCTATATTATATTATATACAGATATTAAACGAATTTGATACATAATTTTATAATGTATTATATTATCTTATAATAAAATTTATTATATCTGAAATAGGCTATAAAAATTATTATTACTACTAGTTTGTCATTGAGAAATAAGGAAAAGCTGTTAACTTGAATTTATTTGAAGCAAAGCGTTACTGGATTATGCAATAAGGTAGGCGATGTTTGGATCCTGTGTCTCAACTCTATACCCAATTATTATCTTAGCATATGCTGGATTACACTAACCTCTAGCTCTTGAAAGTGGAACTAAACGCCGGCACATAGAGAATCAAAACACAGGAAAATTCGCTCAGTGTCCATTCTTTATAATCCCTATTCGCTGGTGAGACCAGTTCGTCACTGAGAAATAAGGAAAAGGTGTTAACTTGAATTTATTTGAAGCAAAGCGTTACTGGATTATGCAATAAGGTAGGCGATGTTTGGATCCTGTGTCTCAACTCTATACCCAATTATTATCTTAGCATATGCTCGATTACACTAACCTCTAGCTCTTGAAAGTGGAACTAAAAGCCGGCACATAGAGAAACAAAACACAGGAAAATTCGCTCAGTGTCCATTCTTTATAATCCCTATTCGCTGGTGAGACCAGTTCGTCACTGAGAAATAAGGAAAGGCTGTTAACTTGAATTTATTTGAAGCAAAGCGTTACTGGATTATGCAATAAGGTAGGCGATGTTTGGATCCTGTGTCTCAACTCTATACCCAATTATTATCTTAGCATATGCTCGATTACAGTAACCTCTAGCTCTTGAAAGTGGAAAAACGCCGGCACATAGAGAAACAAAACACAGGAAAATTCGCTCAGTGTCCATTCTTTATAATCCCTATTCGCTGGTGAGACCAGTTCGTCACTGAGAAATAAGGAAAAGCTGTTAACTTGAATTTATTTGAAGCAAAGCGTTACTGGATTATGCAATAAGGTAGGCGATGTTTGGATCCTGTGTCTCAACTCTATACCCAATTATTATCTTAGCATATGCTCGATTACACTAACCTCTAGCTCTTGAAAGTGGAACTAAAAGCCGGCACATAGAGAAACAAAACACAGGAAAATTCGCTCAGTGTCCATTCTTTATAATCCCTATTCGCTGGTGAGACCAGTTCGTCACTGAGAAATAAGGAAAGGCTGTTAACTTGAATTTATTTGAAGCAAAGCGTTACTGGATTATGCAATAAGGTAGGCGATGTTTGGATCCTGTGTCTCAACTCTATACCCAATTATTATCTTAGCATATGCTCGATTACAGTAACCTCTAGCTCTTGAAAGTGGAACTAAACGCCGGCACATAGAGAAACAAAACACAGGAAAATTCGCTCAGTGTCCATTCTTTATAATCCCTATTCGCTGGTGAGACCAGTTCGTCACTGAGAAATAAGGAAAAGCTGTTAACTTGAATTTATTTGAAGCAAAGCGTTACTGGATTATGCAATAAGGTAGGCGATGTTTGGATCCTGTGTCTCAACTCTATACCCAATTATTATCTTAGCATATGCTCGATTACACTAACCTCTAGCTCTTGAAAGTGGAACTAAAAGCCGGCACATAGAGAAACAAAACACAGGAAAATTCGCTCAGTGTCCATTCTTTATAATCCCTATTCGCTGGTGAGACCATCGGGTCATTTACCATCTGCGCGACTAATACCTGATGGTTCCAAAAGAGACGGGAAAAGGGTTAAGTAGAATATCTTTAATTCATAATTATTAAATTACTGCTTTCGTCATGTCGCATATGTCCCATACCGTGTCTTGAAAACCTAAGTTCCTAATTGAAACAGAGCTTCCGGGCTAAGATGCCGTGGTCTACTGGTGCTGACGTTACCAGACGTCAGCACCAGTAGACCACGGCATCTTAGCCCGGAAGCTCTGTTTCAACTAGACACCGGCCGTGAAAGCCTGCATGGTAAGACTAAGTTCCTAAGTTTTCATTTATTATATATCATATAATATTGGAAGGCCTGAAAGGCACATCTTGTCCAGAGTCCTTGGATATCCACAGATTCTGATCTTGTCTGGAAACTTGCGACATCTGCTAGTGAATGTAATAGTATCGATTGCTGCAGTGTTATGTTGAAAGTGTTGCCATGGTGATGTGGAGTTGTTTTTAATACACAAGATCTAGTTATTTGACATGTCTTCTCAGATAATTGCAGTTGATTTTGAGGTTTTCGGGAAAGTGCAGGGTGTGTCCTTCAGGAAACATACGGTACTACGAGGAAAGGAACTCGGCATTAAGGGATGGTGCATGAACACAGACAGGGGCACTGTAGTTGGTAGACTTGAAGGACCGCCGGATAAAGTTGAGGATATGAAGAAATGGTTGAAGACATCTGGAAGCCCCAAATCCAGAATTGACAGAGCGGAGTTCAGAAATGAAAAGAATGTGAGTCGGTATTCTTACTGCGAGTTCAGAGTTCGTCACTAGTGAAAGAAACACGTTGACACCAAGCGTAGTGCGTCTATACTGTCCTGTTTCGAAACATTATAAAGTAGAATTTTGTAAGTTTCGATTTATTATAACCAGAAAATAATGTAATTCAAAATTGTTTTCACTTTCAGTATTGCTCAAATTATAATGCATTGAATTTTTTATGCAATAAAAGTAGTAAGTACATTTTTATAATTTTAGATTAACTTTTTTCCGGTAAATTGGAGTCTTCAGTAATATTTCAAGGACTAATTTTGGCCACAATTTAATAAGATTAGAGTGTTATTTAGTGTTTAAAAATACATTAAAAAATCATTCAATAAATATTTGAAAGCTAAAACAATTAACATACTTTTCACATGTAATAGATCAAGGACCACATAAACTTCTGTCCGCGAGCCATTTTCCGAGCCATTAAGATTTCTTGTGCTGTAATTAATATATAATTATGAATAACAAGGTGTAATCTGATTTCTTGAGTTTACTATCTAGTAATAAATAAATAAATAAATAAACAAATAATAGCACATTATGCAACGAGCCTATAATGATAGTAATTAAGAATCGAGTATGGATATTTATGAAACGAGCGCAAGCGAGTTTCATAATTTTCATACGAGCTTCTTAATTACCATTATAGGCGAGTTTCATACGACTTTTTATGCTCGACCATATTTCTAACTTGAAATTACCGGTATTCAGATGTATACATTTTATTTGAATTGACAAGATCGGAAGTGACCTTGTTCTAGGTCGTGAATTGTGAGATGTGCGCAGACGCGAAAGTATTGATTTTTTCCGAGGAACAATAATGTCATTGACCTTGACGTAGTCCCGTTAAACTTGATAATATTATAATATTATAACCTTGATTATTGAATTCGACATTGAAAAACGAGATGACAAATTGAATTTATTTGAATATTATTTGCAATTAACGCTAATTATTATAGTAACAGAACATAACCTTCTGCGACAGTATTGGATTTCCAGCCTCCGTGACTTTTCGCTAATTCTCTTTCGATTGCATATCCGAGAATAATCGATACTTGCGGTTTTATAACGGTACAAAGCTGACTTGTCATTGGCTGAACACATGTAAGCTGAGTTATCATTGGCTGAAGACCTGTACTTTAATGAGTAGGTGTACTTTAATGACATGCATTAAAGGACTGCTACCAGGTGTATAATTAGTACATTTCGGCATGGTCGAGCATAAATAAATAAATAAAAGTCATTCAGCAAATATACAGTCCACAGACAACGTCAAAATACAAATTCAATAACACAGGCCTACAAAGCTGTTGAAATAAAATCAAAATAAATATACAATTGCCAGATAATTACCAAAAAAAAAAAGATTAAAAGTGTTCAAAGAAATGGTATAAGATCAGGTTAAATGTAAAATAAAAGGAAATTTTATAATTATTATTTTCATTTAGTAATAAAATTAATCTAAAAATTAAAAAGGATGTAAAACTATGACATTACATCTCATTGTATTCCCATTGATTTACATGAAGTTAAAACAATGGTATCTGAAACGTAATATTACTAAACTCATTGATACTTTAGAGTGGATTTGCCATCAGTGCCTTTCTCACTAACCTCCTGAAAGTAAAATATGACTTATTTTTTATATTCATGGGTAAAGACTTACAAAGTTTATATGGTATGGAAATAAAACTATTGCTTGTAGTAGCCTACTATATTTGTCCTTGGTTAAATATGTATCAATAAATAACATTCTAATTTAAATCTCTAATTTAGTGTGCGTGTAACGTAATATGCCTGAATTGACCAATCTTTCATAAGTCTGGACGTCCCTGTAATATACGCTCCATTCTGTTGTGCATTGTAGTATTGTATATAGATTATATCGTTGTGGTCAGTTGCTACATCAACTTATAACAGAAACTTATATTACATTGGCAGAGAAGTAATAACCTAATACGGTCTTCTGTTTTATTATGCATTGGACTATTATACGTTCTGTTGTTAGTTACGAACTTTAATACAGTGTTGTAAATACACGGCGAGTAATAAAGCCACCGATGACAATGTGCAGAGAAGTTACCATGTTAAAACGAATTCAAATTTAAAACAACTTGTGTGATGTAATTCCCATATATACTGGGTGAACCGTAAGTAATGTCATTAATTTCAGAGGGTTATTCTTTGAGATATTTCAAACAAACAAGTTTAATACTTGCTCGTTTTTGCTTTCTTTTCGAGAAAAAAAAATATTTTATATGAAACATTTCATAGCATATTATTGTGATGTACATACGATATTCCCGTGCAACAATAATTATATGCGTAAATAATCACTTAGTGATTTAAGACGGCGATTATTCCGTCGGATCCCGACCACTTTGTCACTCGTATTGAGTGCACCTCTGCACATAATGTGTTGGACATTGTGCCACTGTCGCACACCTGTGACACAGTGCATAAGAGTTGAAAGTAAGAGGTGGAACTTAAACTGAGAGGATTTAATCCGGCATCGGATGTGGCTTAGTGGATAAAGCGTCAGCACGTGGAGTTGAAAACCCGGGTTCGAGTCCCGGTGTCTGAGAGAATTTTTCTCCGCTCCACCCATCCTTCATAATTTCAGAGCGTGTTTTGGGAAAATCACTTATATAATTCCCAATATGCTCAGTGAATTTAAGAGGGCAGTATATTTTGATAATAAATGATTAAAAGAATTTTAGTTTTGTTTAAATGTGCAGAAATTTTATTCGAACAAATGAAACTTTGCGGTCTGCAAAGGAATTATAAAATGTTATATGGTAGATTATGATAAAGATCATGATGTAATATTAAATTAATAATACAATAATTGAGCAAAATAGATCGTTACCCACTCAGTGCTGAGTCACAGTTAAAACCAAGGTCACAGTCTAGTATATACAGTCACGAAGCTTGAGTTACTATTTCGCATTGTCTGTAATGAGGCGATATTAGCGATCCTAGTGGTTAGCAACTACCTGTGGATGCATATTTACTACGTATTGAGCTTCGTGACTGTATATACTAGACCAGTGATGTCAAAGCAAGCGCATTTTTCTGACCTTGACGTCGTGCGCGGGCAGCAAGCGCTAAGTATGGAAAGAGGAAAGGGTTGTGTATATGAATAAGCAACCTGTTGGATTAAGAAAACAGCGGTGCACAAACTTCAAAAGGAACGTGAAATTTTATGTCGTTATTTTTATATGGCTTCTTTCTGTTTAATATTATCTATATTATCTGTAAAACAAAAGTATTAACACTGATTTCTTAATATTGCACTTGTGTTTTAAATCTTAATAACATAATAGAGAGTTAAGAAGGAATATTCACTTTAATTCCATAGTAGTATAATATTATACTGTATTAAGTGGATGAAACACATCATTCATAAAGAAAGTGATATTCCAAAGAAAGAGATTTGAGTATGACATGATAAGTTGGAATTTATACTGATGGTATCTTTAGCCTTACAAAAGTAATCAATAAACTAATCAAAACAATATTACAGTGCAAAGCAAGTTGCCTAGGTACTGTATCTGTTTTAAGTGTAACTAATATTACGTAACAAAACTCTTATCGCATTATACTTTTAAGGTGATATTTGTGAGCAACTTCCTATCATCAGAATATTAAATTATTTTCTCGAAATCTGCTGAAGCTATAGAGCTGACATTTTTACAACACATGGGCACGTATCTTTTGCTTATGACGTAACAGTAGTTGCTTTTTAATTTAATTCATTTCCTTACAAACAATTTTCATGCGAATATTTTCAAAATTTTCAATACACTATCTTCAGTAATACGTATATACGGTATATTAGATTTACGAAAACATTCTGTAAGGCTACTAAATAAATAGGCCTATACCTGAAAATTTCACTTTTCTATACGAAAAGTTGAGAAAATATTTCTTTTGGATAAAAAAATCGAACTTATGGAAAATGAAGATTAAAACTTTCATTCTTATAATGCACTTATACTTCTCAGGCAAATCTAAAAATTAAGATGGATACAGTTTTAATAAGTTCTCTTCCCTTTATCTATTGAATCAGTGCTGGCCATCCCTGAATATAGCTCGACCAAGCGGCATATACCACCTCTTTCGTCTGTCTCTTTCCTTTCCGCTGTAAAGCGCTCAGGCTCTCCTGGGCTCTAAAGCGCGCGCTTGCTCCTGTGGGCATCAATTGACATGCCTGTACTAGAACACTCCAAAAATATGAGCAGTGTTCATTTCACACTATAAGGATAGGCTACGTTGCGGCCGTACATATACGTGGTAAAACTGTAATGTTCATACATATTTAGAGCTATGAATTAACATTTGTATACTGTAAATTTTAGGAAATACTGCATTGCATAACTAGAATCGAAATGTTTCTTTAAAATAGTTATGTCGGTATATCTAAACATGACACAAGAATAACATTTTTGGACCAGCATACAAATTTATGCGTGAAAGGAGCGGAAACAACAACCAGTGGGGTGTGCTGTGGAATTCCAATTGTGTGCAATTGTAATCGAATGCACGGCGATACCAACAGGTGTTGACAGCAGCGTCTGAACCTACAGAATCGATCAAAATATTCGTGTGAAACAGGCGTTGCGTTCTTCCTGACTCAAAGCAATTGTGAAACTAATTTCCTGTGTCTGCTAAAGGAGGATATCGGCCGCCTGATGAAGCTCATTCTTAATAAGGAAGCAACACGGAATAATAATTGACTGCACAATCAATATCAGATCTAATAAAAACTAACTGTGAACTATATATATTATTATAATGTACCGAAGCACATATGATATTTCCATGCAGATATTCTGCGTCATCATACGATGAAAGAGCAATGGAACGGAGAAAAATTCTCTCCGGCGCCGGGATTTGAACCCGGGTTTTCAGCTCTACGTGCTGACGCTTTATCCACTAAGCCACACCTGATTCTACCCCGGCGTCGGAAGAATCGTCTCAGGTGTGGCTTAGTGGATAAAGCGTCAGCACGTAGAGCTGAAAACCCGGGTTCAAATCCCGGCGCCGGAGAGAATTTTTCTCCGTTCCATTGCTCTTTCATCGTATGATGACGCAGAATATCTGCATGGAAATATCATATGTGCTTCGGTACATTATAATAATATATATATGATATGCGTAAATCACTTCGTGATTTAAGACGGCGCTTATTCCGTCGGATCCCGGCCAACTAGTCACTCATTACGAGTGCACCTCAGCACATGTGTGGACTTCGGTCCTAGGTTCATAGATATCTATGACGTAGTGCAGAGGGCGGCCACCAGAGGGAACCCAAGAGTTGGAACTTAAAACTGAGACGATTCTTCCGACGCCGGGGTAGAATCAGGTGTGGCTTAGTGGATAAAGCGTCAGCACGTAGAGCTGAAAACCCGGGTTCAAATCCCGGCGCCGGAGAGAATTTTTCTCCGTTCCATTGCTCTTTCATCGTAACTGTGAACTGTCATGCATATTATATTTCCTTTGGACTAATTCATTCAAATGTCATTGAGACAAAAACAATGAAACAAGTCGAAAAATAGTGATTTACGATATGAGTATCGTAACGTTTCATATTACGAGACTGGAAAGTCAAACGAGGTCGCATGCCGAGTTTGATAACCAGTCGAGTTTTGTAATATGAAGTTACGATAAGTATGTCATACATGTTTTGTTCACTTTGATAAAAAATTAATTTTTTAGTAAAGGTAGCCTAATTTCATTATTTTTATTAGTTTTGAACATATTTGTTTGTGGAGAGGCGATTGTATTATTATTAGTTTATTCTTGCGACAGGCGATTCAAAATGAATGCCAATTTAGCAGAAGTTAGAGGAGTACCTGGTCGCTCTTTGGACGGATCCCGGTGCAGACATGGCTGCCCGGAGACTGAAACCCTTGCCCACGTCCAGGGTCAGTGTAACAGAGGTTTCCTCCTCCGAAATGTCAGACATCATCATGTTCGATCCTTAATTTCAACTGCTTTAAGAAAAAAGTCTTGGATAGTAGAAGAGGAAGTTTTTTGCCTTGCTAGTAATGGCTCCTCTAGATGTATTGACATCATAGCGTATTCCCAGACTACCAAGAAAGGATATATAATTGATCCTACCATAAGGATTGAAACGGGGAGTAGCCAGCCGGAGGATGTCAATAAAGAAAAGATCAACATTTATCTGCCAAGAGTTGATTACTTCAAAGCAAAATACCAGCTTGAAGACATTGAGGTGATTGGTCTTCTTATTGGAGCTCGTGGTGTGATTCCCAAGTTCTTTGAACGCTTCAGGAAGACTTTTGAACTACCACAGACACTTACCGCTGACATCATAACTTCAGTTTTGAAACGCTCTTGCCAAATTCTGAGTCATCATATTCACTCTGTTTATTTTTTTTTTTCTTCGCTTTATAATTCATATATGTTTATTTTAATTTTCTTTCAAGAAAATTTATGTAAACATTTAATATTGTGAAATTCATGTAGGAGAGTATACTGAGTCCTTCTGGGCTACCTCCAATGGGAGGCAGTTATTATCTTATCTAAACAAACATTGTTATGAGTTCAAACAAGGATTCAAATAGGCCTATTGAAAATGCTGCAAATTCTGCAATTGAATAGTAACATTAAAAACCCTCGTAAGATATGAAATGGAATTAAAAAATTTGAATAATGGTGTTTCACGATAATGTATAAATTGTGTCAAATATATTGTTGTTGATGTTTATAATAAATAAAACCAATTCCATTTTATTTAATTTAATGTATGGTTCACATTGCGCAACCAGGTAGGTAATGGCAGTATCATTACCTAACTAGTTGCGTAATGAACGTTTTTACAACATTTTTATTACTGATGTAAAGTCCACATTATTTAAGGTACTTGCGTTATCATAATGATCTGCATTGCAACAGAAAGAGGCAGAAAACAAGAGACATTGGTTTGTAACGCAAATTAGAGAATATTAAACTATAATAAAGTTTTCTGGACATGGCGTGCACAGCGGTTTGGGGTTGAATTTTATAAATGTGTGAGAAAAACGTCTGTGGGTCGAATCCTGCCTCAAGCACGGATATTTTGTTTTCCTTTGATACGGAAGAAGGGCCCAAAGGCTAGCAAGGCAGGCTCTAATGATCCTGTTGCCTTACCCCTCCTATACTGAAATGGATTTTTAAAGTCCGAACGGTTGCGGTTTTTTTTTTTTAGATATTGGCCCCCGATACTTCACCTGAACCTATTTAACGCTATTGAAGATAATAGATGAAATGGCCACCGGCGTGGCTCAGTCGGTTAAGGCGCTTGCCTACCGGTCTGAAGTTGCGTTCGGGCGCGGGTTCGATCCCCGCTTGGGCTGATTACCTGATTTCCGAGGTTTTCCCCAACCGTAATGTGAATGCAAGGTGATCTATGGCGAATCCTCGGCCTCATCTCGCCAAATATCATCTCGCTATCACCAATCCCATCGACGCTAAATAACCTAGTAGTTGATACAGCGTCGTTAAATAACCAACTAAAATAAAAAAAAATAGATGAAATGATAAGGAGAAGGTAGAAAGTTCACAAGAAGAAAACTTCCACGAAGAAAGGAGAGAGGATGTCCGATCTTTAATAAGCCATGATCTTCAGTGTGCCGGTTCACACATTACAGCAGTCGACGCAACCACGCAACGAAGATTCAATTAAGTATTGCTATTCGGACCCATATCATCAATGCTGCTGTTTTGCACAGTCCGACATAAGCGAACCTCTCACACCTACAAGTCGAACGATCCGACCACATGACTATTGCGGGAAGGCGACGAGTACTACCGTCGTGGCCAGCCCTTGTGAGAAGTCTCGAAGACTACAATAAGCCAGTATATTTATGTGAGACTGTGGTAGGCAGATCGAAGTGGAGGAAAATTTCCATTGACATTAAAAAGTAGTTGAAGTTGCAGAAGAGAGATTTTCTTTTGAATATTACAAATGTCAAGACGCACAAAGACTAGTAGATCATATAATAGTAATATGCGTTACAAGAGCGGTATGTTGACGTTTTCATGTTCGAGGAATAGATTGAAAAGGCGAAACGTAGTTGAGCTTTTTTAATTTCCGAGAACATGAAAACAAACATACCGCTCGTGTATCGTACATTATTTTGTGCGAAGATCGTTTATTACATACCTGAAAGAGGAATTTCTAATTAGTTGCAATGAAATCTCCATCTTGGTTTCTGTTCAATGACGGCAACTTTGGAAAACAAATATATCTATCTTCAACATTGTTGCTATAAAATGTTTTCTGTGTTTACTATACTCCAGCAGGCCGTGATATACGTCTGTATTTTTTTTCCCCCAGTCTATAAATGCGAACTTAAAACAAACGGTAAGGTTATGTAATGATTTATTTTTCATTTTAATATTTTAACAATATTATTTATATAACATATCGCAGTAATAACATCGGCATCTGGAATCTTGTTGATTTTTTCACGGCTTCCTTAATGTTACTTGCATTACAAATGCAGTAACTTTTGTGGTGTTGTAGAGTTTACTTAATTTTTGCAAATATTTAAAAACAATAATTAACATTGCAATTTAGGTGAAATTGCAGTGGTAAGTTTCCAATTTATAATTATTACTATGTTAAACGTCTCTAAAAATAATATGTTAAAAGTCTAAAGCAGTAAAATGAATATGGCGCTTAAGCGTTAAGAAGAGGGAAATTGTTGTGTGTGTTACGTTGGGAATACTGAGTGTGGTATTTCACACTTACCGCGTATTGGTTCTGTGCGGAAAACAAGCAAATACGCACGATCTCGCACAAAAATCTTTTCGCTGTAAGAAAAATCCTAATGTAAACAATAGCACGTGACTGAAGTGAGGCTTCATTGGCCGCTGTTTGGCGCCATAGATTCTCAGTACGTGTTCCCGCCTACTGTTGTACATTCTGTTCCATGTTAAACATTTCCCGTTACTCGTCAAGTAGGCCTAACCTCACTACTATGCATTCTTTTGCTTAGGAGACATTTACTTTATAATTACTGCAATTAAATTATTTTTAAGTCTTATGTCTTCACAATGGGCAGTTGAGGGTACAGAAGCCATACTTCAGTACCACGTGCTTACGTGAACAACTAGGAGGTCAAGTGACGGCAGCTTGTTACAGGAACAGACTACTTCGGTATTACTGTTGGTATTCATCCGCGTTCATAGTAAATAACATAATATAAAAGTAGCTTTTGTTTTACATAGCGTTTTACATATGAGTAAAGTTAAATGTTTCATCGTATTTAACAACTAGAATTCAATATTTTATTTTCAAATAATACAAGATTATGGTTTCCAAATACGAACTATATTTTCCTGCGTCATGTGAGTGTTTCGACTGGGAGCCAATGACGGGTATGACAGCAACGTGCTTATGTTTACATTAGGATTTTTCTTACAGCGAAAACAGTTATACGCCTCTTTTATGCAAGTATACTCGTCTATTTCTCTGTCTGTGTCTACAGTAAATGTAATGTGTTCGTGTTTTCGTTAAATATTCAGTGACACACCGCATGTTTTAAGGGATTAAACATGAAATGGAATATCGATGAATAAAACAAAAATCTCTTTCGTATGTAGGCCTGCATCATGAATTAATACGTACCGTAACTTTCCGCTTATATTTACCATTAAGATAAGGGTTGTTTTCACACATTTTACGGTAATCCATTAGGGAGGAGGAGGAAATGCTTATTGCGAGAGCGAGCAACACAATGGAACCTGTTACTGCACATCTTTTATCAGAGCTTCCTAGTGACGCAATAAAGCTTTATTGTGGAGCACTTCCTGTTAACATTACACACGTAACAACCCTTATTATCTCTTTAATATGCCGTTTTCAGCTTATTTCTGTTTGTTTCGCCTTTTGTCATGGTATAGAAAAATATTGTTAGCTACAGTTATCAGTTCCACTGCACAGTTGGAGCAAGCAGAAAATTCAGGTTTAATTTCTTCAGCATAAGTTTTTGCTTAATTCACCATTTTAGAAATTATGCACTGTACTAACGCCCCTTTTATCTTATGAACCGTTTTGTCATGCTTTTCGTGTGTTAACAAGCAACAAGGACAGAAATTCATTAATTTTTAAGTTAGTGACGGAAATTTGATCGCCTTAATCCAACCGTCACCCTCTGGATAATTTCAGAGGAGGAGGTGCATCCATGTGGTTATTGGAAAGTACACATACTTCTAATAAACTTTAATAATAGTAATAATAATAATAATAATAATAATAATAATATCCTATCTATCTATCTATCTATCTATCTATCTATCTATCTATCTATCTATCTATCTATCTATCTATCTATCTATCTATCTAATCTATCTATCTATCTATCTATCTATCTATCTATCTATCTATCTATCTATCTATCTATCTATCTATCTATCTATCTATCTATCTATCTATCTATCTATCTATCTATATCTATAATCTATAATCTATAATCTATAATCTATAATCTATAATCTATAATCTATCTATCTATCTATCTATCTATCTATCTATCTATCTATCTATCTATCTATCTATCTATCTATCTATCTATCTATCTATCTATCTATCTATCTATCTATCTATCTATCTATCTATCTATCTATCTATCTATCTATCTATCTATCTATCTATCTATCTATCTATCTATCTATCTATCTATCTATCTATCTATCTATCTATCTATCTATCTATCTATCTATCTATCTATCTATCTATCTATCTATCTATCTATCTATCTATCTATCTATCTATCTATCTATCTATCTATCTATCTATCTATCTATCTATCTATCTATCTATCTATCTATCTATCTATCTATCTATCTATCTATCTATCTATCTATCTATCTATCTATCTATCTATCTATCTATCTATCTATCTATCTATCTATCTATCTATCTATCTATCTATCTATCTATCTATCTATCTATCTATCTATCTATCTATCTATCTATCTATCTATCTATCTATCTATCTATCTATCTATCTATCTATCTATCTATCTATCTATCTATCTATCTATCTATCTATCTATCTATCTATCTATCTATCTATCTATCTATCTATCTATCTATCTATCTATCTATCTATCTATCTATCTATCTATCTATCTATCTATCTATCTATCTATCTATCTATCTATCTATCTATCTATCTATCTATCTATCTATCTATCTATCTATCTATCTATCTATCTATCTATCTATCTATCTATCTATCTATCTATCTATCTATCTATCTATCTATCTATCTATCTATCTATCTATCTATCTATCTATCTATCTATCTATCTATCTATCTATCTATCTATCTATCTATCTATCTATCTATCTATCTATCTATCTATCTATCTATCTATCTATCTATCTATCTATCTATCTATCTATCTATCTATCTATCTATCTATCTATCTATCTATCTATCTATCTATCTATCTATCTATCTATCTATCTATCTATCTATCTATCTATCTATCTATCTATCTATCTATCTATCTATCTATCTATCTATCTATCTATCTATCTATCTATCTATCTATCTATCTATCTATCTATCTATCTATCTATCTATCTATCTATCTATCTATCTATCTATCTATCTATCTATCTATCTATCTATCTATCTATCTATCTATCTATCTATCTATCTATCTATCTATCTATCTATCTATCTATCTATCTATCTATCTATCTATCTATCTATCTACCTATCTGTCTGTCTGTCTGTCTATTTATTTATGCTGAATTGTACTTTAGTTGACTGGGGAATGATGCATCTGTATTGGGTTTCTGGAAGTTAATCGACTCGATATTGTGCCATTAATAGTCTTACTTACATGGATTTCATAGATTTTTGTGACATTATGAATACCGTATCGAATCACTTTACTCAGCTGGTTGAGCGATAGTGTTGCCACCTACCGGGAAATTAAGCTTGGAATGCAACAACTCTCTTATTAGTTAGTTACTTACTTACAAATGGCTTTTAAGGAACCCGAAGGTTCATTGCCGCCCTCACATAAGCCCACCATCGGTTCCTATCCTGTGCAAGATTAATCCAGTCTCTATCATCATATCCCACCTCCCTCAAATCCATTTTAATATTATCTTCCCATCTACGTCTCGGCCTCCCTAAAGGTCTTTTTCCCTCCGGTCTCCCAACTAACACTCTATACCTATGCATTTCTGGATTCGCCCATACGTGCTACATGCCCCGCCCATCTCAAACGTCTGGATTTAATGTTCCTAATTATGACAACTCTCTTATTACATGGAGTAAGTGGAGTTCTGACTTCCACGAGTTTTAAAACAGCCCCCAGAATGCAGATGAATGTCGATATTAGTGTATTCTTGCCTTCCACGCATGCTGGACAAACTAAAAAGCATCATCCAGCCCATAACTCAATTTTGTCAACATTGGAGTTAGTGGGTTTTTGATCTCCCTGTCTCATTTAGACACAGACTAAAATCTCACGTCCATTCATTTAGCTGCGAGTTCGATGAACTGCGCTGAATATAGCCTGCGCGAGGAAGCAAAGCAGTTTATTATGGGCTGCTAGTTAGCATATTGACGGCTGGAGATGGCAAAAACAGTGAAGGATGAATGGTGCTGACTGGCAGACTAGTGAGCGCCCAACCGCATCCTCCTGTTCTGCAACCACAACACGACACGAGGCCCCGAGATGACGAAGCCGGACGGAGCTACGGTCACTGGGTTTGTAGGCAGCGCCTGACAGATTGACTGACTTCATTCTAAGGTCACGCCAGGTCGTCATGCGCTTCGGACCTTACGAACTCCATTTCATTGAAATGAAATTATTTTAGTATTAAGTGAATACAATAAAATTATTGTATTTATTGTTAGGATCTAGCACAGTGTTCCCAATCTTTTTAAGTTCGCGGCACCCTTGAGAATAACATTAAAAACTGGGGGCAACCTTTCCTGAATTAAAAAAAAATGAAGTTTAATATATTCATTTATTGAAAGATGATATAATAAGTAACATACATCATAAAATAATATGGTAAACTTTACTACAATCACTTAGTAAAAATACATCAATTTTATATATTGTTCTGTCGAAGTCTCAGGAATGTTCGTGAGGAAGCGAGTAGTCTATACTAGTATAATGAATAGGGAATGTTCGGCAGGGATTGGCTGTAATTGGCTGCCGGAGCCGGATACAAGTAGGCCTATATTGAATCATCGAAATGAATCGATCTGCAATGCATGAGAGTAATTAATTTGATTTATTTTATTTCAAGACCTTACAAGACTTTAGACTTAGGTAGACAGTAATTTTTTTGGTTCATTTCAATATCTCGCGGTACCCCTTAGCCGATCACGCGGCACCCTAGAGTGCCGGGGCACACCGGTTGGGAACCACTGGTCTAACATATTAATAAGAGAGTTCACGAAAGAACTGGAGTCTGATCACAATATATTCACTGTTTTTATTATTATTATTATTATTATTATTATTATTATTATTATTATCATCATCATCATCATCATCATCGATACTAGTAACCTATACTTACTTACTGGCTTTTAAGGAACCCGGAGGTTCATTGCCGCCCTCACATAAGCCCACCATTGGTCCCTATCCTGAGCAAGATTAATCCATTCTCTATCATCATATCCCGCCTTCCTCAAATTCATTTTAATATTATCTTCCCATCTACGTCTCGGCCTCCCTAAAGGTCTTTTTCCCTCCGGCCTCCCAACTAACACTCTATATGCATTTCTGGATTCGCCCATACGTGCTACATGCCCTGCCCATCTCAAACGTCTGGATTTAATGTTCCTAATTATGTCAGGTGAAGAATACAATGCGTGCAGTTCTGTGTTGTGTAACTTTCTCCATTCTCATGTAACTTCATCCCTCTTAGCCCCAAATATTTTCCTAAGCACCTTATTCTCAAACACCCTTAACCTATGTTCCTCTCTCAAAGTGAGAGTCCAAGTTTCACAACTATACACAACAACCGGTAATATAACTGTTTTATAAATTCTAACTTTCAGATTTTTCGACAGCAGACTGGATGACAAAAGTTTCTCAACCGAATAACAGGCATTTCCCATATTTATTCTGTGTTTAATTTCCTCCCGAGTATCATTTATATTTGTTACTGTTGCTCCCAGGTATTTGAATTTTTCCACCTCTTCAAAGGATAAATTTCCAATTTTTATGTTTCCATTTCGTACAATATTCTCGTCACCAGACATAATGATATACTTTGTCTTTTCGGGATTTACTTCCAAACGTATCTCTTTACTAGCGTCAAGTAAAATTTCCATGTTTTCCCTAATCATTTGTGTATTTTCTCCTAACATATTCACGTCGTCCGCATAGACAAGAAGCTGATGTAACCCGTTCAATTCCAAACCTTCTCTGTTAACCTGGACTTTCCTAATGGCATACTCTAGAGCAAAGTTAAAAAGTAAAGGTGATAGTGCACCTCCTTGCTCAAGTAACCTATAGATATGGAAATTTTGAATTCATTTTTGAAAAGTTCCAATAAGTCAAGTAGTAAATTCGAAGAGAATGCTATTCAGTCATGTGACTTATCTTTAATGCAAATTATGGAATTATAAATTTACATTGTATTTTAAATTGTCAATTTTCTGTAAAAATATCTCGGCCAGAAATCCTGAAAGCGGATTACCCTTTGCTACACTTTCCTTTTGTTTATATTAAACAATATTATATTGTTTGTTATTAAATGCAAAATAATTTTGTTTAGTTCCTATGTTAAGAAGTGTTATTACTTGTTCTATTTCTTCTCTTGGTCTTTGGTAAAAAGGTAAAAGCAAAAGGTCTTTGGTTATTGTTTTTTTATCTTATATCATGGTTTCTGATATGGGGTTGTTTGTATAGAGGTTAGTTATATCCAGTGATAACATTTTTGTGTGTTTATTTACTGCAATGTTTTGTAAATTACTCATTAATTGGTTCGTATCGCCTATTGCATATTCATATTAGAGATTTATGTTGGTTTTTAGATAGGCCTACTAATCTTATTTGGTGCATTCATGCAGTTTATCACAGGTCACATGGATAAATTTACTTTGTGGGTTTTAGATAGTGTTTTTAATTTAGGAATACTGGGGTTCTGGTTAATATATTTATATATTCAACTTCTGAAGATCAAGTTTTGAACTATTAGTAACCAACCATCTATTATCCATTATCCACCTACTTAAACATTGTAACAATGAATGTGGCAAAACGGAGGTCAGGTATTTATAACAATTTTCAATGTCATGCATGAAAGAATGGCAAGCGAGCTCTCCCAAAGAAATACATGCATTGCTCCTCCATGTTTTGCACATCGGCGCCGTGCCCTGTAAGCCCTTATTTGGGCCCAGACAATGTGGTGCACAGCAACAAGCTGCTACCGATAGACACTTATTTGTCCGTGAAGTCCTTGTATGGGCGGAGAGAGCGGTGTTCATCTTGGGCACTGATGAATCAATAGATTTGCTATCACTTCAGCGACTTTGGACTAGACTTTCCAACAAGTATCCTTTTTTGGTCCTAATAAGCCTTAGATCGTTCAATGATCCTGGATGTCCTTGGAGATGTCTTTAAATTATCACTCCACTACTAAAGCCATTGTTCATTGTATCCTCGCATGTTACTACTAACATTCCTCTAGAATTAAACGAAAAAAAAAAATACTTTCCGGAACTGAAGACAATAACTTGTCAGGTCAGAGGTCGCAGTGCAGCATTTTGCTCTTCTACTTTTACTTCTTTCCACTAATAGAGACAGTGATGTGATATAGTGCTCTTCGCTGAACCTCTGCTATGTAGTACCTACATACATTCGCTGAACAGTGGCTTCTTACTATATGAGCGACGTTTTGACGTGTAACTTCTATATTTGACCTACACTAATAGAAAAAATGAAAGGATTTTGTGGAACAAAAATTCTACTTCCGTTGCCATGGAAATACGTCATATTCGATAAATTCAACAATGTGAACGAGTTCATTTATTATAATCCATGAGGATTTCAATATATTTATAAAATAGTACATTATGCAACGAGCCTATAATGGTAGTAATTAAGACGCGGTTATGTTTGTTTATGAAACGAGCGCAAGCGAGTGTCATAATTTTCATACGAGCGTCTTAATTACCATTATAGGCAAGTTTCATACGACTTTTTATGCTCGACCATATTTCTAACTTGAAATTATTCATAAGTATTCATTTTATTCTTATCTGACTGAGGAGCGGAACTGACCTTCTAAATTGTGAGATGTGCGCAGACGCGAAAGTATTGATTTTTTCCGAGGAACGAATGTCATTGACCTTGATATAATCTAGAGAATAACATGAACATTAATCTTGATATAACCTGGAAATTGATTTAGAATTGAAAAACGAGATGACAAATTGAATTTATTTGAATATTATTTACAATTAACGCTAATTATTATAGTAACAGAACATAACCTTCTGCGACAGTATTGGATTTCCAGCCTCCGTGACGTTTCCCTCGTCTTTCGATTGCATATCCGAGAATAATCGATACTTGCGGTTTTATAATGCTACAATGGTGATTTCTCATTGGCTGAACAACTGAACTATAATGAATAGGTGTACTTTAATGAGGTGCATTAAAGGGCTACTACCAGGTGTATAATTACTACATTTCAGCATGGTCGAGCATAAAAAATGTTATTCAGTTGTGATTTGATATGTGAGAAATGTGAGAAATAGACAGGTGCACAATGAGACCGGATTTAGGCATAGTCCCGCCCCTAGGCAGTGCTAAAATTTGCCGGCCCCCCACTCTAAAAAAATTTATGAACGGCTATTATACAGGTCATGTTTAGTTTAAATTAGTTTTAAATGAAATGTTACAATTCAGAAAACAATAAATTACAGGAATCAAAATTTATCTTCTGAAGAGGTGGAGAAGTTCAAATATCTGGGAGCAACAGTAACAAATATAAATGATACTCGGGAGGAAATTAAACACAGAATAAATATGGGAATGTCTCCTACTATTCGGTTGAGAAGCTTTCATCATCTAGTCTGCTGTCAAAAAATCTGAAAGTTAGAATTTATAAAACAGTTATATTACCGGTTGTTCTGTATGGTTGTGAAACTTGGACTCTCAATTTGATGAGAGAGGAACAGAGATTAAGGGTGTTTGGGAATAAGTTTCTTAGGAAAATATTTGGGGCTAAGAGGGATGAAGTTACAGGAGAATGGAGAAAGTTACACAATACAGAACTGCACGCATTGTATTCTTCACCTTACATAATTATGAACATTAAATCTAGACGTTTGAGATGGACAGGGCATGTAGCACGTATAGGAGAATCCAGAAATGCATATAGAGTGTTATTTGGGAGGCCGGAGGGAAAAAGACCTTTAGGCAGACCTAGACGTAGATGGGAAGATAATATTAAAATGGATTTGAGGGAGGTGGGATATGATGATAGAGAATGTATTAATTTTGCTCAGGATAGGGACCAATGGCGGGCTTATGTGAGGGCGGCAATGAACCTCTGGGTTCCTTAAAAGCCAGTAAGTAAGTAAGTAAGTAAGACTCTCCAGTTGTGATTTCATAGAGCACCCGATTTTTTTACCGCTCACTTCACACATTACTATTTCTCCATCTGTAGTGAAAGCTTTGTCCATCGCAATCCATGATTTTATTTTTGTCGTTATGGTTGAAGATACAGAGGCCATTTTAGTTAGTTAAAAGCAGTAGATAAACTCATTTGCACTTTATAGGTACTGTAAGTACTAAAACTAGAGAACTGAGTGAAATGAATGACACAATAGTACTGCAACTACTGTTTCGCTTTACTGGATTAGGAGAAAATAAGAGGAGATGTGGGACACATACTTTTTTAGCTGCTCCCTGTAAGACACAAGTACTTACTAAAACCTCAAACTATAGGCATTTACAAACTGTTGTTTGAAAAGTGACATTCCTGTCTCATTCAGAAGGCTAGGATTATTCCAGCCGAGAACCATACTTTCTAATTGCTCGGAAAATCCCATTTCCGTATAGGTCTACTAAATTTTAAATAGAGGAGTCAAACAAAAACCTGAAAATCTCAAGTCAGACTTGACACGGATTTTCCCTGCCAAAATTAGGAAGAGGGTGGGTAAGGTTGCATATTGCATGGGAACGGCTTGCTAAGACGTGTGCAGAACAATTATAGTTCGAGACAAATCATGTCCTCGTCCCATCCACCGCTACTTTCTGAGTGATTTTTATAATACAAGGTAGTTGTATGAGAAAGGTTGCCTTTTGTTCACTCATATTTACAGTGGGCGGTATGGAGTGAGTGCCTCTATTACTTCCTGGAACTAAGGACGTTATGTTTCGTCCTGAAATATATCCTTTCTTAGGTAGGTAAAAAGGGCTTTTAAATCTATGTACTTCAAATTGTTAATTTCCCCGGCAGAAGTTTTTTTTCCCCTTTTCAGAGAAGTAAAAATGAATAAAACCACTACATACTGTATGTAGATTTATGTAATACCAAGCCATAATATGTAATGTGGGGTAAATATGTAAAAATATGTGGTATCAAATTTTAATATAGTAATGGTAATTACAAGATTCGCAAAGATTTCTTATTTATATACGGTTAGGTTGAAAGGAATATAATATGTAATTACATAAAAATCCGGTTCCTACTTATTACCATAATTCCGGTATAAATGTTTGACACATTCATTAGGATTTCTTTAAATCGCGTGTAAATTTTTAAATGTCCGACTCCGTCGCCCAAATCTAAAGTAACAAATTTGGAAACCAATGACACTTATGGTAATGCCGACGGTTACATAGCCATCCTTGCTTAACTCGTAGATAATTCACCATGGGAGCATCATTATCCTGGAACTATACCTTGACCAAAACTACTTCCGACTTGACAGCTTACAGACAAGGGGGAGCAGTGTTGTCATGTTGCCCATCTGTCGTGTAAGCGAGCGCGCTGCCGATAGGGTGCAGTAATGAACGGCTGACATGAACACATACATTTCTAACCAATTTGTTGAACACTAGGCATTAAAATTTGTGTACATTATTATTTTATTAGTCTATTATTATAATTAGTAGTAGTAGTAGGAGTAGGAGTAGTAGTAGGAGTAGGAGTAGGAGTAGGAGTAGGAGTAGTAGTAGCATATTCTTCAATGTAATACGTTTGTGTACATTATTATTTTATTAGTCTATTATTATAATTAGTAGTAGTAGTAGTAGTAGTAGTAGTAGTAGTAGTAGTAGTACCATATTCTTCAATGTAATACCGTTAGAAAAGCGTCGAAAGGACTCTAAGTTTTAAAATAGATTTAAATTTAATACGAAGCCTTTACTTGTATGAGTGCCGGTATTCTTCAATGTAATATTGTTAGAAAGGCGTTGAAAAAATGTAAAAATATTTATGATTAAAAATCTGCACGGCCTTTTTCTTTTCCAATATCGTTAACAGAGATCTTATTAATTTTAACACACGCAGCAGTTCTCATTACGACTTGCGCCAAAGGTAAAAGAGGCCCGCCATTATCTTTTTTCCTTTCAAAATACTCTTATCACATAACACACCAGCTCTCGCGCTTGAATCTTTAACGGGGCACCTTGTCCAATATTCTTTGTTCTCCGTCCTTCCGACACTGCACAAGTCACCTGTTTATAAAATCTCGCAAAAACTAGAAAACGCACACTAGCCACACACTCCATCCATAGCAACGAAGATAATACGTGTAATATAATTTAAACATAATTATCGATACACTAAAACAATAATACTTCTAAATAATATTTTAATTCACAAAGCACAGCTAACCAGCCAACTCAAAGTCATTCCGTGCACTATTCACCACTAGGCCATGGTATTCACGTGCTACTTGTAAACATAGACACAGCAACACCGTCCCGTTACCATGGTTACGCTTCTCTCGTGATTGGTTGATTTGAATGGTTGCCATGGTAACATGCTAAAGGCGCCATTTGTCAGGTCGGAAGTAGTTTTGGACAGACCATAATGCTGTGCAGTACTTGCAAGCTGCTTTACTGCACCGATGAAGGTGATCATTTTTGACAGTGAAATTGGAAGTACATCAAGGAATCTTCCCTCAGTATTGTCTCGTCTACAGTAAATTATATTTTGAATTTCAACCCGAGTACGCAGCATGAAAATCCGAATCTCTAATCGATTGGCTAACGGTGAATTTTTTAGTCCTCAAGTGTTCTAAGTCGAGGAAGACGGTTGTCTTGAACTTCTGACGTGACTGTACAACTGAACCGTTTACTTATGGACGATTTGAACCGTTGTGATTCTCGTCACAGATAATAGCGAACAAGGCTTGTTGGGAACAATCGTGTACCGGCAGATTCTTGTGGGTTTTAGATAATTACGCCGCCATGTTGCTTCAGAAACTCGAGTCGTTCTCACACATAGGTGGTGCCGCTTGGTATGCCTAGAGAGTGATGATGGGTTGGTCCCACTGCTAGACGACGTCAGTCCCATTAAATTACAAAATACAATTAATAATGATCGCATCGGAACATTTTCAAAAGTTAACAAAGTTATTTGGTTGGTTGTTTTGTTGGTTAATATAGCCTACTTAATATTGTTTGCTTGATTACTTTGTTAGTTGCTTTCTTGTTTTATTGACATCCTGGTTGGTTTGTTAGTTCCTTGTTTGATTTGCTTGCTGGTTGGTTTGTTACTTGATTTTATTTTGTTTATTAATTGGTTGGTCCGTCGATTGGTTTATTAGATCGGTTTGTTTGGTCGATTAGTTTTCTGTTTAGTCGATTGGTTTGATGTTTGGTCGATTAGTTTATTTGATCGATTGGTTTGTTATTTGATCCATTTGTTTTGTTATTTGATCCATTTGTTTTGTTATTTGGTCGATTGGTTTGTTATTTGATCGATTGGTTTGTTATTTGATCGATTTGTCTGTCATTTGGTCGATTGGTTTGTTATTTGGTCGATTGGTTTGTTATTTGGTCGATTGGTTTGTTATTTGATCGATTGGTTTGTTATTTGATCGATTGGTTTGTTATTTGATCGATTGGTTTGTTATTTGGTCGATTGGTTTGTTATTTGGTCGATTGGTTTGTTATTTGATCGATTGGTTTGTTATTTGATCGATTGGTTTGTTATTTGGTCGATTGTTTTGTTATTTGGTCGATTGGTTTGTTATTTGATCGATTGGCTTGTTATTTGGTCGATCGGTTTATTATTTGGTCGATCGGTTTGTTATTTGGTCGATTGGTTTGTTATTTGATCGATTGGTTTGTTATTTGATCGATTGGTTTGTTATTTGATCGATTGGTTTGTTATTTGATCGATTGGTTTGTTATTTGATCGATTGGTTTATTATTTGGTCGATTGGTTTGTTATTTGATCGATTGGTTTGTTATTTGATCGATTGGTTTGTTATTTGGTCGATTGGTTATTTGATCGATTGGATTGTTATTTGGTCGATTGGTTTGCTTTCTGGTCGATCGGTTTGAATGTCTGGTCGATCTGTTTGCTGTTTTGTCGATTGATTTGCTCTTTGGCCAGCCAGCAACCGGCTGGTCGGTCATGGTCCTTCATGAGCTGTCTTGCCTCGGATTATTATTATTTACATTTGAATGCAGTGATTTGTTTCGTATAATGTATATTAACACTGCCTTTTGCGTATGAATTTTACATACATTGTAGGATTGTAGCATACATTAAAAAGCAGTGATTTTCATTACAACTCTAGAGCAGTTATTTGTAATATTTCAACATACTTATCTAGGTTGACAACTCTGAATTCAGTAAAATCAACTTTCAATCGTAGCGGATGTTTGCAGTAACGACGAGAAATCACACTATCGTGCAAAAAATTAATTACCACATGGTTGGGACATGCTTTGAGTCATCTATACGCATTTTGAAGAACTACAGGTGTATCTCTTTCCGTAGAATTGTCTCTCTGAACATTGAACTCTCCGAGAAGTCTTCGTGCATGTGATTATCGTAAAACTGCAAAATACTGGTGTTGTTAAGATTCCGGAGATAGTAACTCTTGGCAGGTGAAGATCCAGATCACCGTGATCGCCATCTCGACCTCGATTACAGCAGAATCATGATCACGAATTGTCCCTTCATGCATAGGTAAAACACTTTTCCCACAATCTTCAATTACACGTCGATAACGGCCGTGGCTGCAATCCCAGTGGTTCCGAAATCAATTCCCACAGACTTAATTGAATATCGGCTACATTCTTTAGTAAAGATCGTAAATTACTACAAGAAAATGACGTATCAAACAGTCTGATATACTGCGTATTAAAGGTACATATTGAGAACATCAAGATAATAATTAAATGTCCAAACCACAGCATATCAAAGTATAGCAGATGTCTGTTAATAAGTTACACAAGGTTGTGAATTATTCATATTATAGTTCCGTTATATTGATAAGATAGGGAATGAATTAGGAAAGTTCAGGATAACACAAAGGGTTTGGAATTGAACACGTTACATCAGCTTCTTGTCTATGCGGATGACGTGAAAAAATTGGAGGAAAATCCACAAACTATTAGGAAATTTTACTTGAAACAAGTAAAGCGATAAGTTTGGAAGTAAATCCGAAAAGACAAAGTATATGATTATGTCTCGTGACCAAAATGTTGTACGAAATGGAAATACTATAAAAATTGGAGATTTATCCTTCGAAGAAGTGGAAAAATTCAAATATCTAGGAGCAACAGTAACAAATATAAATGACACTCGGGAGGAAATTAAACGCAGAATAAATATGGGAAATGCCTGTTATTGTTCGGTTGAAAAGCTTTTGTCATCTATTCTGCTGTCAAAAAATATGAAAGTTATAATTTATAAAACAGTTATATTACCGGTTATTGTGTATGGTTGTGAAACTTGGACCCTCACTTTGAGAGAGGAACAGAGATTAAGGGTATTTGAGAATAAGGTTCTTAGGAAAATATTTGGGTCTAAGAGGGATGAAGTTACAGGAGAATGGAGAAAGTTACACAACGCAGAACTGCACGCATTGTATTCTTCACCTGACATAATAATTATGAACATTAAATTCAGACGTATGAGATGGGCAGGGCATGTAGCACATATGGGCGAATCCAGAAATGCGTATAGAGTGTTAGTTGGGAGGCCGGAGGGAAATAGACCTTTGGAAAGGCCGAGACGTAGATGGGAGGATAATATTAAAATAGGTTTGAAGTAGATTGGATATGATAATAGAGACTGGATTAATCTTGCATAGGAGAGTGATTGATGCCAGGGTTATGTGAGGGCGGCAATGAACCTGCAGGTTCCTTAAAAGCCATTTGTAAGTAAGTAAGGGAATGAAACAGTTTCTGCGTGTAAACGTGAGGCCAGCAGCCGAATAGTTGTTCTGGGTCCTTACAGAGCTGTAGCGCTAGGGATTATTATTATTATTATTATTATTATTATTATTATTATTATTATTATTATTAAATTAATTCAGTTCAACATACCTTTACTAAATTTAAATCTACTACTACAAATTTAGTATCTTATTGTACGAATAATAGAGACTCAGGGTCAAATTGATTCAATATTAGCAAAACGTTTGATGTAGTTCCGCATATTATTTTTTCGTGTAAATTAGAAAATTTAGGTGTCTCTATAAACTATGTAAGTTGGATTGAAAATTATTTAACTGATAGACAATCATGTGTTCGACAGGATAACTCTGTCTCTTATCCATATCACATTTTCTGTGGAGTTCCGCAAGGATCCACATTGGGACTTCCCCTATTTCTATTGTTTATTGATGACATTTGTAAAGAAATAAGTTCTGACTGCCTAATATTCGCTGATGACCTCAAAATCTTTCGTAAAATCAAACGTCCGGCTGATTGTCTATTTCTTCAAGATCATGTCAACTCGACTGTAAAATGGTCTGTTGACAATGGGATGAAAATCAATGAAACCCAAACTTTTGTCATTTCATTTACTCGTAAAACTACATCTTTAAAATGTAACTACTTTCTAAACAATGTAATTAGAAACAAAAAGATTGCATTAGACCTTGTTGTTTTACTTTACTCTAAATTATATTTCTATAACTATGTTGATTACATTTACAATCATTCCTTAAGAATGCTAGGATTAATAAGGTCAATAACTTATTCTTTTTCTACACCAGTCTCCCTACACATTAATCAATTGAAAACTTGACTATGCGTCCGTAGTTTGGAATTCTCTTACAACAACTGATTCAGCCAAATTGGAAAATATTCAAAGAAATTTTTTTTCCTTATGTGCATATAGATTTTTATCTAGGTTGGTCTGCCTACCCAATCAACGCTTATGCGCGAGTAAACGCTAGGTGGCAGGTAGTGACTTTGCTTATGCCGATAATGTTATATGACAGCGGTTATTCATAGAGTCACTGAAATAGCGGTCAGAGTCCGTGGATATCAACGAGCTAGATACTATAGAGAGGCTAAAGACTTCTGAAAGTTGAAGACAATTGAACATTGGTCCGCCATATTTTGGTTAGTCAAAACAAAGGGGCGTGGCTCGGATGTTGTAGGAAAAGACTGTGATGAAGTTAGTATTATCACAGTCTACTATATACAGTCGCGAAGCTCAATATGTAGTAAAAATGCAAACACGGGTAGTTGCCCACCACTAGGATCGCTACTATCGCCTCATCATCGCAGATCTCTCTCCTAGTAGACGACAAAATATGTTACACTTTCGTTATGTTCTTTTGGAAAAATTAACACCTTCCTTCCATCATTGAAATATTAAATGCATAAAGTTAATTTATTATTTTAATGAAGTATATTAAATTCCACCATAAACTCGAAGATACCTGCAAGAAATAGGTTAATATTATTTTTGTTTGTGCAAAACGAACTGAAATTTACTATAATCGCTTCACTCATTCAAGATTATAGCGATAATTAACTATGAAACCAATAAATATTAATTTTCATTTCCCTTTACAACAATAATAATGGAAATATGAATTAATGGAGTAACTTACGTGTACCGGTACTTGTAGTGTAGGCTTACGTAGTTAACAAATTGGGATGAGGTTAAGCAATAATAATCACACCAGAATTGGAAATAAAACGTGATCAATAAATTTTATTGTAACAGACTTTTTCTACGTCTCTAGTAAAGCAACAAATAAAAATAACAAAATTAACAGCTACAATTAAAAACATATCCTTTGAAAAAAAAAAGTAGGCCTAAGCAATAATAATCCCACCAGAATTGAAATGAAACGTGATCAATAAATTTCATTAAAATAAACTTAATTTTTCTACGTCTCTAGTAAAATATTATTATTCCAATTATTGTATTTTAGCCATTAACATTTTCATTACAACCAATAACGAACATTTCACAAGCATCAATGTGAAATACGCAACGAGCTAGCACTCGATGGAAATACGACACAGTCCAAAGTCGACCGTGGACAGTCTATTGTTTCTAGTTGCTAACCGCTTGGAGCGCTTTATCACGAGATTTGCAAAAAAATCACCTCAAGCTTCGCGACTATATATAGTAGACTGTGGTATTATTGTGAATTGAGTTACATATTAAGACTATGTTAATAAGTAAAAAGTAAAATACACACAAAACTTTACGTTTTATAACAGCTGTAGGCCTATGTTTTTATTACTTTCACTAAATATAGCCCAGATATTAAATGACAAGCTATACTCGATGCAACCAAAGCAAAGCACCTAAAGACGGATGAATGTATTCGGCAGAAGAAAAATAAATAATTTTTTGACTTCGTCACAAATTTAATGACCTTACAACTAATCTAACCTAATATGAAATCATGTAATTCAGTGCTCACCAGGTGATTTCAAGAGAGACGACGTATGTAACTAATGGGAGTAAAATATAGGAAAGGTAGCGGCGAAAATTAAAAAAAAAAATCCAGTAATTAAGTTATTGAGAAAAATTCATTTGAAATTGGAATTAACACAGAGAACGTTTGAAAACTGCAATTATTAAAACTACAAATAACCTCTTAGCATGCAACATAATAATTAAAGAATGACACTAATAGAAAGTTACTCGTGATCATAACTCACCACATTTATTGAAACGATAAGATACTTACGATTAACATTGTTATCAGAAACAAGAGGAGCCACAGCTAGCTACACTTCTTTTCGCGTGATGGAGACATCGTGTAGTCTAATATAATTTGAAACAAACATTGATCTCACACGTGTCTCGCAACTAAGCAGAGGCTTTTTCAGAATAAAACTGTTCTTACATTATTTTGAACAATAATGACAAATTGTGTGTGATGCAAGTGCTAACTTTCCTCTTTGTTAACAAAAAGAGCCCTACGCATTAATAAAAAGAAAATTGGAGTAGGCCCTATAAACACAATAAATACTAAACTCTTGATGGTACAAACTTATTAATACAGATATTTCGCTTATGCTCAGTCCGTCTTATCTTATAATTCTCTGGGGCAAGGTATTTGTATTGAGAGGGGTTAATTAACCAGCAACGAATATTATGATTTACGGTACATTTCATTTAAATCCGAGGGAATGAGACATTTTTGGAAATTTTAAAGTCTTGATTATTACTCTTTCATTTATAAATCAGCTTTTTACAAAACCTATAGCGAAATGTTTAAATTAAATATTGATGTATCCGAAAAATATAATTTATTTTATTTTACCTGGCAGAGTTAAGGCCTGCTCTTCCACTGACCCAAGTCTACAATTAATACAAATAAATAATAATAATAATAATAATAATAATAATTATAATAATAATAATAATATGTTGTGAAATATTATTATTGAAAGTGTATCATACAAGAATGTGAAATAAAGTATTCATTGGAAACTAACGGGACACCTTATTATTCAAAGAGGCAGTGTACCAACGAGCACAGAATACAATAGAGTAGACACTAGCATCTTAATACCATTGGACGGAGTGAAGCCGGTTTGATGGACCTGACGTCATCTTGTTGCTACCAAAACATTGCAAAATAGCTATTACATTATAGAAGATCTTATGATAATAAGAATTCCATGTGCCCCTAATTTCTTGTAGGACTCACACTTTCTTGTTTGTTTCGTAATACAGAATCGCTATGCACGTATTTTTAGCAAAAATTACGAAACTGTCATCGATAAATCACATATATACAGGTTATTTAAATTGGCAGCTCTTCAAATTGCAGTATGATATTTAATAGATAATCTGGAAGGTTAAACAAACAATAATGATAAAAAAGGAAAATAACAGTTTGACCTTATTTTGCTACTAGTCCAATAAAAATTCTACCCTATAATAATTACTTTTATAGGTTGATCCATTTGCTTCGATTTAATAATGAAACTTGCTTCTTAACGCAAATTATCATTCTCTTCCTTTTGCCAGTATGCCGTATAGATGTTGATTTTGTTTAGAGAAAAATGGAATGCTCTTAACCATATAATATTTGATAGGCTCTTCGTTTATAGTATATAATTAGATTATAACGGCGAACAAAAGTGAAGTTTTATTACCAAGTGGGTCAAGTCAGTTCACGACCGAGTTAATGAAGCTACTAAGTCTGTAAAGCATAAGTCTGATTTCGTGATTATAAAAATTAATTACAATAATATTAATACACTATTTCTTTTCTTCATCAAACGAATACGTGCATTCGGTTTAAGAGAAACCTCGGTACACCAGTTTTCTATAGCACTCGACACAAACTTCCAACATGGGTTGTTAGGTTAGCTTCGCTCGTAAATGCTAAGTCTGCAAAGCATGTCTGATTTCGTGATTATAAAAATTAATTACAATAATATCAATACACTAATCCTTTCTCTTAATCAAACAAATACGTGAACAATACGAATCTAACCGACTAACTTAGGCTAAATCATTCATTACCGTATCTAGCCTACCGGTAATAAGTACATTTCACACATGCATATTTACCCGTGAAAAGTTATTCCAGGAATTTTTTTGGAAACCTGTTTGTGCAGCCATACGCAGAACATGTAGGCATATTGAAATTAGTTAATTTATTAATTAAAACAACGATGCAACATCACAATCAACTGCCCATGTGCTAACCGGGAGCGCAATGTTTTGGTAGCATCATAATGGCGACTGTCCACAAAAGCGGCTTCACCTCCAAGCTGCTTATATCTACTCTATGCATTCTGTGCTCGTTGCAGTGTACCTTTGATAAGCACTCCTTGCGGAGGCTGGTGGCACTATAGACCGCCATGTTTTGTAGGGAACGATCCATAGTACTGTTGGCTTCCGCAGGGAGCGCTTATCAGAGGTCTTTAGCCTCTCTATAGTATCTAACTCGTTGGTGGATATCCACGGATTCTGATAGCGGTGAGCACTGCCTGCCACCTAGCGGCAAAATAACTTTGATTGAACAGGCAGTTTACGCAGCTACAGGATGCAGTCCAGCAGGCAGTGATAACTATTGTAGGTTACCATAGAAACGCAATACATGAAAAGACCATCGTATTCGGAAGAATGAAATCTATAAGTAATTTCAGAGCAAGAAATCTATGGATTCGCTGATAATGGAATGCGAGTATTGGAGAGCCAAACTTCTAATTGCGCGCCGCGATCTACGCTTACTAGATGAACGCATCAGACTTCTACTTGAGTATGACGAACAACTAGAGAGACGCGAAGAACTATTAAGGCAGATCCAAAAGTTATACAAGGAAAAAGAGGAATTACTAGATTGGAAGATGTTCGAATGTCAGCTTAAGTTTCTGAAGAAACAAACACAGCTTGAGTGGGAATTGCAATGCGAGAGCAGTTTTGGGATGGACTGTTTAAATAATCACAAGGAACTGGATTCAAAATTGTACGATATGAAAGACTAAGAAAATATATACTTATATTACAATGTACACTACGTGTTGGTATATTTTATATTATATCTTCAAATACCTCATCCAGAAACTCGTTGGTTGTCACTGTAGCAAGTAAGTAGTTGTCCCTTTGCTTTCCTAGGGTACTTTGGTGGAATACCAATAGGAAAACAGGAGTACCCCGCGAAAATCTATCACCAACGCAGTCTTTGTCGCCACAAATTGCAATTGGACCAACGGAATTTGATCCCGGCTCTCCAGCGTGAAAAGCCTGTCATTTACAATTACCCCAATTGTAAATCACAGGAACTCCACTTCTTACCATTTTCAAAATCATTCAAATAAACTATAAAATGAAAATATTCATTAGTACAAGTAGACGTGATCACTTGGAGAGCTGTGGGTCCACCCAACCCGCCCTAAAGACGCACCTTACTTATATACGAAAATCGTCTCCGTAAATAAAGAATTCGGCCATATTTCGTTAATTGGATAGTGAATTTCAGTGTCGCCAACATAGTAATAATACTACACACCTAATGAAACCATCCACACCGGTGGAGTAACGGTCAGCGCGTCTGGCCGCGAAACCAGGTGGCCCGGGTTCGAATCCCGGTCGGGACAAGTTATCTGGTTGAGGTTTTTCCGGGGTTTTCCCTCAACCCAATACGAGCAAATCCTGGCTAACTTTCGGTGCTGGACCCCGGACTCATTTCACCGGCATTATCACCTTCATTTCATTCAGACACTAAATAACCTAGATGTTGATACAGAGTCGTAAAATAACCCAATAACCCTAATGAAACCTAACCTAACCTTCCACCTGTAGCATCATTCCTCACGTTTAGTATAATTTTGTTTCCATCTATTGGCAACCCTGCTACTCGTGTCGGGGAGCCATCTAGTGGAAGTAGATCGTACTGTCAGGAAGAAAAACAGTGTGCAATATTCGTTCAGTGGCCGATAATATACTCACTCCATCTTGGCGTGCCCAAGCTTGGTAATTAGTCAAGCCTGCGAGTAGAGTAGCCATAAGGCTAGTTATAATAATAATAATAATAATAATAATAATAATAATAATAATAATAATAATAATAATAAATAATAATGATACTAATAATGAATTGATTTATTCTGATGGTGTTAAGGCCATCAGGCCTTCTCTTCCACGCCACCAGATATATATAGAGCGTAAAAACAAATAAATAACATTAATTCAAGGAAGAACATATACAGTGACAATGACAGAAAAAACAAAAAAAAAAAAAAAATACAAAAACATTAAACATTTTAAAATTGTATACCATTAAATAAAGCTTAAGATCTATATTAAAATTATTAATCTAAACAACTAAAGAGAAAGGGCAATTAATAATGTAAACAAGAAATACAGTAATAAATGATATACAAAGGCTTTAATCGACACATTAAGTAACTTATCTATACTAATAATAAATACTAGCCGTACCCGTGCGCTCCGCTGCACCTGTTAGAAATAAATATAAAGTAATTGCATAATTAAAATTGGACGTTTGATCCAGGGAACATTCGTGTTTGATAGAAGGATAAATCGTTTAATATGTTACTTAATTTAAATTGCATCCAAATAATTAAAATGCGATCATTTTGGTCCAGAGACCACTCATTTGATGCAATGACAATTCCTTTAACATGTTTCTTAATTTTTATTACATGCAACCATAGTTTAATGAAGATTGACATCATTTAGATTTAATGTGTATATTTTATTTTACTTGTTATAGGTTTCCATTGAATTATGGTAATAACTTAATTTTAACCCTTGTTTTCTACGTATTCAGTAAATGGCGCTTGGCCCACTATGGTTCTGAACCCTTCAAATAACTTAAATTACATAATATTACATATTATATTATATTATATTATATTATATTATATTATATTATATTATATTATATTATATTATATTACATTATTATATCAGAAGTTACTGTAATAACATTATAGTATTATGTCCATCTAGAGAAACTACACTTTCCAATGGTGAAATAATAATTAATTATACAAATCGGTTAATTTAGCTTCCGATATTACTTCATACAAACACAGAAACATTCCCTGTAGGCTATCTTTCATAGCTTTCGATTGTTGTTGTCCAAGGCCCCTTATAGACAAGTCATTTTTTTTATTTCGTTACACGGCCTTAGATGGCAGTTATTTTAATTTTAAAACTCATTTATCTCATTAAATATCAGTCCTATCAAAATTTTTCAAAGAACAAAACTTATCGCAAATGACTTTTAAAGAAACTTTTGTTATGTAATATTTTTTACAAAAATCAATAATACGCGAGATATTTCGATTTATTTAATTCAGGTCCCCTTATAACCCCCTTTAAATAAAGTATTTTGAATGCCATATAGCCTAAAATCTAAGTTACAACGAACTTAATTTATATTCCAATTTTCATCGAAATCCGTTCAGCCATTATCGCGTGAAAAGGTAACAAACATACAGACAGACAGACAGACATACAAACAAAAATTTCAAAAAAGCTATTTTCGGTTTCAGGGTGCTTAATTATATATGTTAGGACCAATTATTTTTGGAAAATCGAAAATTACCAGAAAAATTTCGGCTACAGATTTATTATTAGTATTAGATGTAGCCAAAATTTTTCTGGTAATTTTCGATTTTACAAAAATAATTGGTGTTAACATGTATAATTAATCATCCTGAAACCGAAAATCGCTTTTTTGAAATTTTTGTTTGTCTGTCTGTCTGTCTGTCTGTCTGTCTGGATGTTTGTTACCTTTTCACGCGATAATGGCTGAACTGATTTATATGAAAATTGGAATATAAATTAAGTTCGTTGTAACTTAGATTTTAGGCTATATGGCATTCAAAATACTTTACTTAAATGGGGATATAAGGGGCTTGTATTAAATAAATCTAAATATCTCCCTTATTATTGATTTTTGTGACAAATGTTACATAACAAAAGTTTCTTTAAAACTGATTTCCGATAAGTTTTATTCTATGTAAAATTTTGATGGGACCAAATTGCACCAAAAACGGATGTTCTCTGTACCAAATGATCATATTTTAATTATTTGCATGTAATAACAATTGAGAAACATGTTAAAGGAATTATCGTTGCACTAAATGTGTGGTCTCTGGACCAAAATTATCGCATTTTAATTATTTAAATACAATTTAAATTGAGTGACATATTAAACGATTTATCCTTCTATCAAACACGAATGTTCCCTGGACCAGATGTCGTATTTTAATTATGTAATTATATTTATTTCTAACAAGTGCAGCGGAGCGCACGGGTACAGCTAGTGAATAATAAATTTCGTTAGAAAAAAGTACGTTTCTAACTTAATTTTGAATTTCGATAGCGTCCGGCAATCCCTGATGTCACTGGGTAGAGAGTTTCAAAGACGAGGCAATGATACTGTATGGGAGGATGAATATAATTACGTTCTGTGATGAGGGATAGAAAGAAATGCTTGATTCTGATTCTATACTGTTGTGAGAAACTTGAAAACGTGCTGCAAGGTAAATAGAGTAGAGGTATGCAAGAGTTTAAATAGCAGTGCCAGTGAATGCATGATTCTTCGTTCCTTCAGGGGAATCCATGATATAAGCTCGAGTGATGGTGTTACATGATCAAACTTGCGCGTATTGCAGATGGATCTTATACACATATTATGAGCCTGCGGGCAATCTCTCAGCTAGGTTATGGGTTACATTGTCAGCAAGGAATCGCAATAATAAAAATGGGGCATCAATGGGATCACAAGCGTCTGAATAAGAATCTTTTTAAGGTAAATGGTAGATATTTTCTCATGTGGTTTAAAGAATAAAGCAACGACAATAGTTGTAATCCCCTGGTAGAGGTGCAGAGAAGGCCTGACGGCCTTATCTCTACCAGGTTAAATAAATAAATACTACTAAATACAATATTTTATTACATATATATATATATATATATATATATGTTATCTGACTATTTCAATTTAGGTCATTATTCATAAAGAAACCAATATTATTTCAAATTCTGCGCACCGCTACCCCAATATATTTGGCTTCTCGTTTTCAAAATTTATCCGCATATCATCAGCTAAGTACAAGATCTCATTATAACAATTTACTCATTATACCCTACCACAAGACATCTTTATATTCTTCATCCTATACAGTTTCAGTTGCTAGAAATTGGAACTCGCTTCCGAGTGATATAAGGGGTTGTTGGACAATAGCTTCATTTAGGTCAAAATTACATAAATTCTTACTTAACAGATGAATTGCTGATTAATATTTGTTACTTATAATGAAACTAACATCTGTCCATTCTTATTATTATTATCTTTAATTTCTCTAAATAGATTTACAAAACCTCTAATGGCAATTACATTAATATTCTCATTATAGAAATAGAAATATATATATTCTCCCTGTAACATAGTCCTAGTAAGCTTATATTAAATTAATTTTCATCATTTTACTAGCTATCTCAAATATTAAATTAATTATAATTCATTGAATTAAATTAGCTCATAAATTAAGTTACTACTTTACCTTATAGATTTATCTAAATTTAAATAAATGTGTAGTGAAGATTATTGCTGGAGAACCTTTTAAGTGTAGTGAAAATATTTGTAATTTAAATTTATGTATTGTATTGATTAAGACTGGTTGAGTGGAAGAGAAGGCCTTATGGCCTTAACTCTGCCAGCGAAAATAAAACATTATTATTATTATTATTATTATTATTATTATTATTATTATTCTTAACGGTTTCAGAGTATTCTATTAATTTACCATTTAGTATACTGAATGTTTTAAAACTATATTTTTTACTAGTGGCTTGTGTAGCAAATGCTGCAAACTAAGTTCGTTAGACGTTCAAATAAAAATTTTTCAGATTTATTTTCAATGAAAAATACCAGACATTTTGAAAGTTATTTGCTTCCATAATAATGAAACATATTACCTTTCAGTGTTATTTTTATACCAAATACTTTTTCTCGAACCTATCCACCTTCAGTTTTTGAGTTTCAACGCGAAAACGCAAGTATAAATGTCAGGACGATCAGTGGGTTTTTCATGTGGGAGTAAAGCAATAGCTATTTGAGGTCGTTTTGGGTTGTAGGTGAAAGTTAAAGAAAGTCAGGTTTGCTATGCTTTGGAACAATAGACATATCATCTTGTTATAGCTACTGCATGTAGAGCTTGAAATGTAGAGGGTAAAATCATTTTATCCTGGTTAGAGATCTTGCTGAAATGATCGGGAGACTACAAAATTTTCTAGGCCGCTTACTTTATCAGTAAGTAATACCGTCTTTTCTTAGGAACTGTAATTTTTGCGCTCTCTCGAGCCAGTACTGAATCTACACCACACCGCCATTAAATATATGAAAAAGACCCAACTCACTTGATTAATAACTATAAAATATTTGATTTTTAATAATAACATTATTATCTTACGCAAGTTTTGTAGTTTATATATTAACATCACGGATTAACTATAATAATAATTAATTTCTGATGGTAACAATGTCATCAATCGTCTCGAATTCTGTAGTTTTTAATATCCAATACACAGCTATACTTAGAAAATACACACCGCAGATTCAGATCCGTAAATTATTTAGTAAGTCTTGAAGTTTTTCATAACCAATTGAATTTGAACTCTAAATATGTCAGCAATCCTGCAGGTCATGGCCTTCGTGTAATAGGCTATTGTTTACTGTAGTGTGTGTTTTGTTTTATTTTGAAATGCAATTAGTTCTCAAAACTGACGAAAGATGGATTTTGGAAAATAGGAAAGTTATGTAGAAAAACTGACATTTCACTGAAAATTACTATTTTTCTGAAAAACTTTGGGTTCCAAGCTTTAAAATGAGGGGTCATTTATTAAAATCCGTTCAGTCGTTGTTCCGTAATTTCCATTATAATCATATATATCATTCATATCATGTTCAAATCTCATATATATATATATGTCATAGTAGGCTACTTAACGCGTGTTAAAATGCATATTTAATCATTGTGTCCTATGGGATCCCGAATGCAAGCTTATAGACTAATCTTCTTATAATCATCCACTACAAATCACAGGTAAGATATCTCGCGAAAATTCGACAATAACGGAAATTGCATCTAGGAACAACGAAATGTTTTTGACAATATAAACTGTAGGAACACTGTAAATATTTCCCTTTTTTCCTCCGCCCAGGTTTATGATATCACCATTCTTACACGCTATTGTGAGCAAAGGGCGCCACTAAAATGACGTGGTTGTAAAAACATATGCAGGTCGTAAACAGCAAATCGTCGCTCCTGTTTTTGTATGTCTTTGCATAACAGTCTTACTCTACCGGCAAAGTTAATACTTTTTTTCTTGCTTTCTCCCGTGTTTTTGTTTTCTTGCTTTTCAGCGTAAAATTATTTCTCGAAAAGATTACGCCTCTGTGCTATTGTTGAACTTATGATTTACGATGTTTTGGTAAATCAACTACGTTTTTAGATAGAAAATAGGCCTTCCATTGACATTAATGCAAAGATGATATGCATTTTTCGATCATTTAAAACCCAATCCTGTGGTTATTTGGGAGAAAATGCTTCACTTTTATTTTATTTTTTATTTCGACGTATTACAAACCGAATTTATAGAAGTATATACGTAATGTTTCTTCGGCAGTAAATATGTACAGTAGTGGCAAAAAAACCGGACCAACACTTGTGGCTGATTTCAGAGCCTTGTTCACTCCAGAGCATGATAGCCTGGTAACTAAGACTTTCGTGGTTCGATTCCTGCCTGGGAAGGAAACTTTTTTTTTGTTCCTTATTCAAATTTATTCTCAATACTTTTCGATTGCAGCGATATTTTACTTCTTAATTAACTTATTATTCCCAGAACATGAATTTTACCAGCAATCGAACAATAAAATAACACCGCCGCCTCAGATTATAGCGTTGTTGTTCCTGCAATAACTCCTATGTGAAAATATAAAATGTTTGAGTAGGAAGAAAAAACACATTTATTCATTCATTCCGTGGCAATGGTACATAGGAGATCGTGAATTCTTACATTTTCGAAAGAAAGAAATATAATTACATATCACTATATATGCTGTATCACTATTTAAGTTATTTGAAGGGTTCAGAACCATAGTGGGCCAAGCGCCATGTACTGAAGACGTAAAAAACAAGGGTTAAAATTAAGTTATTACCATAATTCAATGGAAACATATAGCAAGTAATATAAAGTATACACATTAAAACTAAATGATATGTCAATGTTCATTAAACTATGGTTGCATGTAATAACAATTAAGAAACATGTTAAAGGAATTGTCTGTGGTCTGTGGACCAAAATGACCTCATTTTAATTATTTAAATACAATTTAAATTAAGTAACATATTACACGATTTATCCTTCTATCAAACACGAATGTTCCCTGGATCAAATGTCCTATTTTAATTATATAATTACTTATATTTATTTCTAACAGGTGCAGCGAAGCGCACTATTGCTTTATAGCATTCACGTTGAATGAGTAATCATTCTTAAAACTGTGGGTTGTAAAAGAAAAAGGAAATACAGGATGTCTCAGGTTTTTTAAGTAAACATTTGGAAAAGTTCCAGTTTAAAAAAAAAAAGTCATCATGGGAACCCTAGGAAAACCCCAAAATAAAAAAACACTCAGTTTGGATTCGAACCCACGTCCGAGCGCAGACCCGAAGATGAGTTCCGCTCATTAATCTTAGACCTTCATATTAACCAAGACAATTTCAAATCGCATTACAAATCGCAGCATGCTTCACTTGCAAGAAACGACATCATTGACCCTTTACCTTTGGTTTGTCCCATAGTACCATTCTAAGTCCCCCGTTTAAATCAGGTGTCAGAATACTTGGACATGACTGTACTGGGTGGTGTTGCATGGGAACAAGCGCGGATGCTGTGTAAGAAACTATAGTTTGTGGGAAGAGGAAAGTGTTTGCAGGGGAAGGAAGATGACACAATAGTGGAATGCAGGTTATAGTCAACAGAGACCGTGCGAGGCAGAGCTGATATTGTCTGCAACTCATTCAGGCGGTAGAAAAGTAATTACGGGCCTGCTTTTACATGCAAATTGGGCCTATCTGCTTCGTCGACACTGCCAATACTTGGAGTCTGCCTGATCGAGCGTTTGAGACTTGTGGCTTTGGAAAGTACGCTATCTTAGATTCAGCCGCAGTACTTTGCTATAAGTATGCAAGCAGTGTGCACTACATTACCTTAACAAGTTCGCAATAGCAAGCCATTTACTGGAACAATGTGTTCCCCAAACTGTGATCAGTAGGTATGTTTCAAGCAGAGGTCTGCATCGGACGTTTTCGCTCGAGCGCCAAGTAGTTCATAGCATAATCCGATAGGTAGCGCACATGCATTATGGGTAAAATTGTCGCGAGCGATAAATTCTCGAACGATATACGCCGAGCGTTAGACATTCGTTCTTGTTACAGTGATGAACTGTGTAGTAACATCATATATTATCATTTCAAAGCTTTGCAGTGTTTAACTAACCTCTCCATAGTACAACTACAAAACTTGCTTTAAAATGTAATATAAATGTTGTAGGTAAATGTTTCCCCCCCCCCACACACACACACACACACACAGGAGTGATTTTGTTTTTTCCACATCTGATAGATGTTATTGGATGTAAATGTAATTATTATAAAGTGAGAACACAGTCACGATAATGCAAAAACCGTATCAAGTTTTCTAGTAATAATAATAATAATAATAATAATAATAATAATAATAATAATCTCTAATAATTAGTGAATCAATCTTTGCGTCTGTAACAGTTGTGGAGCATGATTATTCGTTTTATTGTATTTTCTGTGACGTTATCTCTGTACTAATATTGTTATTAATCCAGGCTACTGCTATATCAATAATATTTTGTAAAACGTTTCTACATTGTCGCAGTATACTGGATGTTCATTTCAAAGTGTGTCATGACGTCATTCTTGTCGGGTCACCGATTTGAAGCTAGTTTTAGCTTATATGTTAGAGAAGTTACCTATTATTTAAGTCGTTCTTCAATCTGAACTTGAGAACGTGTACGGTATAACTTGAACGTCGTAGCAACAGATGGCGGTCTGTACGGTCTGTGTGCTACCATAACCTCTTTCGAACTGTGTTTTGCGCCGGGCAAGTCGTACGCAGGGTATTTGTTATCATCGGTTGCGTACGGTAATATTCCACAACTCAAATCGAATGCTCCGTGTCCATGTTGACCGTCGAAGTTAATGTCAACAAATACGTAAGTAATCGTCTTAACCCTCTCCCCATATCCCGACAGTACGTATTTCCAAACAGTTCACATTCCTGCCACTACCGGCGTTACCGTACGTATCGGTACGTACTCTTCACAGAATGAACGCCGTACTTGCTAGGCAACTTCTCTGCCTCATAGGTTATACACCTCTGCGGAAGTGTAGGAAGATTGAATTCTGTAGGCTCATTGGCTAGCCACATGACGGCATACAGCGAGCCATGGACTGAACATGCAGTATATAGGCGGAACACTATGTATGGACCTATCATACTGTATTATATATATGGTGAATCAAACATTGAATAATTATTAATTAGCAATAATAACTGTATATGTATCGAAGTTTTTCATACTATTTTATTTATAACTTCATGTTACTGTTTTGGTACGTTCCATTGACTGTTCCATTAAACGTTTGTCATAAACGCAGAAAATAAAGCCTTATTTTTACCGTGTGAGCAAAACATGTGTGTATCTTAACTGTCGCCTTCCATACAAGATAAGACATGTCGGTGAGATGACCTTGTACTGTGCTTCTATTTATTACGAGCGTATCACGACCGATCTTATTTCACTCGAGGGTGCGACACTCGATCGAGTTCAAGCGAGCGATTTAACTCCAATGCAGGACTCTGGACTTTCAAGTGGTTCACGAGTTATTTTCTCCATTATTGAAAAATACCTTTTCGGATGGAAGAAAACTAAATAGGATCCTTTCAAGAGGTGAATAAGAGAGGGCAATTAAAAACAAAAGCTTAATACATGATCCGGCAGAATGACCTCCCTGATTTGAAACATAAATAAAAAGAACAATCATGTGTTCGACTGGGTAATTCTCTCTCTGATTCATATCGCATTTTATGTGGAGATCCACAGGTATCTACATTGGAACCTCTCCTGTGTCTATTGTTTATTGATGACATTTCTAAAAGAATAAGTTCTGACTGCGTAATATTCGCCGATGACCTTAAAATCATTCGTAAAATCAAAAGTCCGGTTGATTGCCTATTTCTTCAAGATCATATCAACTCATTTGCAAAATGGTCTGTTGACAATGGGATGAAAATGAATGAAACCAAATCTTTTGTCATTTCATTTACTCGTAAAACTGCTTCTTTAACATTTAACTACTTTCTAAACAATGTATAAAGGTTGACAAATCGAACTGAAACCCTGACCGAGTTACTACGTGAGCGCTGGCTGTCTTGGGGAGGAGCAAGTGAGAAAGCACGGGGGGAAGGGAGAGAGCACTATGCACTATGTACTTGCAGGTCCACTCACAGTTTGTCAAACCTGCTAACAAAAGCATTAAAAGGTTGACTAGTTGCCTGCAATGCTAGCATAATGGAACCTTCCTAGCCGACAGTCGAGGCAAAAATGAAGAATCCGTTATTGTGGTAATACTGGAGAGTGGATCTTCTATTGGTCGCGATGCCCACACACACCCTCTCAGATATTTACGTGGTGATTGGTGATTGAATGACGAGGAGCGAGGGGGAGAGAAGAAAGAAAGAGAGAGATTGCAGAAGTTGCCGTGTTTTACGGGGTTTCACTTGAAGTTGTCGAACTATAATTATATACACAGGTTGTAACTTTAATAATGGCAACTATTTATTTATTACGAATATACAAGTGATACATCTGTGAAACTTGTATGTTGTATGTGTTTATTCACACTGCAATGGGTATATACCCGGTGGCAGTGGTAACTAATTACACTCAATAAAGACAATAATAAACACAATTAATAAAAAATACAATTAATAATAATAGTAGTAATGAATACTAACAATAATTAATAATAATAATAATAATAATAATAACAACAACAGGGAACATCCTAAATTAAATGAAGCACGATCGGTTAAAATAACATTTAAAGTAAATCTAATTTGTACCTTAAACCTATGTTCGAACTAAAACCCACGAGTATGATATGTTCATATCTGCACAAGTACCTTTCAACACTACACTCATTTCGCTGTCAACTCACTCACTGCACTGGAACTACGACACATTTCACTGATTCTATCCTGATTTCACTAACACTTCAGAAACATTTCACTGTTCAAATACTTTGCACTGCCACTATAAACTATAAAGCTTCACTGACAGGAACACGTTTCACTTACACAGCACACTTCACTGACACCACACACTTTACTGACACAACATAATTCTTCACTGATAGAACACTTCAATAACAAAATATCAATTACACCCTTTAAATACTGTCTATAATTATCGTCTATTAGTAAAGTCCTTAAGCCTATTTTTAAATACATTTTTGGTTGTTGGTAAAGCCTTTAGTAAGTTCTGCAGGTAAAGCATTCCAGTCCCTGATAGTACGATTGAGAGAAGAAAACTTTCCAGTGTCCGTCCTCTGTCTTCTTTCCCTCAATTTATATGAGTGGTCGTTCCTTGAAGAGTAATTTGGCGGCTGCAACCTATTTTTTATTTCTCTCCAGGCAGGCTCACCTCTGTATGTTTTGAACAGTGCGCATAATCGAATTCTACAGTCCTTCAATGTAGTAACCAGCATTGTCTACAACTCGTTGCCAGCGATGTGGAAGTCGTAGTATCCCTGTAGCAGCTCCTGTTCTGTTGATGTTCCTGATGGACCGCCCTACTGCCTGCAGAATATCTGGAACAGTCCGGAATCAAACGTCACGAAGTTGTTCCTTCATTTTTGGGATTAAGCCATAATCACAGGGGCTGAAGTCCGGTGAATGTGGTGGATGGCAAAGCACTTCCTACCCCCAGCGACGATAGAAATGAACTACAGAGTGTGCCGTGTGCTCCCTTGGGTTATCTTGTAAAACGTGTGGGCGCTTTCTTCGCAATGCTGGTCTCAGATTATGCTCCAAAAATGGCGGAAATACTGTGCATTAACATTCTGTTTTTGCGGGAGGGTATGTGTTTGGATACCGCCGTCACAGTCCTACACAACAATCAGCATAACTTTCACATTCGTAGGGGTACGACGCAACACTGTTTTGCGTGGTGACCCGTAATGACGCTACCAGTGTTGCCACGACCTACTCACGAAAATCAGGAGAAAATCATCGAAAAAAACAGGAGATTACAGTAGATTAATTAAACATGAATTTCCTCTTTGTATTATAATATTAATTACAAAACAGTGTACTGTAAGAAAGATTATACTGTTGTATTACTATAGGACATCCCTAATCAATGAAATAGAACAATTTTGCTAAATATAATTACTGCCATCTCTACTCAGCGTACGTAACTAAGTCATGCAATTTTGGTTTTACACAGTAATGTCTTATTGACAATGTTTCGCATTAAAATGTATTAATCAGGAATTTTTCGTGTATTCAAAAAAGATTTTCAATACAACGAGATTTATTTTAAAGGTGATATTAAATACAGTAGGCCTACTGCATTAGCTGCAACTATAACAAAAGAAAAATGATCCCCTTTCTTGCTTTTACATTATTATCCTTTAAACTGTTCATCATTTTCCCACTACGATTTATAATATTCTGGGAGTATTTACTCTTCTTTCTAGCTTGGACACTGTCACTCATTTTAAAAGATTACTGTGCAAGATATGTAACACAGCGAATAGGGATTATGAAGAATGGACACTTCGCGTCGGTACCTTTGATGTAGCCGGACTGATTTCAATGACCTTCAAACCAGCTAAAGCGTCAGATTCTGCTTTCTCCCTAGAGTTGGCGCTGACATCACACCAGCTAGCAGTCGACACAGCGGAAATATAACACATACAATTAATATATCTAGGTACATTATGTACTCAAATAAAATAAATTGGATCCATAAAATAATAAATCCTTCATTAACTGCAATGTCTAGACTCTAGAGTTCCTTTATAATGAGAGTTGAGACGTTGACCCCAACAACAATTAAAATATGTAATGATTTGATAGCGCTGAAAATGGAAAAACAAAACTCTTACGAGAAGTAAAACCATATACCTATATTATATTATTATACAAATATTAAACGAATTCTATACTTAATTTTATAATGTATTATATTATTTTATAATATAGTGTATTATATCTTAAATATAAAATATTATTATTACAACTAGTTTGTCACTGAGAAATAAGGAAGAGCTGTTAACTTGAATTTATTTGAAGCAAAGCGTTACTGAATTATGCAATAAGGTAGGCGATGTTTGGATCCTGTGCCTTAACTCTATTCTCAATTAATTATCTTAGCGTATGCTCGATTACACTACCTCTAGCGCTTGAAAGTGGAACTAGCCGCTGGCGCACAGAGAAACAAAACACAGGAAAATTCGCTCAGTGTCCATTCTTTATAATCCCTATTCGCTGTGTAACACAAAATGCCATTACCTACACTTCACTCTCTCACTGTTTCACGTGCACACGATCAGAAACAAACGTCACTACTGAATAAGTTTGATTCTTCCTCTGTTCCCCTAGTCTCCGAAAGAATAATGAAATAATTATTCTGTCGTCGATTTGCAAAAGGGGATACGTCCAAAATAACAAAGTGTTGGAAAACCGCAACAAAAAAAATCATAACAGACTTAAAATATTAAAATGTTTATGGATCGTGAATGTATTTAACTTTAGTGATCTAATTAGAAAAAAGTATATGAATATTTTAATTTAACTTATAATTTTTGCGATTTTCCAACACTGTTATTTTGGACATGTCTCCTTTTGAAAATTGACGACAGTTATCACATGCTTACGTTGCATCAAGATTATATACGCGTGTGTGTGTGTGTTTGTGTGTGTGTGTGCGTGTGTGTGTGTGTGTGCATCCTTTCGTGGTAAGGTTTCAAACATTCCAGGCGACTCCTTGCTTCTTGTAAGCATCATTGTGGCGACGCGTTATGAGCAGGGAGACAAATGAAAACATTAACTTGCGTATAAGATGCAAAAATAAGACATGATGACATAATATATGTGTACTAAAGTAATGAGTTGAAAATCCGGGCATAGAACTAGGTGACTGCAGCATGCCAAAAGGCAGGAGAAATTCGGACTTTTGACAAAAAAAAAAATCAGTAGAGCAGTAGATTCAATGGAAAAACAGGAAATCTCCTGCTAAATCAGTAGATATGGCAACACTGAACGCTACTCATTTGATTGGCGCTTATATTTAAGTAGAAGTTCATAAGACCTGGCCCATGTCTCATCAAGCGCAACAATACGCCGTAAGAAGGCGTCTCCTTCACGATCATAACGCTCCAAGTGAGTTTGAGCGGTGTCGTATTGTATCCATCGCTGTGGCTCCGTCAAATCCCAGGGAACCCAGAGAGATGCAATTTTTCTCATTTTTATGCGATTCTTTAGAATACGAAACACAGTCATATGCGATATTCCTATCTCCTGGGATAACTCACGTACAGTCTGTCGTCGATCGTTGCCTAATAGCGCGCAAACAGCTTGCACTTCCTCATCACAAACACTCGGAAGACCCGGCCGCGCCATGTTTTTCACGCTGTCACGCCCCTCGTTGAAGGCTCGAACCCTCCTCGCCACAGTCCTGTATGATAATGCCGTCACTCCACATGCCTCAACAAGACCCTCACGACATTGTCGTACTTGCACGACCACGGGTAGATTGAATTTTCAGCCAAGATCGCTGTTCCTGCTTTGTAAACATGGTGAAACACAATTTACATGGAACTTAATATTTTAGGAGAAAAATGTTACTTGGAAATTTTACATCTTCAACCGAAAACCCAGAAACTAAACACACTAGAACAATACGAAATATACTGGCACACAAAAACACACCCACATGAAATCCTCAACACACAACTCAAATTCAGAATACACATACTTTTTGACTCCACATTACACTACACAAACACACCCCCACAGGAAAACCAATCAGGAGGCGCGAAGATCATTCATTTTGACTATGCTGACATTTTACTGACTGACCTCTCCAGCGACAACAAAACGAAACTTCAACGTGCTCATAACTTGTGTGTACGTTTTGTAAGCAATGTCCGTAAATATGATCATATCACCCCATCCCTGGAAACAATAGGTTGGCTTAAACTAGATACGAAAAGAAATTTACATTCACTTCTCTTTCACTTCGAAATCTTGAACTCTTCTATTCCTTCGTACCTGTCGTCTCGCTTCACTTACTTTTCTTCCCACCACAATCTGAACACACGCTCTCGCCATGAAACAATACTAACAATATCATCCCATCGCACCTCCTCATACTCATCCTCTTTCACAATAGCCCTGCCAAGACTCTGGAATTCGTTACCTGCTAGCATCAGGGACTGTCGAAATAAAATTGAATTCAAACGCAAACTTACTAGGCACTTGGCCAGTAATTGAGACTCGTTCAGACATGGTTTCTTGTAAATAGCTCTCTTAATCTGTCACAAAATATTTCAATATCCGGTAATTTCATTACTATAGATTTTTGTTATTGTAGGTTTAATTTGTAATTCAGTAAATACAAAAATATTCTTTGTTTTTAACTTCTATGATAAAATGTCTAGCTTTCATTAATCAGGTAATCTTGTCGTACTTTAATTTTTATTGTAATTGTAAATTTAATGTTAATTGTAATTTTATTGTTCATGTTATAGTTGTAATCCCCTGGTAGAGGGGCAGAGAAGGCCTGACGGCCTTATCTCTACCAGGTTAAATAAATAAATACTAAAAAAATACTAAGATAGCCCACAGCCTGAAAGTAGTCAACAAGGTAAGCTAGTTAATTAACACGTGAAAGTATATTATATACTTTACATTTCGAAAATAACATAATTTACATATGCTGGTTCATAATTTGTAATTGGGATTCAGTTCTTCAAATGGCAAAAAGGTTGTAACTGCGACGACGATGTTAGTGATGATGATGATGATGATGATGATGATGATGATGATGATGATGAAGAAGTGGAGACGGGAGTACAACAGCTTGTGGGGCACACGTTGATAATCCGGGCGTAACGCAGTGGATTGCAAGTGCTTCATCAGCAGCTCTGTCACTGGGTGTAACTTCAGTGGTTTGTCGGTTCCGGTAGATCGATTTCCAGAGATCATTGAACACTTGTTGAAACTGTGGTCGTAGTTGTGCGCGACACGCCCTTACGCAGCAAAACAGTGGACGATTTAATTTGTAATTGTCCTCCACATGCAGATAGTGTACTGATTAGCTACATTTTACTCCCGCTGAATACGGAATAGCTGACTGGAAGCCCCGAGCAAACTATTTCTCTATTTTCTGAAGGTCTTTAAACGGATATATAACGACACTATCAACCGTAAAATGGAATTATTGGTGATGGCGAGATGAGATCGAACATTCGTCCTGATTATTTTCACCTTATCGTCAATGAAAACTTGGGAGTCCACCGGCGTAATTCAGACAGTAGGCTTGTTTGCTGCGCTCGGGCATGGGTTCGACACTCGCTTGGGCTTAATACTTAAGTTTTTCCGACGTTTCCCCAATGTATAAGGCGAATGTGAGGTAATAACATGGCGAATTCTCAGCCTCAGTTTTAAATACCATCTCGGTCAGAGTGCTGCATTGGAGTTAAATCGCTCGCTTGAACTCGGTCGAATGTCGCATGCTCGAGTGAGATAAGATCGGCCGTGATATGCTCGTAATAAATAGAACCACAGTACAAGGTCATCTCACCGACATGTCTTTTTTTGTATAGAAGGCGACAGATAAGATAAACATATGTTTTGCTCACACGGTAAAAATAAGGCTTTATTTTCTGCGTTTATGACAAACGTCTAATGGAACGTACCAAAATAGTAACATGAAATAGTATGAAAAACTTCGATATACAGTTATTATTCCTAATTAATAATTATTCCAAATTTTATTTATATGATAGGTCCATACATAGTATTCCGCCTATATACTGCAACAATGTAGAAACGTTTTACAAAATATTATTATATAGCAGTAAATTAATAATAATATTAGTACAGAGATAACGTCACAGAAAATGTAATAAAACGAATAATCATGCTGCACAACAGTTACAGACGCAAAGATTGATACACTAATTATTAGAGATTATTATTATTAGAAAACTTTATACAGTTCTTGCATTATCGTGATTGTGTTCTCCGTTTATTTACATCCAATAAATCTATCAGATATGGCAAAAACAAAATCACTCCTGTGTGGGGGAAAAAAGAAAAACATTTACCTACAACATGTATATTACATTTGTGCGAGATCGTGCGTATTTGCTTGTTTTCCGCACAGAACCAATACGCGGTAAGTGTGAAATACCACATTCAGTATTCCCAACGTAACACACATAACAATTTCCCTCTTCTTACCGCTTAAGCGCGACATTCATTTTACTGCTTTAGGCTTTTAACATATTATTTTAGAGACGTTTAACATAGTAATAATTATAAATTGGAAACTTACCACTGCAATTTCACCTAAATTGCAATGTTAATTATTGTTTTTAAATATTTGAAAAATTAAGTAAAGTCTACTACTCCACGAAACTTATTGCATTCCTGATACAAGTAACATTAAGGAAGCCGTGAAAAAATCAACAAGATTCCAGATGCCGATGTTATTGCTGCAATATGTTATATAAATAATATTGTTAAAATATTAAAATGAAAAATAAATCATTACATAACCTTACCGTTTGTTTTAAGTTCGCATTTATAGACTGGGGGGGGGGGGAAGACAGACGTATATCACGGCCTGCTGGAGTATAGTAAACACAGAAAACATTTTATAGCAACAATGTTGAAGAAAGATATTTTAATTTTTAAAAGTTGCCGTCATTGAACAGAAACCAACATGGAGATTTCATTGCAACTAATCAGAAATTCGTCTTTCAGGTATGTAATAAACGATCTTCGCACAAAATAATGTACAACTACGTTTCGCTTTTTCAATCTTTTCCTCGAACATGAAAACGTCAACATACCGCTCTTGTAATGTATATTACTATTTAAAGCAAGTTTTGTAGTTGTACTATGGAGAGGTTAGTTAAACACTGCAAAGTTTTTGAAATAATAAACATCTATGATGTTACTACACAGTTCATCACTGTAATAAGAACGAATATCTAACGCTCGGCTTATACCGTTCGAGGATTTATCGCTCGCGACAATTTTAACCATCATGCATGTGCGCTACCTATTGGATTATCCTATGAACTACTTGGCGCTCGAGCGAAAACGTCCGATGCAGACCTCTGATCTCGGTATCACCTAGTCCATAGACATTAAATAACCTGATAGTTGATACAGCGTTATTAAAAACAGACTAAAGACTCGAAAAAATCTAACCAGGTAATCGATCCAGGTAGGATTTGAACCTGTCTCCACCTGCCTCGAACGCAGCAACGGACCACGAGACTAACTCGTTGCCTCTTAAGATACGACGGTGGTTCATGAAGACCTTGTTTGGTTAAAAGTGTTCTTTAAACTATTGGAGGCGTATCTTTGGCGAGGTCTGCGATTTCACCCTGCCGACAGTTTGCCATCATTCAGGGTTATCACCACTTTCTTCTTCTCTCCAGACAAATACTTCGAGAATACGATACTGCACGAAGACGCTGTCCCTTCCTAAGGAAGCCATTTCTGTACACCAGTTAATAACCTTACTAATCACTCTTAGACGCTTGTTTATTTTTGCAGCAAAATTTATTAACAAGATAAATACAGATATAATAACAATAATTTGAGAATTGAAACACTTACAATTAAATAAATAAATTCTACAATTTTTCCTTAACTTTTTTCTTTTATACTGGATCCGTAAATCTCTGATCTCTTTGGAAGGAGAAATGAGATGAGTGAATTTCTATAGGTAGGTTTGAAGCCCCGAGAACAGGGGCGGCCCGACCCTATGTGCTACAGTGCTACAGCACAGTGATAATTTTTACTCAAATAATGTATTTGTAACACCATAGTATCTGATCTGTCATTTAACAATTTCCCGTGGTTATATTCATGACGCATTATCGAGTGTTTAGTCTTCGCTCTTTGGTGCCTCAGGGGGGTTCGTTGTGCTACTCTGGACTTCATATGAAAATGTAGACATTTATGCGCATGTGCGAAGCTGAAATCACTGCTCTGATTGGCTATTTTTACGCGGGAAAGTGCTGTAGTCAGCTTCAGCACAACACAGCCTTGGAGATTGTAAAATTAAAGCGTAACGAAAGAATGCTTGTTTGTGGAAGAACTCGGAACTATTTACAATGTATTTGGTAATTCAAATATCGGACTGCTGCTGCCATCTTCCTGTAGGCCTATAAGGCTCCTCCTGAATCAGCTAGCAAGCGACGGAAAATGGAATCCTAGAAAATTGAAGCCAAGGAAGTATGTAACTGTATAATGCAGAAAACTACTCACCGTTTTCAGTCTTTAAGCTACCTAGACGCAACAAAATTGTTAAACAGCAAAAATTTTTTAGAATTTTTCGTATAATTTTCGTGAACGCGAACTTGAAGTTGCTGTCAACAGCTATAATATACTGAACAAAAGAGTGTTAAAGACACAACTTGGAGTTCTAGACGGAAGACCCGACTTCCGGATTATGGATGGAGCTGTTCAATTGTTACAATACATAGCTTGCAACAATTCACAGGATCCATTCCGTGAAGTAACGAAGTTGTTAAATATTTTGGTTACAACACCAATGGCCATTGCTGAGTCAGAAAGATGTTTTTCTTGCTTGAAACGCATAAAAACGGTTTTTAAGGAACACTATGTCCCAGGATCGCCTCACTGCTCTTGCAATACTGTCAATAGAAAAGAGTATGATGTCCAAGATGGAGGGGTTTAACTCCAGGGTAATTGACAAGTTCTGCAGTAGGAAGGAACGTCGTATAGACTTCATATTTCGTCACTAGGCAAATCTCAAATTAAGATAAATGCATATAAGTGTATATAGTAGGCGGATATAGAGATTGTAGCACACTCATTATTTTGACCACCAGCCGCTACTGCCCGAGAATACCATAGAGATAGGGCAGAGAATTTTCTAAATTGAATTACTAACCCCGGTTAAAGAATCAGATCTCACTGTAGGCACCCTGCCTCGATTCATAGTCGTATTTTAAAAAGAAAGATAATTATATTTGATTGGAGACTTTGAGTAAGATAAAACAATAAAATCATAAAACAAGTGAATACATTCAAATATCTAGGCTGCAACGTCACTTATAACAAGAGCCGAGAAATAGATGATAAGTTAAACGCTTTTAATTATTTTTGTGGAACAGTACGTCGAACTTTAGGTAGGAAAGTTCGGAAAGAAACATTACTAAAGTTTTACAAAGTGATGGCTCTACCAGCTTTACTGTATGGATGCGAGAACTGGGTTTTAAGGAAGAAAGACGAGAGAAGAATTGAGGCTGTTGAAATGAAATTTTTAGGTTTGTGGCTGGCTATACACTACTTGATAAAAAGAGAAGTGAAGACATTAGATCTGAATTAAACATGCATAATATTATAGATATAATAAGAAGACATCAAAACAATTGGAGGGAGCATATACATCGTATGCCAGAAATATCAATTATCAGAACAATTCACGACCCTCTTGGGAGAAGAAACCCAGGAAGACCCACAAAAAGATGGCGGGGCCAGTTTTGATTTGATTGGAGTGGAACTGATCTTATGGTCCATACCGTAATGCAGATGATGATGATGATGATGATGATGATGATAATTATATGTGACTGGTAAACAGTAATTATAGAACTGATGCTCCAAAAATGCATGTTGCGAAACATACATACAAATACATAAAAGAGATTTTTTTTGACGAACATTCTATACTGCATCTGCTAGAATCTATGAATTTTTTTTTTTTGTGGAAAATAACTATTGAAAATTCTGATGAGTCTGACAATTTGGAAACTTATACACAGGCCTACACGGCGAATAGGAATTATAAAGAATGGACACGAGCTAATTTCCCTGCTCCGATAGCGTATAATTCCACTTTCAAACGCTAGAGGTCAGTGTAATCAAGCACCCGCGAAAGGTGGAACAGCAATTCTGATTCGCTGGCAAGTCTGCTGAAAAGTATTTCTGCTGTCGTCTGCTGGTGCGATATCAGCGCCAACTCTAGGGGAAAAGGCAGAACTTCTCGCTGATGCAGATAGAGCTGGTTTGAAGGTCACTGAAATAAGACTCTTCTACATCAAAGGTACCGACGCGCAGTGTCCATACAGCGAATAGGGATTATAAAGAATGGACACTGAGCGAATTTTCCTGTGTTTTGTTTCTCTGTGCGCCGGCGTTTAGTTCCACTTTCAAGCGCTAGAGGTAGTGTAATCGAGCATACGCTAAGATAATAATTGAGTATAGAGTTGAGACACAGGATCCAAACATCGCCTACCTTATTGCATAATCCAGTAACGCTTTGCTTCAAATAAATTCAAGTTAACAGCTTTTCCTTATTTCTCAGTGACAAACTAGTAGTAATAATAATTTTTTATATTTCTAATAATAATAATTTATATTATAAAATAATATACATATAGAATTATGTATCAAATTCGTTTTAATATTTGTAATATAGATATATGGTTTACTTCTCATAAGAGTTTTGTTTTTCCATTTTCACTGCTATCAAATCATTATATATTTCAATTGTTGTTGGGGTCAACGTCTCAATTGTCATTATAAAGGAACTCTAGATTCTAGCCATTACAGTTAATGACGGATTTATTATTTTATGGATCCAATTTATTTTATTTGAGTACATAATGTACATAGATGTATTAATTATGTGTTATATTTCCGCTGTGTCGAGCTGGTGTGATGTCAGCGCCAACTCTAGGGGGAAAGCAGAATCTCACGCTCTAGCTGGCTTGAAGGTCATTGAAATCAGTCCTGCTACATCAGAGGTACCGACGCGAAGTGTCCATACTTAGGTACCTATACGCTGGTAAATACTTACAATTTCCTATACGTTGGGTACACCTTCAATGTAATCTACCCAGTTACAGTTCACTTCTGCCAGTGTTGATACATTAATTGGAAATAGCTCTAGAACACAATTTCCGAATTCGGCCGAAAGACTTCGATTGTAGACGTGACAACTTCCTGTCTCAAAAATAAGGTGAATTTACTGGCACTTAATTACACAAAGAAGGAAATGCGGACTTGATAAAATTAAATATTTCTCTTAATTGATTTTCAATAAAAACTTTTATCTCTCTTTCTTCTTCCCGTCTGCACGAGTGTTCACGAGTCCGGTACTTGTTGAGAAGGGTTCAGCAGAAACATATTTCAGTCATGGACTTGAACTGTCACGTAGTAGAACTCGAAGACTATAAAAAAAGGAAGGAAAAGAATTCTCTAATACTGAAATATGTCCCCTTTTTTTGGTGCTGCCACTCCCTGTTCCCAGAAAAGACAGATTACAACAAAAACATTACGGTGGTAGTTATTGGCTAGCGTTGTCAAATAAGTGAATGACACAAGAAACGGACAAGGGACTGAAAAGCTAGGGGACAAACTGCATTTAGTTCGAGGGAGGCAACTGCCCATTTCTTTTGTCATCATCCCGGCACGGTAGAGAACATACTTGTAAAGAAATTCCTTCATTTGTTGACGAGGCATCTTCACTAGTCCAAGACAAGAATATGAATTTACGTGTGGTGTTTCGAGATGCAGATATAGCCTACTCAATTTATTATATCAGAAAATAATAATTAAAGATGTACGGATGGAATTGGAAAAGACAGAATAACTAATCAGGAACAAATATGGAAAGACCATACTTTAAAAATGGGCGAAGACAATTTTCAAAGAAGATTTTAAATTGTACGATTTAAGGGGACGCTATTGTGAAATTAGGGGGTCAGAAGAAAAGTGGTATAAGGTCAGTGGCGGCTCGTCAACTTGTGGATTGGGGGCGCTGCAGTAGATTTTGGTATATACAAATTTCACTTCAATCTTCTCCGCAAGGGAAAGTTGAGAAAAATTAATATTCTGTAATTCACACACACTCATGCTTGCACATTTGCACTGGTTAAGTTACGGTACTAAGATGTCACACCAAAGCAACACTCGGATATACTGATGGTCAACAATTTTCTAAAACTGGAAAGAGGTCTCTTTCGTATTTTACATGCTATATCAAAAGGATTCTACTCGCGCAAACATTTTGAGTTAAGGAGGCTGGATATATAATAATAAGGCAAAAGAGGATATTAATTTTGTTATATTAACTCGATAGGATTCTACAACAATAAGTATGTGAAGAGAAAATAAAAATTTTGTCATTAAGTTTCAAGGGAATAGAGAATCCATTTGACGCAGTATTACAATAGCTGTGTGGGAGGGGAGGAAAAATCTTCCCTTGTAGCCTGGCTCTGCAAGCCACTGCAGCGAAATATGGGTTTTAAACAGCGGCAGTTTCCCTCTGCTTCCCTTCACCTCTCTACCCCCTGACCATGCAAGACACACTCTCTATGAGCTGTCCCACCCTACAGATCCCAGGACGACTTTGAATGCAGTGTCAATTCCAATACAGTCGATGCGCAAAAATATTATGCATCAGATAATAGTACATATTCCCGGCCAGATGAAATATAAAGCAATTTACTTAAGAAAAGCTATAAAAAATTATTCTACAAATTAAAATTAAAATTATTTTTATTTTCTTGACAAAGCAGGGAGTGCTGCAGCTCCGCAGCTCTTATGGGCGAGCCGCTCCTGTATAAGGTGCACTTAAGTTATTTGTGAGAAAATGCAGTTGAAAGTACTTAAGATTTAGTAAATTCCTTGAAATTGTTTATTTCAATTTTACTGTGTGATGTGGTTAAACGATGTGTCCCTTTGCCACTAAAATTTTAAATGTTTTACCTTGATCTAGATGCACTTAACTCATGTTCTTAGAAATGTTATTTGTACTCCTTTGCTGCTGACCCTCTCAAATAATAAAAAATTAATAAAATCCAATTAAAAAATTTATTGTGACTCTCTATTTAGACTGAGCTCAAAAAGCTAATTAATTTATATACCCATGACTATTTTCAAGCTTTTGAGCCAGTATGAACTAACAATTTTGAAAACTTTGTCCCAAGGAGCCTTTATAGTGACGTTAATATGAAATATATTTAAAAAAATATAATTTCAAAACTATTAGCAGTGACGACACCAAATTTTGTGCAGATGATAGTATTGTAGGCCTGTTTATGTAGTTTAAAATTAATAAATTTTGGATGAAAATTGTAGAAGTTTTAAAAATCAAAAGTGTTCCCTTAAGGAGAGAGGGAACGTTGGAAGATCCCATAAATGATGAAAACACGCTTTTACAGAGGAAGGAACAGGCCATCAAACCTAAACCATGATGATGATAATGATGAAATTATATAAACTTGTCTTCAAGATCAGTACGTAAAGATTATTATTTTTGGTCCTACAGAATATATCTGGTCATGGTAACAATTAATATTAGAGGAGAAAAATTCGCTCCGGCGCTGGGGATGGAACCCGAGTCCTTGGTTCTACGTACCAAGCGCTCTCACCATTGGGCTACGCCGAAGTCCAATCCACAGCAACGGATCGAACTCCCCTCCTCCAGTGTTTTTCTCTAGATTCTTCTAGCAACAGTGCATATTTCTGTATAGATTACTGTGCACATTACTGTGGAATCCCGGCCACCAAGTCACTCAACTGAGTGCGCTCCTTGTATAATGGCAGTTGACTTAATGTAAAATGTCAACATACATGCCCAACTTGGAGTCAGGCCATGAAGGGAAGAAGCCATGTCTGAACGAGTCTCAATTACTTATAGTCTCGGCTAGTCGATTTATTTCCCGTTCTCTTCGTAGCAACGAATGGTAATGATCTCTCGTCCAATATCGTTGGAAGTCTAGGAGAACATCTTGATTCATTGACATTAGAATTAACGCAATATTTTCACCCCTGCAATGAAATAAACAATTCGATGAAAAACCTCTTCTTGTTGAAAGGAAATGTTTTGGAAAAAAAAAGGAGAAGAAGGAGCTCTTATCTTCTGTTTGGACCAGAAAGGACAAAACTACTGAGTCTGGGAGTGAAGAACAAAGCAGTGTCATATAGTTATAATGCACAGTGAGAAGGATTTGTAATCATACGTTATATTATTAGTACTCTATATTTGTGCTGGACTTGTCCACCAAAATATGTTTTCTTTCATCCGATATTAAGTGTAACGTCGTCATGATTTGAATGCAATACGAAAATTGTATTAATTTGTACAATCTCTTATATATATATATATATATATATATATATATATATATATATATATATATATATATAATTTGAACTGGTAATGAAAATTACGGGAAAACGGCTGAACCGATTTTAATAAATGACCCCTAATTTTGAAGCTTGGAACCCAAAGTTTTTCAGAAAATTAGTAGTTTTCAGTGAAATGTCAATTTTCCTACATAATTATCCTATTTTCCAAAATCCACCTGGCGTCAGTTTTGAGAACTAATGGTTTTTCAGAATAAAACAAAATACACACACTACAATAAACAATATTACACGAAGGCCATGGCCTGCAGGATTGCTGACATATTTAGAGCTCAAATTCTCTGACACCATAATTCCAATAGCTATGTCGATCTTCATTTGTGTAATTTTTTTAGAACATCTCAAGACTTATTAAAAATAATTTACAGGTCTGATTCTCTGGTGCGTGCAGCTGTGTATTGGATTTTAGAAACTACAAAACTTAAGAAGGTTTGATGACATTATTACATTAAAATTTTAATATTATCACAGTTTATGCCATGATGTATTTGTCACTAATGATATACATTAATGCTATTGATATATCGATGATATGAAAGTGAACCCTTTTGGGGTTATATAAGTAGGCGTAGAGAATATCTTAAATTAGTTGTTAATATCTATAATTTACAGAGTAACGGCTATAGTATATATAGAGTTACTGAAAACTACAAAACGTACGTAACATAACAATATTGCTATTAAAAATGAAATATTTTTACAGTTATTACTGAAGTGGTGTGGGTCTTTCTGATATACTTTGCATACTTCCACTCGGTAATGAGTTTTGGAATAATATTCTGGGGAAATTCCACAGATAGTAACAATATATTTCTATTACAAAAAATAGTAATTAGAATAATAGTAGGTGCCAAATCTAGGGAATCGTGTAGGACTATTTTCAAAAAACTACAAATAATGCCCATGGCTTGTCAGTATATCTTTTCATTAATAGTCTTCCTCGTATGTAATCGTGAAAACTTTGTAACTAATTCAACAGTTCATAGCATAAATACACGTCAAAAAATGACTTTCATACTCCATCGGCAAGTCTATCGTGCTATCAAAAAGGAGTGCGTTATATGGCAGTAAACATTTTTAATAGCCTCCCTGTCGATATAAAAAAATGAAACTCAAAACATAAAATTATTTAGGGCCAAATTAAAGAAGTACCTAATTTCTCACGCCTTCTATTCTGTAGGTGAATTCATGACATTCAATAACACTTCATGAAATTGATACTAAATCTATGTGTTGTACTAGTAGACTATATTGTAAATCTCATCTGTATATATTTCATCTAGACTGTGACTATAAATTAAGACTTTATAATAGTATTAAGTTTTTTGACTTGTTCCATATTCTAGCTGTAAGCATGTATGAATACCATGGAATGTTAATAAATGTAATACAATACAATACATTACAATATTTAATGGCTGGGCGGTGTAGATACTTATATGTGTGATTCTCTAATTTTTCTAGGATGTAGTGCAGTAATATGGACGAGGCATTAGTAAAGTGAGTCATGCTTTCTATTTTAGCTTCATCTTATCAAAACTAATTTCATATTCCTTTGGTTTAATCGATTAAATCTGAGATCGCTGCCAAGCATATCATTTTGTTGTAGGGAGAACTCAAAGAACTGACGATAGATGTGTTCAAGAAAAAGTATTTGGTATAAAAACATTAAAGAGGATGTTTTTTAAAAGAGATATTTTTGACAGGATTATTGAGTTATTATGTTGCTTTAAATGTTATGGAAGCAAATATATTTCAAAATGTCTGGTAATCTTTCTGGAAAATAAATATGAAACTCTTTATTTGAACATATAATTAACTAAATTTGCAGCATTTGTTGCAAAAGCCACTAGTATTATTGTAATAGTAAGTACATTTCGGCGTACAGTCACAGCTAAAATAATAGATTCATATTCTGTTCATATCATTCTCTTTACATTCGGCCGGAAAAACGCCCTTGTGACTGTTGTTGGATGCATTTACTGACGGCTCATACAGTGTACGCCACATGGTTGTTGTATCATAGAGACCTCTCAAAGAGGTTGATAAGAAAATAACATTGTATGACAGTACACTGCTGTGTAAATACAACCAGACTGCGTTCAGAGCCTGCAAGCTCTCAAGCTTTGTTGAATGACACTTTGAAATGAAGGGCTATTAAACGCTAATGGAGTTGGATTATTTTATTTTATTTATTTTAACGTCTGATTTAATAATAACTTGAAATGCAGGGGTCCTCCTGCGATGAAAAAGTGTTAGGGTGGTGGTGTAGCTGATAGTGGTAATATCGATGGTGGTGAACGTAATTCAGAAGTGGGAGGAGAAGTAGAAACAAAATTCACCTGGTGTAAAATAAGAATAACGATGGTCAGATGAAGAAGACGATGGCCACGACGTTTGAACCTATAATGACCAGCAGCGATGATGAGATGAAAACAACAGTTATGCACTGGGGGCAGACTTAGAAGTCGATAAGGACACATAAGTAATTTTTCCAGAATGATACAGTAGTGCATTTTTCCAGAATGACACAGTACATTTTTTTCAGAATGACACAGAAGTACATTTTTCCAGAATGTCACAGAAGTACATTTTCAGAATGATACAGAAGTACATTTTTCCAGAATGATACAGTACATTTTTTCAGAATGATACAGAAGTACATTTTTTCAGAATGACACAGATGTACATTTTTACAGAATGACACAGAAGTACATTTTTCCAGAATGACACAGAAGTACATTTTCCAGAATGACACAGAAGTACATTTTCCAGAATGACAGAAGTACATTTTTCCAGAATGACACAGAAGTACATTTTTCCAGAATGACACAGAAGTACATTTTCCAGAATGACACAGAAGTACATTTTTCCAAAATGACACAGAAGTACATTTTTCCAGAATGACACAGAAGTACATTTTTCCAAAATGACACAGAAGTACATTTTTCCAGAATGACAAAGAAATACATTTTTCCAGAATATGACAGATTTGAGTGTAGCTACAGTAAGTATTAGTATTTATTGCTGCATACATTGTAAAATAAATACATACAGGATGATGCAAAAGTCCGGCGACATAGACAACCTCCGTTATTAGCGCAGGTAGCGAAAAATGAAAAAAGGGGAAAGTTGTTGATATATATAGGCTAGTTTTCAATCTAATGTGCTTGAATTTTCAACACTGTACACTAGTATGGTACTAGTATGTAATTAAGACAGTGATTATTATTATTATTATTATTATTGAGATATAAATCGAAAGCCGCAGTCTTATATGAAGCATGAGCAGTGGCGAAACTTACACCACCGCAGACCCCGCGTTGCGGGGGGGGGGGGGCCGAAAACCTTCAGTGGTTACTGACGCATATTTGGAAATGAGTGCGAATTACAGTTCAAGGCCCACATTATGTATTTTCCATAACGCATAACCACTCTTTTTACTCTCTGGCATATGGAAATCTGTGGTAATGACCACGTTTTATATAGCAACACGTCTTCTTGCTACTAGATTTAATTCATCATTTTTCTCGTGTTTTGTGACACTGAAACCTTTTAAAAGTAATTATGAACATTTAAGTGGTGCAGAAAAACTCAAAAGGAAAAAACTTGAAAAATATGTTTCGAAATTAACTAAAATACTCAGTATTTAGACCAAGTAGTCAAATACAGACTACCTGTGATGGAACGAATCGCAGTGTTTCAGTCCCATGACTCAAGAAAGACTTAGTGCTGTGAGTGTATTAAGTATTGAATGTGAAAAGCCCAGAGACTTGATCTACATGATTTGATTGAGTCATTTGCTTCTCAAAAAGCCAGAAGGAAAAAGCGCTTGTTGAACTAAGCTTCACATTAAATTTATCTTAGATAGGCCTATTATTGTGTAATTATAACCTTAGTAAAATAGTAGTTATATCATTTAAATTTTTCAGTTCTGTTCACTTAATTTTGTTTAAAAATTGAGTATTTTGCTATGCTAAATTGTTTTATTAAAATTAGATGTAAAAAATAAAATTATGAAAATATGAAACAAAAAAATGGCAGTAAGGAAAGGAGCCCAGATTATCATTCTTTCTGACGGGCCCAGCTATAAAACGTTACGCCACTGAGCATGAGAGATTCTTCCACAAAACATTAATTGCTACGGATATATAATTTCTTAAAGGACGCTATTTCTGTATATTCAATTCTCCTAAAATCTGGCGCTCGTTTCTTAATTGGGAAAAACATATTTTTCTCTACATTAAGTTATTCATTTAAACTTAATTTCAGTTCCTTTTACGTTGAGTGTTTTTCCTGTTTGATTGAAATGGAAATGCCTAATTGTTAACCAAGTTGTCAAAAGAAATTTATGTTTACATTATCGACCTACAGTTCGTATTGAATTACTCTTTCATAATTGAAGGGTTCAGAGCTATAGTGGGCCAAGCGCCATTTATTAAAAACGGAGAAAGCAAGGGTTAAAGTTAAGTGAATGCCTTAGTTTAATGAAGATTGATGTATCATTTAGTTTTAATGTGTATACTTTATATTACTTGCTAAATGTTCCCATTGAATTATGGTAATAACTTCATTTTAACCCTTGTTTTCTACGGTTTTAGTAAATGGCGCTTGCCCTTCAATTGGACGGAGTTACACAACAATAGGCCAACCGACAATTTGAAAAAAAAAAAAAAAAGAGATATTTGTACAAATGTATTGTTGGCTGGATTATTTAACTCAGAAAAAATCACGAATGCGATGTCTGCATTTTGCTGTTGTTTATAAACAAAATCCGTTTATTGCGTAATATTTATTTATTTTACTTTGCAATATTAACTCAACTGCTGGTCTATTATTAAAAATCGGTTACCCTTTTTTAGTATTATTTGTGCTATTTTTTGTAATAATTTGAATGTTACAAAACTTCTTGCATAAAATGTTTAATAAAAACCAGATTTATTTCAATGGTCAGTATCTCGAAAACAGGTTTTTGGCGGTTCGTCTCTTATTGCGTTGCGTAACTCCGTCCAATTATGCGCGTTGATAGATATCATAGCTCACTACATTCTCCTATGGATAGACGCGTAACATTAAAAGAACACATTTAAATATTCTCTACTGGAATTCCTGTGTTGTTAATACAAGATTCGAATCTGTGTATACCAAAAATGGACACAGATCTACCTATCACATTTTACGTGGCACAAAGTGTGATTTGTAACTAGAAAGTACGTCGTTGTGTAGTACAAAATATTATTTGTATATGGAAAGCTAATCCTGAAGCGGTTGTCCGCTAACTTAAGCAGATAGCGATCAGGACTCCGTTGTTTAATTAAGATAAACAGCCGCGTACCGCGATGCAACAGAAACGAATTGTAGCTCCGCTAGCATTCCCTTTCTTCGCTTCGATTAGGTGCTTGCCTTCATGCGCGTGCAATGTACAGTGTGGGGCTGTAATTTGTATGGGTTCAACAGGCCTCATATTTAATACTATCTTGTATTTAGATTAACCATCATTCTGATCCCATATTATGGTGCCTCATGATGTATCTGTGTAGTGTAAGGTTGGATATTCTCAAAATTTTATAGGTACTTATGTGTTATATGACCTACGTTTAAACATCCTGACGAATTCGTCTTGAGAAGTTAATAATAGAGTAATAATAATAATAATATTTGCTTACGGCTTTTAGAGAGCCCGGAGGTTCAATGCCGTCCTCACATAAGCCCGCCATTGGTCCCTATTCTGAGCAAGATTAATCCAGTCCCTACCACCATATCCCACCTCCCTCAAATCCATTTTAATATTATCCTCCCATCTACGTCTCGGCCTTCCCAAAACTTTTTTTTTCCTCCGGTCTCCCAACTAACACTCTATATGCATTTCTGGATTCGCCCATACGTGCTACATGCTCTGCCCATCTCAAACGTCTGGATTTAATGTTCCTTATTGTCAGGTGAAGAATATAATGCGTGCAGTTTTGCGTTGTGTAACTTTCTCCATTCTCTTGTAACTTCATCCCTCTTAGCCCCAAATATTTTCCTAAGAACCGTATTCTCAAACACCCTTAAGGGGAGGCAGAGGTAAAATTTTCAAACAAAACTGAAGAAAAAGTGAAAATTTGGTTTTTTCCATTTTTATTATCCTTATTTTCATATTCCGATGTTAGTTTTTGATTTTGTGCCCTTTAAAAGTATGAAATTAAAACCAAGATAACTGTATTACTATATTATTCCCATAATAAACTAATACTTATCATTATTTATATACGTTCTCTGAACTTATAAATAAAAATAAATATTGAAAATTTCTTACAATATGGTGCATGGAGCATTTTATATCAAACGATACAAAGTTTTATAAAATTATTAATATTTACAGAACTATTTTACTTAGAAAGTTGAAACTTGGTATGTCCATTACTAATAACATACTTAGTATCCATGATCAATTTCAAACAAATCAGATAAATTTTGTGGATTTTGAAATATTCACCTCTGCCTCCCCTTTTAATCTCCGTCTCTCAAAGTGAGAGTCCAAGCTTCACAACTAGTAATATTTTTAATTATTTAGCTTTTCTTCATAGAAAATGCCTTTCCTTAAAAATCGCATTGCTGGGATATATGTCTAGAAGCTGAAAAGACACACTCGTACACTCAGGACGGACAAATCTTACTTACATTAAGCTTATTGATATACAGTATAATCCATGTTTGAAAGTAGTTATATTCTGTATATTTCAGCTATTTACTCGCACTGTTTAATATTTTTCACTATTATAAGGTTATGGTAGTAATTTTTAATCGATGGCATTAAAGATTAATGCCTGTTATGATTCTTGTGCTGCCATATGGCACCGAGGCGGGTGTTGAACTCGCGGACCACGCTGAGAATGGCGAAGTCGCGCAGGAATGCTGCAGGTTTCAGCACACATGGTTGTGTTGAAGCTCATGTCACTAACGCAACCGAATTTGACCGGTACATTCTCTCAGTATCCTGCGCCCGAAGCATAACCCGCGGGCAGACAAGCAGAGGTGGTCGGTCATACCTTTAGGTAGGCAGGCTATCAAGGGGTCTGCAAGCTTCATGCCACGCAGCCATCGTTTGTCTTGTAAGCATGGTTGAACTGATACTTTCAATATTCTTGTTTTTCTCCGCTTGTCCTTCCTTTCCTCCATCTTCCAACACTCCTTCATTCCATTTCTTCCTCTTCTTCCTCACGCTATTCTATCCTCGACTTTCTTACTCTCCTTCACCTTTATTATTCCTTCTTCTACCTCCGTCTCCTTCCTCCTCAACTTCTTCCTCCCATTCCTCATCCTTTCCTTCTCCATATCACTTCTCTTTCCCTCCTCTTCTCTTACTCCTCTTTCTCAGCCTGCTGTTTCTCATTCCGGCCTTAATCTCATTTCTCCTCCTCTCCCTTATCCTATCTCTTCTCCTCTTCCTGTTACTCATTCCGCTCCTCAACTCACTCTTCTTCCTTATCTTGTGATTTCTCCCACTCTTCTTACCCCGTTCTTCTCACTCTTCTTCCTCATTCCGTCCTCACTCTTCCTCATCCCTTCCTTCTCACTCCTCTTCATCATCTCGTCCTTCTCATTGCTCTTCTTTCTCATCCCGTCCTTCTCACTGCTCTTCATCCTCATCCCGTCTTTCTCACTCTTCTTCCTCATCCCGTCTTTCTCACTCTTCTTCCTCATCCCGTCCTTCTTACTCTTCTTCCTCATCCCGTCTTTCTCACTCTTCTTCCTCATCCCGTCCTTCTCACTCTTCTTCCTCATCCCGTCTTTCTCACTCTTCTTCCTCATCCCGTCTTTCCCACTCTTCTTCCTCTTCCCGTCCTTCTCACTCTTCTTCCTCATCCCGTCTTTCTCACTCTTCTTCCTCATCCCGTCCTTCGCACTCTTCCTCATCTCGTCTTTCTCACTCTTCTTCCTCATCCCGTCTTTCTCACTCTTCTTCCTCTTCCCGTCCTTCTCACTCCTCTTCCTCTTCCCGTCCTTCTCACTGCTCTTTTTCTCATCCCGTTCTTCTCACTCTTCTTCCTTATCCCGTCCTTCTCACTCCTCTTCCTCATCCTGTCCTCACTCCTCATCCCGTCCTTCTCACTCCTTTTTCATTCCACCCTCTCATTCCTCTTCTTCCTCATCCCGTCTTTCTCACTCTTCTTTCTCATCCCGTCTTTCTCACTCTTCCTCATCCCGTCCTTCTCACTCTTCTTCCTCTTCTCGTCCTTCTCATTCCCCTTCCCCATCCCGTCGTTCTTACTTTTCTTCATCATCCCGTCCTTCTCATTCCTCTTCTTTCTCATCCCGTCCTTACCATTCGTCTTCCTCATCCCGTCCGTTTCACTCTTCTTCCTCAGCCTGTCCTCACTTTTCTTCCTCATTTCGTTCTTCTAACTCCACTTCCTCACCTTGTCTCTTCACCCACTCCTCTTCCTCTCACTCATCCTCTTCCTCATCCTGTCCTTCTCCATCCACTTCCTCACTTCGTCCCTTCTCCCATTCCTTCTCTTCCTATCACTCATACTCTTGTTCCGTTCTTCGTCCAACTCATCCTCTTTCTAGTTCCGTTCTTCCTCCCAATCATTTTCTTCCTCATCCCGTCCTTTCTCCCACTCTTTCTTCCTCATCTCGTCCTCCTTACTCCACTTCCTCACCTCGTCTCTTCTCCCACTCCGTCTCTTTCTCTCTCACATCCTCTTTCTTGTCCCGTTCTTCGTCCCACTCGTCCTCTTTTTCTCGTTCCGTTCTTCCTCCCAATCATTTTCTTCCTCTTCCCGTCGTTTCTCCAACTCTTCTTCCTCATCCCATCCTTCTCACTTCTCTTCTTCGCCCGTTCCTTCTCGTACTTTTCTCTTCTTTCTCATCCCGTTCCTCCCACTTGTTCTCTCCTTTATCCCACTTTTTCCTCTCATTCATCCTCTGCCTCACTCGTCCTTTCTCCCACTCCACTTCTTTCTTAGCCCGTCATTCTTCTCACTCCTCTTCCTCACTCTGTCCCTTCTTCCACTCATCTCTTCCTCCACTCATCCTCTTCCTCGTCCCATTCTTTCTCCCACACATCCTCCGTATCTCATCCTTTCTCCCATTCTTCTAATTATCCTATTTTCGTTCTTTTCCTCATCTTGTCCTTTCTATGATGTTCCGTTATCTTCTTCTTCTTCTTCCTCTTCCTCCTCATCCCATCCTCCAACTCATTTTTCTCTTTCTCACTTTGCTTTTCCTTCCATTTTTCCTTCTTTGACCTTTCCTCTGCTCTCTCTCTTTCTCTTCTCATTTACATTTAACTTAGAAAGTGAGAATATTCTACTGTTGCTTTAAGTTGTATATTTCATTCGAGAAGTACAAATTGTTATTTTAAAGTTATGTCTTTTATACATACGAATTTATATTAGTAAAAACAATTTTCAGTTGGTTACGTTCATCGAGATGCGCAATTACATAGAGAAATTATCCGTGTGATCCTAAAATTCTGAAGAAGATATTATTAACATTTTATTACCTGAGAAGTCTACTAAAATTACAGGCATGAGTGTCTTTTTAGGTCTGTTATTTCCAGAAATAATTTCCACATTGTTCAAATATCACTTCTCGGATTTTAGTAGAAGAACTTCTCGTTGAATATCCATGCGCATAATCCATCGTTTAATGACCTACTTCTCTTGAAACATCAGTTTTACTTCCATTTTCAATAAAGGCAGCTACATTTTATCAGATCCTGACTAATAGAATTTTCTACTGCTTGCGTGAGGATGGATAGAAGCAATTTTAAGTGCATTTCCATGTATGAAATGCGCATATGGAATCAGCAAGGGGTTTCAGCGTTAGCGGCAGTGCCATTTACTTGAATCTATATCCTAATATTTTTATACTGTACATCTTATACGCCGTCAGTACATTCCGCTCGAATACATTCCAGACATACGCGTATAAACGCATTACAATCATGCATAGGCTCAAGTTATATTACCAACGTTTATTATAACGTAAACGTCCAAGTGACGGCTTGAAAAATGTGTGAAGCAACCCATTTAAAGGATACACTGGCATTTACAAACTAATGTAAAATTCATCACCTTATTCCATATTGGAGAAATAGGCTACTTTAATATTCCATCTTCTTCTGTTGTTTTTCTGATGCACATATTTCACATTTGTATAATTTGACGCCTTTTTCATTTTCAACTATTTGAATTTTCTATAAACCATAAATTTGCATTGTTAGCAATGCTTTCAGTGTTCACAATTTATACAGGGACATCATTTTATTTTTACTAACATTTTTAATATTAACTTGCCTATACCTCTGCATCAAGGCCGTTTGCTACCCCCTTCCACGACTGGAGTTCGATGATACTGGCGTAATATACAAACAAATCACTTTACTAGATATAAGAGGGAAGAAAAGTAGTTCATCCATTTACGTAAACTAGGAAATATTGCGCTTTTGAGTTTGATCATTTTCATTAGGTTTTTGTTTAATCAAAATACAGTACAATATTAACAATGAGTGTTTTTACTCACGAACTGAGCTGTCCATGTGGATGTATTCATTATTCAGTGTATATTATACTGTCTACAGCACATTAGCGTACAAAATAGAGAATGAAGTTAAATTGAAAAATAATCATAATATTGATATTTAAACACATTTTTGAAAATGGTGGCCATTGATTTCGATACAGGCTTCAGTTCTAATGTGCATATTTTCGCACTATTGACAATTGCACGTAATTCCAATTACCAGGTTCGTACTTCGTATCAGTAACTCATGTGTAAATAATTCTGTACCTACTCTATAAAATAGACCTTACGTACTGTAAATTCAATCTTCACTTCTGCCCGATCCGAAAAGATAAAATTACTCAGACATGCTAGCTACTGTCCGTCCAAGTGGTTACGTCGCAGCGTCGTAGAAAGGGAGGAAATCAGATGACAGTTAATTACTTAACGAGGCCCTTTTATTTAAGTTATTTTAAACAGTTGTATAATGTTACGTAGACGTCCAGTTCCTAACAGAAATTAATGTTCTCAGAAAAGAGCTAAGACAGCCCAACCACTAGCTGACGAATAAAAGCTGGTGGGGAAACCGGGATACGACGTAGGAAAATGGACGACAGTACTTGTGCGAAAATTATTCAATATTGAAAGCTCTTTCGTCACTGGAAAACGCGAACATATTTTTGGAACGTACTGTTTACTATGACCGTAAGGCTACTATGACTGTATGTGAGATCTTGGATCTGTGTGGAGGACGGTTGAACTTCATTAGTAGAAGGGGTGGGAGTGAAGTACAGTCAAAAACTCAGGTACAATAAAAATTGAAGTAAAAATAAAATGATGTCCCTGTATAACTATTGGCCTACTCATATGTATTATTCCTGGAAGTTGTAGGCTATTGTTCAGTATACTTGAATGTGTGGGTATGTACATCGTTATACAAGGTGATAACATTCTTAAACCACCAACACTACCACCACGACCATGAGTCAGCTCAGCAGAGCTCTGGCTTAAGACTACCATGGGACTGAGTTCGAATCCCAATGATGCCGAAGTTTTATTTGTAGCGGAAGATGTGAAAGTTTTTCTCAGAGTTCTCCAGTTTTTCCGTAGTCGTTACACGGACATTCTCGATAATTCCCTTGAAAATAACATGACTACAATACATGATAAAATTTTGCGCATAACAAAATAAATAATATTTTGAGATGAATGTTTAATGTATTAATGCTTATTTTTAAGAGGTTTCTTGATTTTTATATGATGAAAATTAGTGGCTGATGCCCTTTCTAAACAAATGGATTTTATTATTACGTGATACCGGTATATTAATATATATATATATATATATATATATATATATATATATATATATACTGGGTGTTCAGTTCAAAGTGTGTCATGGCTCGCTGTATGCCGTCATGTGGCTAGCCGATGAGCCTAGAGAATTCAATCTTCCTACACTTCCGCAAAGGTGTATAACCTATGAGGCAGAGAAGTTGCCTAGCAAGTACAGCGTTCATTCTGAAGAGTACGTACCGATACGTACGGTAACGCCGGTAGTGGCAGGAATGTGAACTGTTTGGAAACACGTACTGTCGGGATATGGGGAGAGGGTTAAGACGATTACTTACGTATTTGTTGACATTAACTTCGACGGTCAACATCGACACGGAGCATTTGATTTTGTGTTGTGGAATGTTACCGTACGCAACCGATGATAACAAATACCGTGCGTACGACTTGCCGGCGCAAAACACAGTTCGAAAGAGGTTATGGTAGTACACAGACCGTACAGACCACCATCTGTTGCTACGACGTTCAAGTTATACCGTACATGTTCTCAAGTTCAGATTGAAGAACGCCTTAAATAATAGGCAACTTCTCTAACACATAAGCTGAAACTCGCTTCAAATCGGTGACCCAACAACAGTGACGTCATGACACACTTCGAAATGAACATATATATAGCTAGTTTATTTTCCTCTAAACAAAATTAAAATAAACTTCACTCATCACTTTAATTCACAGGGGCAGAATTTACTTCTATTGTGATAAACAATTATTTAGCCATTGCTAAACTAAGTTAACCAGTTTGATTCGCTTTTGGCTTTTAGGGAACCCGGAGGTTCATTGCCGCCCTCACATAAGCCCGCCATCAGTCCCTATCCTGATCAAGATTAATCCAGTCTCTACTATCGTATCCCACCTCCCTCAAATCCGTTTTAATATTATTCTGCCATCTACGTCTCGGCCTCCCCAAAGGTATTTTTCCCTCCGGCCTCCCAATTAACACTCTGGATTCACCGTGCTACATGCCTGCCCATCTCAAACGTCTGGATTTAATGTTCCTAATTAAGTCAGGTGAAGAACACAATGTGAGCAGTTCTGCGTTGTGTAACTTTCTCCATTGTCCTTTTTAACTCCATCAATCTTAGCTCCAAATATTTTTCTAAGCACCTTATTCTCAAACACCTTTAGCCTTTGTTCCTCTCTTAAAGTGAGAGTCCAAGTTTCACAACCATACACAACAACCGATAATATATCCAACTTCCTTTTTTTGGAGACCAGACTGGATGGCAAAAGCTTCTCAACCGAATAATAACAGGCATTTCTCATATTTATTCTGCGTTTAATTTCCTCCCGAGTGTCATTTATATTTATTACTGATGCTCCAAGATATTTTAATTTTTCCATCTTTTCAAAGGATAAATTTCCATTTAGTACTATATTCTGGTCACGAGACATAATCATATACTTTGTCATTTCGGGATTTACTTCTAAATCCATCTCTTTACTTGCCTAAAGTAAAATTCCCGTGTTTTCCCTAATAGTTTATGGCAGCTGTCGTCAACTCATTGCACTCTCGGGTTAGCGTCTCTTACCCGCAGGTCTCTTACAGCACCAGGGTGCATTCGTGGCTGATGGCGGATGTGTTCTCTACTCTTTCTGCTGCACGTCGGTGCATATCATGTTGCTCCGCTTACCCTTTACCCATTTCAGCGAGTGCTGACGACCACTGGTTTATGGATTTTCTCCTAACATTTTCACGTCATCCGCATAAACAAGCAGCTGATGTAACCCTTCAATTCTAAACCCTCTCTGTTTTATTTGATTTTCCTAATGGCATATTCTATAACAAAGTTAAACAGTAAAGATGATAGTGGATCTCCATGCTTTAGCCCGAAGTAAACTGGAAAATAATTCGACAGAAACTGGCCTATACGGACTCTGCTGTATGTTTCACTGAAACTGAACCGAGAAAAATCTTTAGTTAGATATCTGCAGTGCTCGGGAAAAGTGACACAAGTCAGTTTCCACAAACCTTTTTTGGTATAATTTATTGGCAACTTACGGAACATCTGCTCGCTTGGAAAAAAATACATAAGTAGTTCTCCCATTACAATAATTCATACAGAAAAAAATCAAATCGAAATAAACCAGTGTACTGCAGATATTATCTTAGATCAAGACGAATTGATCTTGGATTAACGTTTATAAACCAAAATATGTGTTCATTTTGACTGGCGGTTAATTTCACCGCCTGATTTCAGATTAACTGTTTATACAACTGGCCCTAAGTCATTTGATTTAATTTGATTGACTTGGATTGGTTGAATGTGTGGGTTAGGTTTGTTTATTTGTTTGGTTAGATTCGTTTTGTGGGTTAATTTATTAGATAGATCGCTAAGTAGTAACGCAGGTAAATAGGCAGTAACCTTTGTCGACGTTGCGACAGGGAGATTGAAACCCTTGCCCATGTCCTGGGGGCCTGTCCACATGATGAACTTCTACGAAATACGCGGCATCATACAGTACAATCTATAATAGGAACTGCCTTAAGGAACAAAGGTTATTCAGTATATGAAGAAGTACACGGCATATCCAGTGAGGGCAGTAATCAAAGAATCGACATAATTGCATTTAAACCTCCCTCTCTTGAAGGTTACATCATAGACCCTACTGTGAGATTCGAATCGCACGGACACCAGCCAAAGAAGTACACGAGGAAAAAAGGGAATATATATGAACCTTCCATCAGTTTTTTTATAAGGACAAATACCATCTGGAATCCATCGTCATTACGGGACTAATGATAGGAGCCCGTGGGACCATACCCCGGTTCCTAGTCGACTTCTGTAAATCTTTTGGCCTGCATAAAAGTATTTTAAAAGATCTAACAATTGCTTGCACAAAACCAAAGGCTCAAAGTCTAAAATTTTCAGGCATCATACATATGGACCATGACTAATTCGCATCTCCTTGACGTTACTTTGTTTAATATCATTTTTGTTTCAATATAATTCAAATTGTTATTTTTCACTCTAACAACAATGTATCAATAGCCTCAAGGCATTTACTCTATTGTATCATGGTACTCATTTGTCGATTAAGGGGAAAAAATGAACAAGATTCCAGAAATAGACTGGGGAAAAAAAACAGACTTATCAGTTTTCATTTTTAAACACAGAAAACATTTTATAGGAACAATGTTGAAGATAATATATTTGTTTTCCAAGTTGCCGTCATTGAACAGAAACCAAGATGGAGATTTCATTGCAACTAATTAGAAATTCCTCTTTCAGGTATGTAATAAACGATTTTCGCACAAAATAATGTTCGATAACGACGTGTGGAACCATTTATATATTAATTCAATTAATTAATATATAAATGGTTCCGAACATGAAAACGTCGTCAAATTAAAGAAAATCACGTTGAAAAAATTCACTCAAAGGCTTAATTAATATATAAATAGTTCCACTTGACGTTCGAAAATTAAAGAAAATCACGTTAACAAAAAATCCTGCATTTTTATTTCATCTTAATAAGGAAACGTGTCACATAATTTTATTCTGGTGTCCTTGGTCTTTGAGAAAAAAAAATGAAAACTGTAAGATTTAGTAATTTCACCTATGCGTTCCCTTAAATAAATAAGTAGAAAGATATAATGGCAGATACAGAGGCAGGCAGGATAGAAGAATGAATACGTATAAGTACAGATGTATGTGTATAAAGATATAGGTATGTGTCTGTATAATAAATAATGAGGGTAGATATTATATGCATGTACAGTGTTTTTAATGAAGTGAAATGGAAATGAATGAATATTCAAAAGATCTGTGGGTGTGTTTGTTACAGCGGAGAGCGACATCACGTCCTTCAGCCTGCGCACGGAGCACTTCTCGTCATGCACGGACGTCGCGGCCACCAAGAACCTCTTCTGCTCGTCCACGCGGTCGGAGGCGGTGCGTCGGCTGTACGAGGCGGCGGCCAAGACGCCGGTGCACGTGATGAGACAGTTGGACCGGTACCGGCGTGACGGCCGGCGCAGCTCGCGCTACTTCCTGTGCACTCCCGTCCTGGGCGGCGAGCGCCGCAGCGTCGCCAAGATCAAGCACAGGCCGGGCATCGACATCGAGACCCGAATGGTGAGTGTTTTTCAATATCAGAATTAAATCCAAACTTACAAAACTTACTTAGGGCCGATTGTATAAACCATTTAATCTTAGATCAGAGGTTAAATTGATCCTTGTTTTAGCTGAACTTGGAATTTTGTGTTGTATAAAGTCTAATCTGAGATTAATTTGTCTTAAACTAAAGTCAACTTTGACTGAAGAAATTTCTCCGATTAAGTTAGATGATCCAATATATATTATTTTAATGTACCGGAGTACATATGATATTTCCATGCAGATATTCTGCGTCATCATACGATGAAAGAGTAATGGAACGGAGAAAAATTCTCTCCGGGGAATAAGTGCCGTCTTAAATCACGAAGTGATTTACGCATATCATATATATTATTTTAATGTACCTTAGTACATATGATATTTCCATGCAGATATTCTGCGTCATCATACAATGAAAGAGTAATGGAACGGAGAAAAATTCTCTCCGTCGGATACCGGCCAACTAGTCACTCATAACGAGTGCACCCCAGCACATGTGTGGACTTCGGTCCTATGTTCATAGACATCTATGACGTAGTGCAGAGGGCGGCCACTAGAGGGAACCCAAGAGTTGGAACTTAATCAGAGACAATTCTGTCCGACGCCGGGGTGGTATCCGGTGTGGCTTAGTGGTTAAAGCATCAACACGTAGAGCTGAAAACCCGGGTTCAAATCCCGGCGCCGGAGAGAATTTTTCTCCGTTCCATTACTCTTTCATCGTAGATGATCCAAGTTCAGTTATTTCTGTTTGAAGTATACGAGTGGCAGATTGTGCAAAAAGAATAACCATTATTATTATATATATATATATATATATATATACATTTTTTCAATTTCTTGCCTTAATATACAAACATTCTTATATTTTATAAGGCTTTATCGTGTTCAGCAGTATCAAATAACATAACCTTTATTATATTATGTTTATAACAACCATTAATTATTCATGGATATGATAGGTACATTCATAAATTTTCAATTAACTATATTACTAAACGAAAATTGTCGTTTTATAAAGCTTTATTATGTTTAGCAGTATCAAACACCATAACATAACAATTTGGAGAATGGTCAATCTTCTTCTTATTGTCCGCCATTATTTACAACGCACAAAACAAACCAGTGTCTCCAACAGAGTGTGCGGAAAGTCGCCAAAAAGTAGCTGGAAAGTCGCTAGATTTCTTATTATCAAAGAAAGATTAAATTTTGTCACTATGAGGCGCTAAAAAGTTCGCTAAATCCCTATTTAAGCAATATACAAGTTAAAAGAAATTGTCGTCGAAAAAGAGTTAAAGTCGCTAAATTGGCTACACTGAACAAACCTGTACAACATGGCCTGCGCATCACATACTTCACTTGTTTATGCGATGTTGCCAAGTCCTTTTCACGTGAACTTAGATTGCATTTGAACCTAGGTAATTTGATCGCAGAAAATTTTATACAATAGAAGAAGTGTCTGAACTCGGTTCACTTTCCGATCTTCGATCAAAATTGATCTTTAGTCAGGGAGTTTTATACAATTGGGCCTTAATGTTTTAGCGGAAAGATAGACTGAATTCTGTGCTCTAGCATGCTGATAATGTTCTTAGGGTCCGTGTTTCGAAAATCAAGTCATATAAATTGACTGATTTCCTTAGACCAGACATGAACATAAGGGAGGGGAGGTAAATGTGATCCATTCACCTCTTTCACAATATTTCGGATGTGGTTATTTCATATGAACTTGGCTTCTCTTCGCTTAGGGATGCACAAAACTAATGCGGCATGTCACTATATTAAACATTTCAAATCAAGTAAAATATGTGATATAAGCTTTCATATGGTAACTATGGCTTAGCACTTATTATAAATAATCACTTAAAAAGCTCTAGATCGCCTGTACTGTTTGGCTTCGCATCTTAACTGCGAAATTACTTAAGTTAGGAGACTTGTCATTACGTAATAATTCGTACAATTCCTTGCTGGTTTTACCTGACATTTGAAAAATGATACTGTTCTCTATGTCTCGCCTATGTGTTTGAAATGCGATAAATTCATCGTACTCCATTTTCAACTAGTAGTGATTGTGGGATTTGTACTTTCTATTAACAAATTATTCTTGTAGATTCTTGAAAACTTTCTAACTATTTCAACCTGCACAACAAGAATCTAAAGTAATATAACCTACAATTCCGTTGTTTACCTATATCAAGAGCAGAGTAAGAATTTGTTTAAAAATTTGTAAATTTGTAAAATTATAAACATATGACAATTGAATCATGGTCTGGAACATGTTATTACAATTTTATAAATTTGCAAGAGTATCTTTGTGAAACACAAAAATTTGTAAATACAGTATGTACATTTGTAAATTTTTGCGCCTACAATTTGTAATTTGCTCTTTCTTGAACCAGAGCCCTGGAATTTATATATTAATTGTTGCAGGTAATTTTCAATTTCTGCTAACATAAGAATGTCACTTACAAACAGTATAGTATTCAATCTATGATGTCCACTGAATTATATCCCAGAATTTTCTACCCAACATTCCCCCAGTTGTGTTGTGATCAGTAAATCTGAAGACTTTTCTTTTCGATATGCATTTGATACTGAAACCTTTATTTACATTAGTTCTACAGTAGGTTTGGATACCACTGATATCCCTTAGCCTTGACTTTCCACAGCGTATGCGAGAACTCTTATAATTGTTATACTGCTGTCATAAACTTTAGTGAGTATGGAAGTCCTTGGCAATAAAATCGTGCATGTAATTAGAAATTTACTTGCCTGGATAATTTCACACTCGTTTAGATTAGTGGTACTTTTTTATTAGATTTAAGCATTTCACCCTGGTTGTAGTGGCGTAGTTTTCATAAAAAAAAAAAAAACAGGGTCATGGGGCGAGTGACAAATCAACTTGTAATAACTGTAAATTTAGGGGTTGAAAATTAGATGAGGTTAAATTGTCTTTTATTCAGTAGAAAGACAACAAATTTTCTATTTACAATAAATTAATGCGAGAAAACTGGCTCTTTTTTCCAGTAACCATTATTTAAAGGGTTGGTGCAGCTTAGAATACTAAAATTTTGGAAGTATTCAACATTTTTTTCCTCCATTACTTTATTTTTTACAAACATGAAAATTAGTACGTGTAAAACACTGTCCTTCTGCTATAAAAAAATATTTTTACGATTTAAAAAAATATTTACATTTTCTTTTTTCAAAATTCAGTTCACTGTGCAGTGATGAAGCGTTTCCCACATAACTCAAAAACTATCCAACATTCTGTGATGAAATTTTTTGTGTTTATTTACGCATGTCATATCTACATTATGATTCAAGATCACTTCTCTACCTTTGACAGATTGTCTGATAAAAAATAAATTCATTAAAAACATGGTTAAATATCAGTATTTTCTTCTAACACACAATAAAAAAAATATTTATTAAGCAATGTAGTTGAAAGAGCATGATATTGTAAACATGAGTTTCAGCAATAAAATAAAAGAGAGAGAACATGAAAACGTTAACAAGTTAATGAATTATGAGGGAAACGCTTCATCACTGCACAGTGAATTGCTACAATTTTAAATTTTGAAAAAAAAAAAAAATATATATATATATATAATTTTTTTAAATCTAATTTTTTTTTTCATTAGGTCGGGTAGCTCAGTTGGTAGAGCAGTTGGCTACGGACTTGAAGGACCGGGGTTCGATCCCAGGTGGTGACAGGATTTTTTCTCGTTGCCAAACTTTCAGAACGGCCCCGAGGTTCACTCAGCCTCCTATAAAATTGAGTACCGGGTCTTTCCCGGGGGGTAAAAGGCGGTCAGAGCGTGGTGCCGACCACACCACCTCATTCTCGTGCCGAGGTCATGGAAAGCATGGGGCTCTACCTCCATGCCCCCCCAAGTGCCTTCATGGCATGTTACGGGGATACCTTTACCTTTTACCTTTTTTTTTATAGCAGAAGGACAGTGTTTTACACATACCAATTTTCATTATTGTATAAGATATAGTAATGGAGGAAAAAAATGTTGAATAGTTCAAAAAATTTTGCTGCTGTAAGCTGTACCTAACCCCTTAAACGATTTAGATTTATATCTGGAATATCTCCTTTTTGACCTTATGGTCAGAATAATTAGTATCGTATATACATATATCGTCCTACTTATGATACGTTCATGATATAGTAATAGTACATTATGCAACGAGCCTATAATGATAGTAATTAAGAAGCGAGTATGGATGTTTATGAAACGAGCGCAAGCGAGTTTCATACGACTTTTTATGCTCGACCATATTTCTAACTTGAAATTACCGGTATTCAGATGTATATATTTTATTTGTATCCGACAAGATCGGAAGTGACCTTGTTCTAGGTCGTGAATTGTGAGATGTGCGCAGACTCAAAAGTATTGATTTTTTCCGAGGAATAATAATGTCATTGACCTTGACGTAATCCCGTTAAACTTGATAATATTATAATATTATAACCTTGATTACTGAATTCGACATTGAAAAACGAGATGACAAATTGAATTTATTTGAATATTATTTGCAATTAACGCTAATTATTATAGTAACAGAACATAACCTTCTGCGACAGTATTGGATTTCCAGCCTCCGTGACTTTTCGCTAATTCTCTTTCGATTGCATATCCGAGAATAATCGATACTTGCGGTTTTATAACGGTATAAATCTGACTTGTCATTGGCTGAACACATGTAAGCTGAGTTATCATTGGCTGAAGACCTGTACTTTAACGAGTAGGTGTACTTTAATGACATGCATTAAAGGACTGCTACCAGGTGTATAATTAGTACATTTCGGCATGGTCGAGCATAAAATATTAACTGAGTATTTTCATGGCTCATTAATTTAATGCTTAACTATCATCAAAGACGTTTATTAATATACACGATGTCATAATGAAATATAGACCCACTTCCTGAGAGATCTTTTGTGTATGTGGAATTGGGAAGGGAAGCGACGTTGAGTAGCCCGTGTGTCCACTTCATCTGCATCCATAGCCGATGCGGTTTCTGGCTTTGGTCTACCTGTTCCTTTGCGGCAACTGCGGCGGCCTTGGAGGCGGGGGTTCCTCTAGCCCGGGCCACGAGGAGGTGGGGGGGCATGAAACAAGAAGTTGAAGGCGTTCGGTTGGAATTCCTGTGTTGCCACATCTCTGGACCACAAGTGTCAGGATGATACTCGATACCGGATGTCCGGGTGTACAATCTATTCATCTTTAATTCGAAAATAGTGGACGTCCTTTTTCAGACAAGTTAGGAATCACTGACATCAGTTAAAAGCTGGGATGTAGTCGTGCCAGGGGGCCGCCGCGGTACTTTTTCTGTAGCCTGGGAGCGCTCTGTTTCTTTATTTTTACTTTTTAAATAATGATTATTAGGGCTAGGATTTTGATGACCTAATCCTAAACAATGCATTTATCTTTGCCCTTAAAAATTCCCTAAAAATTATCTTCATTCTAAAATTGGCTTAATAGGAAAAGAAGTTTTGTGCTGCTTCATATTTAGACTAGTAATTAAATTAAATTCTAGTACCAACATTCAAGTTTATTTAATTTTACATAATTTTTTCTAAGTAGTACAATTTAATTAATTATTTTACCTGATGTAGTTTCCATGTAGTCCACCACAAGGCCACTCTTATCCGGAACAGCAGGTCATTGAAGGGATGGTTGGACTGATCCATTACATGGGGTGTACTACGTTAAGTGACAATATTTGTGTAGAAAAACGATTAAAATATTATACAAAATAATGGGTATTAATGAACAAAATATGTAGAGAAAATATAGAAGGAAATAAACATTATTTTACATTAATCTTAATTACTTGCTTCAGGTCTATATGACTCGAGTCTTTTTTCTTTCCCCTGTTTTCTTTGCTGGAAGGTAATATGAAGAGTGCCAATGGTATGTAATTTATTCTGTTGTTGAATGAAACGGTCTGACTGTAGTCATTTATTATTTAGCGCCAACAGCTGTTTATATATTGTGACTTAACCCGATGCGAGTACTTAATTAATATTTATGGCCAAAATTAAATGAAAATGCCTAAAAAATAATAAAACGAAAAATTCTCTCATGAGTTAACAGGCAAAAATGCAAAAAAAAAATAACAAAATGTTTTAAAAACTCAGTTTAATAATAAATACTAAAATAACTAGAAAAAATATGCAATTTCATCAAAATCCTAGCCCTAATAATTAATTATCTTGCAAATAATCTCAAAGTGGGCTGACGGCAACCAACATTGAGTGCACACAAACTCTGTGTGACTTAAGAATTATCTTACTTGCTTCTTATCCAATTCTGTACTTTATGGATTAGTAGTATGTATAATAGCAGCGGCATTAATAATAATAATAATAATAATAATAATAATAATAATAATAATAATAATAATAATTGATTAACTAGCGGACTTACTCGTATTAATTATGTAAGTTTGTGCGGCTTACAGCTGTTTCGGTGCTTCATCACACCATCCTCAGAGCCTACTAGATCTCGGCGTCATCTCGAACTTCTCTGCCTGTTATGTGGGTGCGTTTGATTGTTGAAAGGTGTTGAAAAGTGGAGTCAAATAGTGTGTGTGTACTGAAATTGATGTGTGTTGAGAATTTGATCGGGGTGTGTTTTAGTGTGTTTGTATATTTCGTATTGTTCTAGTGTGTTGAGTTTTTGGTTCTTGGGTTGTATGTGTAGGATTTCCATGTCCGCATTTATGTTATTGTATGTATGGTTAGCATTGGTTATGTGATCGGCGTATGTAGATGTATTGTGTCCTCTGGTTATTGCTTTAATGTGTCCTTTGTAACGTTTTGGAATGATCTGCCTGTGAGTTTGTATACATCTGTGTGGTCGTATTACATAATTAACACGAGTAAGTCCGCTAGTTAATCAATTGCTTATATTCAAGTGTTAAAAGTAGTGTACGCAAGATTCAAAATGGATAATAATAATAATAATAATAATAATAATAATAATAATAATAATAATAATAATAATAATTTTTTTTGGTTATTTAATGACGCTGTATCAACTACGAGGTTATTTAGCGTCGATGAAATTGGTGATAGGAGATGAGGCCGAGGATTCGCTATAGATTACCTGACATTTGCCTTACGATTAGGGAAAACTTCGGAAAAAACCAACCAGGTAATCAGCCTAAGCGGGAATTCAACCCACGCCCGAGCGCAACTCCGGGTCGTAGACAAACGCCTTAGCCGACTGAGCTATGCTGGTGGCCAATAATAATAATAATAATAATAATAATAATAATAATAATAATAATAATAATAATAAAACAAAAAATAAAGTACAAAACATACAATGAGCAGAATATTTTTAAGTACACACAGCAAGGAAAATTATGATTTTGAGTAGCTCAAGTTATCACATTATAGATATACCAGGACGGTCTACTATTATGTCCAAAAACATTACTCACATATAATATTTTTCCTAGAGAAAGCACTAAAGTTACAGAAAAATTTTATTCGATTTTTTCCTTCTGTAATTTATGCTCTATCACCAGTATTTTTTTTTCTGGCAATTTATATCGTTTACAGCCTGTATATGGATTTGGATCATTGGTTGATCCGTTTTAATTTGTTAATGTATATATTTTTCATTTTCAAAAAACAGTAAGCGTTCTAGATAATTAAATGAGCTAGTTTGTTCAATAATTTTGTTGTTTATTGTTAGTTTACTCTTTATTATATCTTGTGCCTTAAACGCCATTTTTTTTATTTGTCGGTTTACATTTTCACTGCATATTTTTGTATTAATTTATTCAGTTCGAACATTGCAAATGATATTGTTTTTATGCTCAACCGTGCCGAAATGTAGTAATTATACACCTGGTAGTAGTCCTTTAATGCATGTCATTAAAGTACACCTATTCATTAAAGTTCAGGTTTTCGATTATTCTCGAATATCCAATCGAGAGACAACTAGCAAAACGTCACGCAGGCTGGAAATCCAATACTGTCGCAGAAGGTTATGTTCTGTTACTATAATAATTAGCGTTAATTGTAAATAATATTAAAATAAATTCAATTTGTCATCTCGTTTTTAAATGTCGAATTCAATTTCAAGGTTATATCAAGTTTAACATTTATCTTACTTTCTAGATTATATATCAAGGTCGTCGACATTCGTTGCACGGAAAAAATCAATACTTTCGCGTCTGCGCACATCTCACAATTTACGAGATTGCACAAGGTCAGTTCGCTCCCCAGTTACGTAAGAATAACATGAAAACTTATGAATAATTTCAAGTTAGAAATATGGTCGAGCATAAAAAGTCGTATGAAACTTGCCTATAATGATAATTAAGATGCTCGTATGAAAATTATGAAACGAGATAGCGCTCGTTTCATAAACATCCTCGCGTCTTAATTACTATCATTGTAGGCTCGTTGCATAATGTACTATTATATCATGATTTCGGTTTATTTTAATTCCAGTTACTTTTTACCCCATTTCTGAATTATTTAGGTAATTCAAATGTTCCTGTATTTATTGGAAAGTGTTTGTAAGATACTATGACCTTGAACTGAATTGAATTTAAAGTGCAAATTGAACGTTAATGTAGTTCTTAAGCCTATTTGAACTAGGAATAGGATCAAACAGATAAGTATTTACAATGTGGAACACGTACGTTGTAGTTACAGTATGCCTGCTCTCTCGTCGTTTTTATCGGATTTTTGAGCATGCACTAGACTAGAATAGCCTACGGGTCGTTTTGATGCTGTCCACTACAGCCAACATGTGTCCGTTGCCCTAGCGACCCTCACTTCATTCTGGAGCAGGACAATTCATGAACTCCCAACCAACGGCGAATCGATAGACCCTCAAGATCGCACAAATTACACGAAACCAATGACTGCGAGTATAATACCACGAGCAATAATTGCACAGACAAATGGAAGGACATAAGGCAGGGGCTGTGGGGTAAGGAGGGAGGCTCGACCACCCACTTCGATACTCTTGCTTCAGCCGGCTGATCTGCAATGCAACATTCTGGTACCTCGACGCTACGACTCGTAGTAAAAACATTCCCACGTGTACTCTGCGACGCATTCTCTCCACTTTCCGTGGTTCGTAGGTATCATATACGCTTCTGAGCAGCTTAAGACTGGTTCACAATAAACCGGGAACGGAAGCAACGGGAACGAGAACGGAAATATTGTTAAATAACGGAAACGACAACGAGAACGATTTATTGTGAACCAGCATTTTAACTGTCTCCCGGATATAATCAATTGTTTTTGTGTAATTTTACCCAATATTCTTTTGAGAAGATTACTCCATATGTAGGTGAAATTATTGGGAATCATCAGTGTGGTTTTAGGCGTAATAGATCAACTATTGACCAAATATTTTGTATTCGACAGATAATGGAGAAAAATGGGAGTATAAGGGTACAGTACGTCAGTTATTCATAGATTTCAAAAAGGCATATGACTCGGTTAAGAGAGAAGTTTTATATGATATTCTTATTGAATTTGGTATTCCCAAGAAACTAGTTCGATTAATTAAAATGTGTCTCAGTGAAACGTACAGCAGAGTTCGTATAGGTCAGTTTCTGTCAGATGCGTTTCCAAGTCACTGTGGGCTAAAGCAAGGAGATGCACTATCACCTTTACTTTTTAACTTTGCTCTAGAGTATGCCATTAGGAAAGTCCAGGATAACAGAGAGGGTTTAGAATTGAACGGGTTACATCAGCTGCTTGTCTATGCGGATGACGTGAATATGTTAGGAGAAAATCCACAAACGATTAGGGAAAACACGGGAATTTCACTGGAAGCAAGTAAAGAGATAGGTTTGGAAGTAAATCCCGAAAAGACAAAGTATATGATTATGTCTCGTGACGAGAATATTGTACGAAATGGAAATATAAAAATTGGAAATTTATCTTTTGAAGAGGTGGAGAAGTTCAAATATCTTGGAGCAACAGTAACAAATATAAATGATACTCGGGAGGAAATTAACCACAGAATAAATATGGGAAATGTCTGTTATTATTCGGTTGAGAAGCTTTTTATCATCGAGTCTGCTGTCAAAAAATCTGAAAGTTAGAATTTATAAAACAGTTATATTACCGGTTGTTCTTTATGGTAGTGAAACTTGGACTTTCACTTTGAGAGAGGAACATTGGTTAAGGGTGTTTGAGAATAAGGTGCTTAGGAAAATATTTGGGGCTAAGAGGGATGAAGTTACAGGAGAATGGAGAAAGTTACACAACACAGAACTGCATGCATTGTATTCTTCACCTGACATAATTAGGAACATTAAATCCAGACGTTTGAGATGGGCAGGGCATGTAGCACGTATGGGCGAATCCAGAAATGCATATAGAGTGTTAGTTGGGAGGCCTGAGGGGGAAAACACCTTTAGGGAGGCCGAGACGTAGATGGGAGGATAATATTAAAATGGATTTGAGAGAGGTGGGATATGATGATAAAGACTGGATTGGTCTTGCTCAGGATAGGGACCAATGGCGGGCTTATGTGAGGGCGGCAATAAACCTCCGGGTTCCTTAAACGCCAGTAAGTAAGTAAGTAGTAAGTAAGTGCATGTGTCTCTTATATTCTTTCAAAGGATATGTTAGTAAATAGTAATTCATACACTGCCTATTCGGATGCTTTTCCAATTCACTGCGGGCCAAAGCAAGGAGATGCACTATCACCTTCACCTTTTAACTTTGCTCTAGAATATGCCATTAGGAAAGCCCAGGAGGGGGGTTGAAATTGAACGGGTTACATCAGCTGTTTGTGCGGATGACGTGAATATGTTAGGAGAAAATCCACAAACTATTAGGGAAAACACGGGAATTTTACTTGAAGTAAATGAAGAGATAGGTTTGGAAGTAAATCCCGGAAAGACTGAGTATATGATTATGTCTCGTGAACAGAGCATAGCACGAAATGGAAATACAAAAATTGAAAATTTATTCTTTGAAGAGGTGGAAAAATTCAATATCTTGGAGCAACAGTATGAAATATAAATGACACTCGGGAGGAAATTAAACGCAGAATAAATATGATAAATTTTTGTCATCCAGTCTGCTCTCTAAAAAGCTGAAAGTAGAATTATAAAACAGTTATATTACCGGTTGTTCTTTATGGTTGTGAAACTTGGACTCTTACTTTGAGAGGGAAGGGTGTTTGAGAATAAGGTGTTTAGGAAAATATTTGGAGTTAAGATAAAGTTACACAACACAGAACTGCACGCATTGTATTCTTCACCTGATAAATAGGAACATTAAATCCAGACATTTGTTGTGTGCAGGACATGTAGCACGTATGAGCTAATCCAGAAATGCATATAGAGTGTTAGTTGGGAGACCTGAGGGAAGGAGATCTTTGGGAAGGCCGAAACGTAGATAGGAGAATAATATTAAAATGTATTTGAGGGAGGTTGGATATGATGCTAGGGACTGGATTAACCTTTCCCAGGATAGGAACCGATGGCGGGCTTATGTAAGGGCGTCAATGAATCTTCGGGATCTCTTGTAAGTTATTATTATTATTGCTACTACTACTAATACTACTCCTAATACTGCGACCACTGCCACAAATACGACTGCTAGTGCTGCTGCTACTCGTATGTTAGGACAGTTTCGCCTGTAAAAACTTATTTTTTTTTTTTGTATCATGAATGCAAAACACGCATATCTCCATGAAAATTTCGGAATACTTTTTGCAGCATCAGAATATTTTATCTATATTCTTTTCTCTCAACATCTTCGTTGCTGTTAGACAGACCTTCCCGCCTCTTTTGAGGTTGGGCATCTGTAGGATGATGATTGACAGAATAGAATTTTGTCGTCAATAGGAAGCGGTCAGTAAATTGTACTTGTAGCCTACTTCTCTCGCTTAGAAACACAATTATTTTCTTTTCCCAAATCTTCGATGTAAGACACTCACAGTTAGGCAGGCCTACTTCTTTTCCGACGAAGTCGTATGTGTTGATCGTTCTGAAATTGGTGAAACATGGCTCCAGTAGCAGGAATGGTAGCCACTCTACCGCGGAGGATAAGGAGGACGCTGAAAGAAACACAAGGTTAAAGACCTGCAATTTAGAAGCCTCGAGTACATGTGACTTTAGTCATCATAAAACCACGAACTTCCTGCGTTGCTCTCTGTTTTTGACGCTTCTTCGGCAGAAAGGAGCACATTAAATACCAGAAGGAACATAGTCTTTATAAAAACCCATTGAATGAAAACTAGTTTGTATTTCTTATAAGAACTTCACATTACAAAAGTTTATTAATTTATATAAAATATCCTATAGTAGCGTTTCTCAAACTTTTTTCAAGTGGGGTTCATTTTTTTAAGTCAGAACAGTTTCGCGGACTACCCTATTCTTGTTCCCTTCGAAAGCAAATTTATCATTTTTGTAGCATATTTTAATACCAGTATACTTATATTTTAAAATAGAATCAATTAATTAAAATTAATTTAATTCAATTAATTTTATATTAGTATTAACTAATTGTCAATGTTAATAGAAAAAATTCATATTTTTTTAAATAATTCAAGGTATTAAAGTTTAGATAATCTTTAATTAATTAACTAAAAAATTAATGTTGGTACATGAGATTCTTGCACAGTTGTTCTATACATCGAGTCGATTTCGGTAGCCTACTTCGTTTTTATTAGAGTTAGTGATGAAAACCCTTTCTCACACAGATACGTAGAAGCAAACTGAATTAAAATCTGTAAAGCACCACTGTACAGTTCACTGTATTCTCTTTTCACTTGTGATGCAGTCCAGAAATTAACCATACCTTCCGCTTCATTTTAAGTCTGGTGCCATTCGAGAGTTCAATTAACTGTTCTCTTTCACTCTATGAAAGTTTGTTATTTTCAATATCGCAATGAAAGTGATCACGAACCCATGAAAATTCGTCACATTTAGTTGGAAAATAAGTTTCAAATTGTGACCTCAGTGTTGTATTATTGGTGTACGAAGTACAGTACGTGACCATTTCAATGTGCAGACTGGGTGTCGGCAAAACTATTAAGAAAGTCATAAATACATGAAAAGGTTCGGTACTTGGTCCTCTGTTATGAATGTTATGTTGGCTGGGTTACAGGCGCCAGATGTGCAGGGTAAAGATGACGAGAAACACCACGTTCATAGTGCTTCAAATTCCTCTTTTGTTGTTGAGAGTAGAGTGGGAAGTCGGTAAACAGGTAGGGTAATAAATTTCATTAAATATCAGTACTGGGAGAAAAAGTGAAAGGCAATTGCAGTTGATACGCAATTCGTTTGAATTTTATTTTTTCTTCCTTCTTTTTTGAAGGACCACAAGGGCAGACCTCGAGGACCACAGGTAGTCCGCGGACCATAGTTTGAGAAACGCTGTTCTATAGTAATTTTTGCACAGTGTAAAGCACAAGACAAAGGCGGCGTAATAGTAAAAACATAATGAATGTAATATTTTAAAGGTAATAATCTAGATTTTTTTATAGTTTATTTCCAAACAAAACCTTAGACTTTAATAGTAATTAGGAATTATCGGTACCAAATTTGTCTTGAGACTAGATTGTCAGATGTTTCGGGACTACTTACAAGTACCATCACCACTGTCCACGTAAGCCACGCACAGGTCTTGGGCAATACGAGCCTGAATAATGCATAGGCCTATTGAAATGTACACCTCATTACCTAAATTAAACGGGCAGGAAGCTTATTTGGTCATTCAGAAAGAGAAACGTATACATAAGGAATAACAAGTGCTACTGATTTTCTAATTTTATTTCCAATTATGGAATCGATAGTAGAGAAAGCTGTCGAGGCAGTAAGTTTCGTTTTTGCACGATAGTGTTTTTTTTTTTCGTCGTTACGGCAAACGTCCGCCACTATTGGAAGTTGATTTTACTGAATTCAGAGTTGCCAATCTAGATACAGTAAATATGTTGAAATATTACAAATAACTGCTCTAGGGTTGTAATTAAAACTACTCCTGCCATCTACCGACACCTAAGGAAAAACTTCTTGCTGAGAATCAGTCAGCTGTTCATAATCTAACGCACATAGATTCTGTATATTAATATATTTTTTTAAATATTATTTTCAAAATATACTATCGTGAAAAAAATACTGTACAGTACACGTTTGTGAAGTGCATTATAAAATCTCGAAAACTGAAGAAACTCGCTCTGCTCGTTTTTCAAACTTTTTCTCGATTTTATAAAAAGCACTTCCCAACCTTGTATCGTAATATACTATTGCATTGTTGTTTGTTTAGTCAACTGTCCGAAGACAAGTTTGAACCTCTTAAATAACACGAATAAAGTATCACTCATGAGGCAACTAAGTCAGGAGATAATAGGTAGGATGGCCAGTTCCTTTCCCCCTCCAATGCATACATCGCCGATTAGCTACATATTCCATTAATCAGACTTCAGATGCATACAAACATTTGTTCTTCCTCTGACACATGTCGTCATGTGAGATGTACTGCCTGATAATAGATGTACAGTAGTGGCAAAAAAGAAAAACCCGGACCGACCCTTGTAGCTGATTTCAGAGCCTTGTTCACTCCAGAGCACGATAGACTGGTAACTAAGACTTTCGTGGTTCGAATCCTGCCTGGAAAGGAAACTTTTTTTTTGTTCCTTATTCAAATTTATTCCCAATGCTTTTCAATTGCTGGTAAAATTCATGTTCTGGAAATAATAAGTTAATTAAGTAGTAAAATATCGCTGTACTAAAGCAGATACCGGAGTAGGAGCTGCTATAGCAGCAGGAACTGTATCCTAACCAAAAACGCTATAATTATACACAAATAAAATAAATTATTTTCCCGGGCTCCGGTAAGCTTCTCGTTAATTGTGAGTAGAATAGAATGTTTTTTTTTTTCGCTGGCAATTGAAGGGTTCAGAACCATAGTGGGCCAAGCGCCATTTACTAAAACCGTAGAAAACATGAAGTTATTACCATAATTCAATGGAAACATATAGCAGGTAATATAAAGTATACACATTAAAACTAAATGATATGTCAATCAAAACTAAATGATATGTCAATCTTCATTAAACTGTGGTATTCACTTAAATTTAACCCTTGCTTTCTCCGTTTTTAATAAATGGCGCTTGGCCCATTATGGCTCTGAACCCTTCAATTATTGTGAACGCTCACATTTCAATATTTATATTTTAACAAGTTTTATGCTCGACTATGCCGAAATGTAGTAATTATACACCTGGTAGCAGTCCTTTAATGCATGTCATTAAAGTACACCTACTCATTAAAGAACAGGTGTTCAGCCAATGACAAGTGAGCTTTGTACCGTTATAAAACCTCAGCCAATGACAAGTCAGCTTTGTACCGTTATAAAACCTCAGCCAATGCCAAGTCAGCTTTGTACCGTTATAAAACCGCAAGTATCGATTATTCTCGGATATGCAATTGAAAGAGAATTAGCGAAAAGTCACGGAGGCTGGAAATCCAATACTGTCGCAGAAGGTTATGTTCTGTTACTATAATAATTAGCGTTAATTGTAAATAATATTCAAATAAATTCAATTTGTCATCTCGTTTTTCAATGTCTAATTTAATTTCAATGTTATATCGAAGTTAATATTTAGTTTACTCTGTAGGTTCTTATAGGTTATCAAGGTCAATGTGGACATCTGTTCCTCGGAAAAAAATCAATACTTTCGCGTCTGCGCACATCTCACAATTTACGAGGTATTGCTCAAGGTCAGTTAGATACAAATAAAATGAATAATTTCAAGTTAGAAATATGGTCTAGCATAAAAAGTCGTATGAAACTCGCCTATAATGATAATTAAGAAGCTATGAAAATATCATGAAAGGCTGCGCTCGTTAAACATCCATACTCGCTATTCGTTAAATGTACTATTCGTTCTCGCAGGGGCGTTACGTTCTCGGTTTATTGTGGATGAGACCTAAGAGGTAACACTGACGGAGGATTTGAGGAGATAGGAATAGTTATTTGTAATGAGTTGAAATAAGCGTTTCGTCGGTTACGTGCGATTAAAACGAATTTGTTCCGCGAGACAATAAACGGAATATAATGTTACTATTAGTTGCGCCAGTTATTGGTGAGAAGAGACATGTGCGTACTTTGGAGCCATTTTACAACTACTGGACAGACAAGAACCGGTGCTCAAAGCCGTCATCTCGCGAGTCGGCATTTTAGTGAGCGATTCGACAATCGGGGCCGCGTCTGAAAAGCACCTCACTTATGCAGTCGACCATTTTATTAATTACATTAATTAAGTTCACTGAACATATTGAAATTAAACAATGGCAATTGCAAACACGTTTTTAAAAAAACCATTTTACCTGAATTTTTTAAGTTTTAACATTTACTTGAGAATGACTGCACTTACTTACAAATGGCAATGACAATGACATTTTACAGAAGCCCACCATCGGTCCCTACTGTGCAAGAGCCAGTCTCTTAGATCATTTCAAATCCATTTTAGTATTATCCTCCCGAGTCTCGGCCTCCCTAAAGGTCTTCTACATTTTTCCCTGTCTCCCAACTAACACTCAATGCATTTCCATTTAATCTACATGCCCTGCCCATCTCAAACGTCTGCTTTAATGTCTTCAAATACAATTAAATCAATGTTGAAGAACAACCAGTTCTGTGTTGTGTAACTTTCTCCATTCTCCTGTAACTTCACAGCCCCAAATATTTTCCTAAGCACCTTATTCTCAAAACCCTTAACCTATGCGCCTTCTCAGAGTGAGAGTCCAAGTTTCACAGCCATATAGGAACCGGTAATAATAACTTTCAGATTTTTGCAGACTGTTGATAAGATGAATAATAAAATCCCATATTTATTCTGCGTTTAATTTCCTCCCGAGTGTCATTTATATTTTTCTGTTGCTCCAAGATATTTGAATTTTTCCATTTCGAAGGATTCTCCACATATTTATATTTTATTTGTACAAAGAAACATAATCATATACTTTGTCTTTTCGTGATTTGCTTCAAACGATCATTGGGCCTAACTGTATTTACATATTCAGTCATCCCATAGACAAGAAGCTGAGTTTCTCCAAATCTTTATCCTGAACTTTCCTAATGCATATTTAGGAAGTTAAAAAGTAAAGGTGATAGTGGATCTTGCTTTAAGATTGAATTGGAAAAGGATTTAGAAAACCTACGGACTCTGCTGATGTTTCACTAAGACACATTTTAATTAAGAACTAGAAGGAAAATTAGAATCCTAAAATACTTCTTCATGACGAGTCATCTGTCTTGAAATAAGAATAACAACTCTGCGTTTGTCATTTTCCTCCAGTTCTTGGAATTTAACATTTTATCAATAGAGATCTATTACGTGGAAAACTCTCTAATTCCTATGTACATTCACAAATTAAAATTAATATTATCGTATTTTTCTCAAAATTTCGGGAGGGGATATATTTCATCCCCCTTGCATCCGCCCCTGGTTTTAATCGTTTCCGTTCCCGGTTTATTGTGGATGAGACCTAAGAATATTGGACAAAATTTTGACGAGTCAAAAAAGATGATATTCCTCTTATTTGATATTATAAGTTATAATTACATTCGCAACATTTTCGGTTCTGTCGATGTTATGAAAAGAGAAATGTAAACTTAATTTTACGACAGTTACAACGGGGAAACAAAACATGAGAAATATAATGCTTTCTTTATGATTGACTAGACTATTAGTAAAATGGCGATGGAAAAAAAAAAAAAAAAAAAAAACAGTTAAAATGTGAAGAAAACATTTTTATCTTAAAAGGAATAGATATTTTATTATTTTACAAAACTGAAAGCTAAACAAGGACAGAATTTTAACAAATGTATAAGGTAACAATGTATAGAATAAATATTTTTATTAATTTATCCAAAAAAACTCAAAGCTAAATATAGGACAGAATTTATTATTTTAGTGAGCAAATTAAGGTAACAATGTATAGAATAAATATTTTTATTAATTTATCCAAAAAAAAACTGCTAAATACCAAATGTATAAGGTAACAATGTATAGAATAAATATTTTTATTAATTTATCCAAAAAAACTCAAAGCTAAATATAGGACAGAATTTATTATTTTAGCCAAAAACTGAAAGCTAAATAGGACAGAATTTTAACAAATGTATACCGTAACAAATGTATAAAGAGGATAAATTTTTTTATTAATTTATCCAAAAAAAGTTCAAACTGAAGAATTTATTGGAATTTTAAATCAACTGGCTAAATATAGGACAGAATTTTAACAAATGTATAAGGTAACAATGTATAGAATAAATATTTTTATTAATTTATCCAATTTTAAAGCTAAATATATTTTAGGGAATTTATTATTTTACAAAAACTGAAAGCTATAATATAAACAGAATTTTAACAAATTTTTTTAGAATAAATATTTTTATTAATTTATTCCAAAAAAAGAAATGTAAAACTTAATTTATTATTTTACAAAAACTGAAAGTTAAACTAGACAATTTTAACAAAATAAGGTAACATGAGAATAAATATTTTTATTAATTTATCCAAAAAAAAAACTCAAAGCTAAATATAGGACAGAATTTATTATTTTAGCCAAAAACTGAAAAAATATAGGACAGAATTTTAACAAATGTATAAGTAACAATGTATAGAATAAATTTTTTATGAAAATTTATCCAAAAAAAAGCTAAATATAGACAGAATTTATTATTTTAGCCAAAAACTGAAAGCTAAATATAGAAGAATTTTAACAAATGTATAAGGTAACAATGTATAGAATAAATATTTTTATTAATTTATCCAAAAAAACTCAAAGCTAAATATAGGAAGAATTTATTATTTTAGCCAAAAACTGAAAGCTAAATATAGGACAGAATAAGATAACAATTATAGAATAAATATTTTTATTAATTTATCCAAAAAAACAAACTATATAGAAGATTAAATTAAGCTGAAAGCTAAATATAGGACAGAATTTTAACAAATGTATAAAACAATGTATAGAATAAATATTTTTTAATTTATCCAAAAAAACTCAAAGCTAAATATCTTTATTTTAGCCAAAAACTGAAAGCTAAATATAGGACAGAATTTTAACAAATGAAGTAATGTATAGAATAAATATTTTTATTAATTTATCCAAAAAACTCAAAGCTAAATATAGGACAGAATTTATTATTTTAGCCAAAAACTGAAAGCTAAATATAGACAGAATTTTAACAAATGTATAATTAACAATGTATAGAATAAATATTTTTATTAATTTATCCAAAAAAACAAAGCTAAATATAGGAAGAATTTATATTTTAGCCAAAAACTGAAAGCTTTATGAATTTTAACAAATGTATAAGATAACAATGTATAGAATAAATATTTTTATTAATTTATCCAAAAAAACTCAAAGCTAAATATGACAGAATTTATTATTTTAGCCAAAAACTGAAAGCTAAATATAGGACAGAATTTTAACAAATTTATAAAACAATGTATAGAATAAATATTTTATTAATTTATCCAAAAAAACTCAAAGCTATAGGACAGAATTTATTATTTTAGCCAAAAACTGAAAGCTAAATATAGGACAGAATTTTAACAAATGTATAAGGTAACAATGTATAGAATAAATATTTTTATTAATTTATTAAAAAAACTCAAAGATTAAATTAGGACAGAATTTATTATTTGAGCCAAAAACTGAAAGCTAAATAGGACAGAATTTTAACAAATGTATAAGGTAACAATTAGAATAAGTTTTATTAATTTATGAAAAAACTCAAAGCTAAATATAGGATTAAATTTATTATTTTAGCCAAAAACTGAGAAGATTAAATATAGGACAGAATTTTAACAAATGTATAAGGTAACAATATAGAATAAATATTTTTATTAATTTTCCAAAAACTCAAAGCTTATAGGACAGAATTTTTATTTTGCCAAAAACTGAAAGCTAAATATAGGAAGAATTTTAACAAATATAAGTAACAATGTATAGAATAAATATTTTTATTAATTTATCCAAAAAACAAAGCTAAATATAGGACAGAATTTATTATTTTAGCCAAAACTGAAAGCTAAATATAGGACAGAAAACAAATGTATAAGAACAATGTATAGAATAAATATTTTTATTATTTATTGCTAAATATAGGACAGAATTTATTATTTTGCCAAAAACTGAAAGCTAAATATGACAGAATTTTAACAAATGTATAAGGTAACAATGTATAGAATAAATATTTTTATTAATTCAAAAAAAATAACATAGGACAGAATTTATTATTTTAAAAAAACTGAAAGCTAAAATAGGTTAAAAATGAATAAATATTTTTATTAATTTATATTCAAAGCTAAATAATATTTTAGCCAAAAACTCAAGAATTTTAACAAAATAACAATGTAGAATAAAATTTTTATTAATTTATCCAAAAAAACCCAAAGCTAAAATAGGACAGAATTTATTATTTTAGCCAAAAAAAAGCTAAATATGCTATACAAATGTATGATAACAATGTATAGAATAAATATTTTTTTATTTATAAAAAAAATAAATAAATTAGGACAGAATTTATTATTTTAGCCAAAAACTGAAAGCTAAATATAGGACAGAATTTTAACAAATGTATAAGGTAACAATGTATAGAATAAATATTTTTATTAATTTATCCAAAAAAACTCAAAGCTAAATATAGGACAGAATTTATTATTTTAGCCAAAAACTGAAAGCTAAATATAGGACAGAATTTTAACAAATGTATAAGGTAACAATTTATAGAATAGATATTTTTATTATTTTAGCTAAATTCTCAGTCCCAGTTTCCCTTAAGCTGCATTCTCTGTGCATGCTATGTGTGACGGCTAGTTACAGTTCCTCTCTCCTAGCCCACTACAATCGGCCTATCTCCCCGAGGTCCTAGTTTCCTACTTAATTTAATGGAAGAGCACGAAATCGCTAGCATCGATCTAAGACAATCAAACGGATTCGAGATGCCCTGCACGAACTTCCTGCATTGCTCTCCTATAATCGCACAGTGACGTGGCTGGGTCAAACTTCTGCTCTTGGACTCGAGATGACCTGACAAAACGCTCAGGAGATCGGATTCAGATAACCCGGATCTGTGTTCGAAGCACCAACTCCTAAATTCTCAAGTGTCACGATATTCATTCTTCGTGATCTGCACCCATATCCAACATCCGCCATCGCAGCCCCTGTCGGAGCTTTGGGGCCTCCGCGACCACTTGGAAAGCAGCCGCTCAAATATAGGGGGGAAATTGATATAAATCCCATTTACTGTAAAAATTCAGACAGCGACATAAAACAGTCTATGTAAAGTTGTCTGTTAGGCCAGAATTTCAGTGGTTTAGTGACGAAAGCCACAAGAGAAAACTGGAGGGAAATTGTTGGAAGATTTATGAAAGTTGAAGATTCTAGATGTATTGAATAATTATGTGCAGGGGCGTCATTTGTAGAAGAACAGGGGGGACAATTGCACTCCCCCGAATATAAATTAAAAGAAAATAATGTCTGAGTAGTACTACTAAAGAAAATAATTAGAAGACTGTACTTTTAATATTAAAATGTTCCACTTATCGATGTTGTTGAATAACCACCTCGTATGTCAAAACTATGAACGAAATAAGATTTTACTTGATTCCTATCAAGAAAATTTTCACGAATCTTCTGTAAGCACATCTTAGATCAAGGTATGTATAAAAACGTCATAAAAAGAGATTTAAATATTTTATGTCAGATATTTGTTCCTTTTCAAGATATTAAAATGTTTAGCTCTCCTGAAAAATTGAATTTTTTGACATACGAAGTTGCTGTTCAACTCCATCGTTATAGAAATGTTACCCAAATGAAACAAAGGTGTTACCCTTTACTACATTAGTGTTTTCTTTCATTTTTAATTGAAATTCGAATTTATTAATCAATAAAAGTGTGTGTGTGCTAAGTTATTCGCACCTACTTCATATTACAGTGCTCCGTCGATATAGAAGAAAGTCAATATTCATCTACTTAGATATAACACGCGGAGAAAGTTCCCTACAATCTGCAAGCGGTAGAGCATGAAAGTCGATGAATATTATGAACAGAAAAACATCCATCATATGGGAATGAATATTAAAAAGTTGCTATTTAGGAAAACATCGATCATATGGGAATGGATATTTAAGAGTTATTTAATTACAAAAAGTTATGATACAACATTAATACAGATCAATTTTATTTCCTAGAATATATCTAGGTGTCTATCTAGAAAATACAATAATAAATAAATGTATAAATTAATCGATGAATGAATACTTAAATACATAAGTAAATAAATCAACAAATACATAAGTAGGTCGAAACCTCGTGGTTGAAAGAGCGTCGTTAAATAACCAAGTAAGTAATAATAATAATAATAATAACAATAATAATAATAATAATTCACAAAGTTAATACATACACTGAACAATATGTCCAAGTTACATAAGTACTATTAACAAATTTCAAATTTCTAATAACAAATTTCATGTAATTGACCTACTAAATGTTGTTTGGTCTAGCCACCTTTATTTTAACCAAGTAAATAAAAAGTGAGTGAGTGAATGAATGAATTAACTAATGAATGAACGAACGAATGAATGAATGAATATTACCTTAAACTCTCCAGCAATATCCTTAATATTTGCGCCGTTTTCTAGGCGTTCAATAATATTTACGTTGTCAAAAATACTGATAAGTGAACGTTTTGTGACGTGATGCCTTACTGCAGTGGTCATCAACACAGTGAACCCTTGGGCTAGCGTCCCTTACCCGCGGATAAGAGACAGCACTGTCGTGCATCCGTGGCTGCTAGCGGGTATGATTTCTCCCTATTCCTTCTGCACGACGGTGCATATTCCGATACACTACTTACCCGTTACCCATTTCAACGAATGCTGACGACCACTGGCTTACCGGTATGCGGCGACTTGGATTCTCGTCACAACAGACCACGTTGTACTGTTTTCTGCTTTCTTTAGATTCAAACGCATTCTACGAAATCTACAGAGCAGTGTAACAGCAAGTGCATGTAAATTACGTATCGTATAAGTAGGATAAGTTAAAACTACTTATAACTTATGTGTGGAAAATGGAAATGTGTTGTAAAGTGTGGTAAACTTGACAATAAAGGAAACAAGAAGTGAAATTATAATATCAGCCCTATTTGTGACTTAAAATAATAAAAAATACTTAACACACAGAGAAAAAAATAATGAAATTTTAAAAATATGTTCAATGCAACTGATATTATGGTATAAATCTTTTTTTACCGTCAAGTTTACCCCAATTTACGGCATAGAAAATAATTCATTTCAGAGGAAATAGGGAGGAGTACATCACGCGATGTACAGTGGCTCCCTTTAATATTCGGTTCGTGATTGATCTTACAGAATTTTGCTATTGATGTTTTGTTCTGTGTTCAAGTGAACCTGCATTTCGTTGCAGATAGAACATTTAAACACTTTGTACATACCGTTAAAGTTTACATCGAAAGTTTAATGTTTACGATGTAATAACAAATAATCGGTAAGTAACATCAAAGTTCACCCTCTTTAATATTCGGTTTTGATTTATTTGCTTCCAATCTAAGGCAAGTTTTCTGCTGACAGTATTGTAGGGTTCAGTAGCGAACGTGCAATCATTCGGTCTACACGTTGTGCACAGCTCAGGCGAGGTTGGAGTACAAGTAGTAAAATGGGTCGCAAAGGAAAAAGCACAACTTTTGAACAGCGACAACTTGTGATCTATCATCACGAAAAATGGCTAAAATACACAGAAATAGCCAAAATATTACGTGTGAGTAAGAGTACAGTTGGGGATATAGTAAGAAGATACAAAAACGAAGACAGAATCGAGTCCATACCACAAAAAGGGCAGCCGAAAAAATTAACTGAACGTGAAGAACGCTCCATCCTGAAGAAAATAAAAGAAAATCCTCGACTAAGTGCAACGAAACTTGCAGCATGTGTTCGTGAGGAGTTTGGCAAGCAGGTAGGTGCCGAAACAATTCGAAGAGTTTTGAGGAAAGAAGGGTTTAAAGGGAGAATATGTAGGAGGAAACCTTACATAAATGAAATGAATAAAAGGAGGCGGCTTCAGTTCGCAAGGGAACATGTCCATAAAGAGGAGAACTGGTGGGACGATGTGATATTCGCTGATGAAAGCAAATTTAACGTCTTCTGATCGGATGGACAACAGTACGTGTGGCGTAAGAAAAATGAAGAACTCGAAAAAAAGAATCTATTGCCAACAGTGAAACTTGATGGGAGCAACGCCATGGTATGGGGTTGTATGGCTGCAGGTGGGGTTGGTGAACTTGTTTCTATAGGAAAAAGGATGGATCAGCATGTGTATTTGGACATTATGAGAAATAATTTAAAACGAAGTGCAGAGAGTCTAAGAATTAAAAATAGTTTCAAGTACTATCAGGACAATGATCCTGAACGCACAGCTGAAAAAGTGCATTTATGGCTTCTATACAACTGTCCGAACCCCAGCACAATCACCGGATTTAAATCCGATTGAGAATTTGTGGGAGGAACTTAATCGCAAGATCAGACTAACTCCTATCACTTCCAAGACAGAACTGAAACGGAGATTAAAGGAAGAATTGAGGAAAATTAGTCCCCAATTTACTACGAAGTTATCCAGGAGCATGCCAAGGCGTTTGAGGGCTGTTTTGAGGCAAAAGGGGTGTTCAACACAATATTGTTTTGAACAAACCGAATATTAATGAGGCAATATTTTCTATTAGAAATAATGTAATAATGTTTATAACTTTTATTTATATAAGAGAGGAGATTTTTTCATTTAGTTGTAAATCTATGTAATTTAACAGAGAGTATACTTTTGCTTTTATTATAGTACAAATTTTTATTTTCATTAAATTTTTTGAAAATAATTAGTGTATTTATTTTAATCTTACATGTCAGTCAAACCGAATATTAATGGGAGCCACTGTATATCCTATAATGTCTTTCAATAAAATATCTTGTTCCATCTAAGCAAAAACTGAAATGTCGACCCTATTATGTAAGCTCCAAGCTCAAAGATCAACTGTCTCTCTTTCTGAAGGAACTGAAGGGAAAATATCGAAAGGTGAAATAACTAGATTTACGTTTTAGTGTGTCAAAACGATCCCAGACACGTAAGGCAACTCATTACATAAAAAATTTAGTCTGCATAAAAAAAATCAGTACTCGTAACACGAAGTTGGGCGCATGCTTTCTCATTATACGTTTAATTTTTTTTTTTGTAATATGTTAGTATTCTGTTCTTTAACTTTTTGTTAAATTTTAACTGCTTGTCTACTTTGTGACCTGGTAGAGTGTAAGAGAAGGCCCTATGGCCTTAACTCTGCCAGTATAAATAAATAATTATTATTAAATTGTTATCATCATCTTTTACAGTATCCACCTCGCGTCAATGGAATTCCTTGTCACAAAGTATTAGGGGCTGCAAGACAACAAACACCTTTAAGAACAGCTTAAAAGATAACCTTATTAGCATTTCACTCAAATCATACTGATTTAAACTATCACTGACTACATTGTTACTTCTTTCTTTAGACATGCATCCTGATAGTGCTGTATTTTCAAAATTGTCTCATAATAATCTCTTTCTATTATCTAACATTATTTGAAATATATTAACATTCTGTGTATTTTAGCTTAATTCTGCTACACAGTTTATTTCAGTGTCTAATTAATAGTTCATAGTATTTTGTTGTTTAATTCGTATATAACTCTTGTATACATGTAACTCTCATCTAAATCAAATTGTTGAATTCTTTGTAAGTTCATGCATATGTATATACACTTTTTGCTGGTTGAGTGGAAGAGAAGGCCTTACGGCCTTAACTCTGCCAGCTAAAATAAATCATTATCATTATTATTATTATTATTATTATTATTATTATTATTATTATTAAGTTCTCGACGGCGGGTCTCGATCGAAAAATCGAAGGAGAATTGGGAGGAAAATTTAAAAGGTACGCAAAACGCATCCTTGCAAGTGGGTTGGGGGCTGTACAAAACTAAATATGTGAGCTCCAAGCCTGTTGGCCACTAGTCTCACTCCGGGTTACGCTGCTCCCTGAAGGAGCTCTAGAAAATTTTGAAGGGGAAGCCGAAATTGGACGTAACCTCTTAGGTACCACATACGCGAGGGGGCTGACATTGATCAATTGATCACGGAACGGGGCGAGGAGGAGTTGGCTGGTGTTTGCCGTTAGAATGGCAAGATGCCGTCATCTGTTGTTCGATGGCAAAGCATGTGAAGGCCGTCGGAAGAAGCGCCGTGAAATCTAGTCTGCAATTTGAGAGGTCCCTGTCCTTTCAATTTGCGACTTATTGAGTGACCTCGTATATTTAATAGACTATTTATATTATCTGAACTAGGGCATACATCATTTATAATAAGGGTGGAATATGTATGGGGAAGGGCATTTAGGTCCGTGGCCCATTTCTTATAGGGCTCATCCCGACATTTGTCTTACGCCTGAGGAAAACCACGGAATACCTTAGGCGAGATGAGTTGTCTCATGTATAAGAGACTAGCCAATTTGGCTATTATGTAGGAGGTGATTGTTGTCATGAGCCTTGTTGAATCGTCTCAATTTTGAGACAAGCCATTTGGCTATATGATGGCTCAATTACGAAGAGGGGGAGAGATGTAATTAGTTGATTAATTTAAGTAATTAGGGAGATTAATGGGGATATGAGTGCAGGTCCGTGGCCCATTTCTTTTAGGGCTCATCCCGACATTTGTCTTAGCGCCTTAGGAAAACCACGGAAAAACCTTAGGCAGGATGCTAATAAGACGTTTCACAGTAATTTATAGCCTACTTATTATGTCATACTTTACTTGCACTTTTATTAGAAAGGAATACATAAATGAAACCATATTTGATATATCTACACTAAAATAAAATGAACTTTCTTTATCTGAATTGCACACATAAATAAGTTCATGACAATGTATGCTGAGCCTATAAAACCGATATACCCTCGCATTTTAATAATCCGAGTGAATCTCACAAAGCTCGTGAAGAGAAATAATCACTTTCATCCTTACCTGTCTCATTCACTGACATCAGCTGTTGAATTCTGTGGGACCTGTTCATGCTCCGTGACCTTGCTGAGGTGAGCGTCTCAATCCTATGCTGTTATTCACGTTTACAAAGCGAGAGAGATCTAAAGAAAAATAAATCGTTCGGCCTTAATTAAGGATGACCACGAGGATCCGCAAATTAATGGCAAATATAATGAATTAAAGATGAATACTGTTGTAAAAATAAAATGTAATAATTAAGCACCGTTAATATCAATTAATTCTCTGTTTGAGGTTCTGGCTGGTATGTGTGCATCTATTATAATCAGGCAATACATCTCACTTGACGATATGTGTCAGAGGAAGAATAATTGTTTGTATTCATCTGAAGTCTGACTAGTGTAATATGTTACTATGTAATGTAGGGGGAAAGACACTGTCCACCCTAACCTCATTATATCCATTATGTCTTCGGACAGGACTAAACAACAACAATATCAATTATAAAATGATATCTTAAACGATAACCTTAAAATTAAATTTATAAATAAAAGATTTTAGTTAAAATTAGCATATGGCATATCCTTAATTATTAAGATATTCTGAGTGGTATATACGAAATTGTATTGTATTCTGCAGGGAATTTTTAGAAATTTGAGTGATGATTTTTTTAATTTCTAAAGTTGGTATTGATTAAAAATATATATAAATTGGGTGAAGAACCAAAAAGTAAACCTGTTACTGATCAATTGAAGAGAGGGATGTTATACTTGGCACTAAGGTACGGAATACAAGGTTCATAAATGGTCCTGTTTTCATGATTAACCTGATGAGCTTGGTTAAGATCTCTCTCCATGCGTATAGTTGGATCTATGATAATAGCCTTTTGTTGTTGCCTGTTTGCTATTATATCTGCTTTTCTGTGACAGTCATCTTCAGAAATACAGTGGACCTCTTCATGAACTTCCCAACCCTTGTTCCGAAGAAGACAGGCGATAGCTTCACGGACTATGATGACTGTTGTTACGCAATAACTCTCCTTTCCGACAAAAAACCCAACACGTGGCGAAGGGTTTCTGTCTCGTTGACGGCAACGGATCGTTCTGATAGCTCTGCCAGGAACGGAGCACACTGCATAAGGTTGCAGGACATCTTGATTGCATTAAAATATTCCAAAGACGATCAATTCTTTTTGGTGCTCTTGGATATTCTTCGTAGATGACTACACCTTTACCTTATGAGCAGGCTTCGAGACTTCGGACCCGATAGTACAGTTCAGTGGGAAATCCGCATAACGGCGTACTGAGTGTAGTGGTAAAGCGTACAGTGGGTGGGGGTACTGTAGAATGAATGCCAACAAAGACGCAAAGGAAAACGCTCTGGATTTGAAGGTTCTGACGAATAATTTGGTTTTCATACAAACTGTGTCTGAAACTATTACACGGTTAGAAAAGTTACAGCAAGAGATGCCGAAAGCCCTCAAATTAGTTGAGGAAACGACACAGAGAATTAATGAGACATCAAGTACATCGGTTACTGAACGTGTAAAATAGAAGTGGAAATCAATGTTATGTAAAAATAACGGATATGGAACATTGTGTAATATAAACAGCAAATTAGTGGACATAGAGTCACCCGAGAACAAAGGACTGTCTCTTAGAGACTGCAATGATGTTAGGTTTTTTTCGTTTTGCTCCTATCACGTCATGCGACGTAGAGTGTAGCTTTTCACAGTACAAACTGTGTTTGGCAGATAGCTGAAAAAGATTTACGTTTGAGACACTGAAAATATATCTTGTAGTACATTGCAATTCGGTACAGTAACTGCACTTCCTAAAGACGATCAATAGGATAAATGAAGAAATTGAAATTGCTACATGTTTATTTCCACCATTAACACTGTGTATAATTAAACACAAATGCTTATAAAAGACAGGAGAATAAATGCTTTTCACATTCTTTTGACATTGTCATTGTGTAATGTATGCTATATTTACTTTCAGACTGTACTTATGTGTGTGTTTCCCCATACTACCGTACTCTACTCTAAATAGCAATGTTGTTACCTCAGCCCATCTCTATCTTTCACTACCTGCAGCGAGTCAACAACCTATAGTACATGCACAGTAAACTTATTGTATCGGGTCCCAAGTCTCGAAGCCTGCTTATGAGGTAACTGAGACCAGGAGTCAAACGATATCTTTCGGTATTCATCACGCACATGTCTTCCAGAAGTTCGAGGTGTTACGCTGGCTTCAGGAATTTTCAGGCATTTGAGAGAAGTTTCAAGTAACTATTAAATAACAAAACAACTTTAAATAACTATTTTATATGGGCAAACTATTACAATTGAAACAGAAATTGGTTCAGTGGACTCTGCACTAACATTTGTGTAAGTTCGACAGTTTGTATCGTTTACGCTCTGTGACCTATTATTGCCTGTATTTCAGTCTACAATCTTTTTATAATGCACACACATGTCGTTTTCTTCAAGTTAATACCTAAATACAATAAATATTACCTCTCTATTAATTTACGTATCTCATTTATATTATATGTATACAATGAAATACACTAAACCTGATTTAGATCACTACTGTACTTGGCTTTTCTACCGCCAAGCTGTTACATACTAGAGTATATTATTAAATAAGTTATTTATTTTAATCCTCTTTCAGCAGTTAAGAAGCCTCAAGCCGAGTTTACTCCACCCATTCATTAGTCCAGCTATTCTGCTCAGAGCCTTTCTTTTTGCTTAATTGAATGAAATGTGGCAATCCAAGGCTACAGTTCCAGGTAGAGGAACGGACACTACAGTACAGTATGTATTTTACAAAGCTCCGTACTATCTTCTTTTTCTTTTCCCCCTCAACAGGTAATGGAATAAGCCGTTCATCCGAGTTGTAGAAGGCACGATGCTTGATTATCAGTGTATGGACAATTTGTCTTACGTAACGAAAGCTCGTGACTAGGAGTTACCTAGCAACAAACAGCGTACTCTTCTGGACTTCCTTCTTTTTACTCTCGACGTAAATTCACGAGAAAACTCCATACTTCAAAATAATTTTTCGCTGTCAGCTTTATTATTATTATTATTATTATTATTATTATTATTATTATTATTATTATTATTATTATTATTAAGAAATGAAGCTGTGCCAGAAAGGGTAGGTGAAAAAAGAATAATGTTCAAACTGATCAGGAAAAGAAAAAGAAACTGACTGGGCCACTTGCTAAGAAGTAACTGCCTACTGAAGGATGCACTGGAAGGAATGGTAAACGGGAGAAAAGTTCGGGGCAGAAAAATATATCAGATGATAGACAACATTAAGATATAGGCCTATGGATCGTATGCGGAGACTAAGAGAAAGGCAGAAAATTGGAAAGATTCGAGAAATCTGAATTTGCAGTGAAAGACCAGCCCTAGGGCAGAAAAAGTATATGAACGAAATGAATCAGTCGGAGCTAAAAGGAACTAAGTCACTTTCCACAACTTTTCAGGAGGAGCAAAAACACTTTCCACTAATAACACAATTGTAATATACGTTACAAGAGCGGTATGTTGACGTTTTCATGGTCGACGAAAAGATTGAAAAAGCGAAACGTAGTTGAGCTTTTTTTTAATTTCCGAGAACATGAAAACAAACATACCGCTCGTGTATCGTACATTATTTTGTGCGAAGATCGGTTATTACATACCTGAAAGACGAATTTCTAATTAGTTGCAATGAAATCTCCATGTTGGTTTCTGTTTAATGACGGCAACTTCGGAAAACCAAAATATATTTCTTCAACATTGTTGCTATAAAATGTTTTATGTGTTTACTATACTCCAGCAGGCCGTGATATACGTCTGTCTTTTTTTTCCCCCAGTCCATAAATGCGAACTTAAAACAAACGGTAAGGTTATGTAATGATTTATTTTTCATTTTAATATTTTAACAATATTATTTATATAACATATTGCAGTAATAACATCGGCATCTGGAATCTTGTTGATTTTTCACGGCTTCCTTAATGTTACTTGTATCAGGAATGCAATAAGTTTCGTGGAGTAGTAGACTTTACTTAATTTTTGCAAATATTTAAAAACAATAATTAACATTGCAATTTAGGTGAAATTGCAGTGGTAAGTTTCAATTTATAATTATTACTATGTTAAACGTCTCTAAAAATAATATGTTAAAAGCCTAAAGCAGTAAAATGAATGTCGCGCTTAAGCGGTAAGAAGAGGGAAATTGTTATGTGTGTTACGTTGAGAATACTGAATGTGGTATTTCACACTTACCGCGTATTGCTTCTGTGCGGAAAACAAGCAAATACGCACGATCTCGCACAAATGTATATATTTCATGTTATAGAAGACAACAGAATATTTAAAAGTCTTAGTTCCTTCTTCCACCGTTCGATGCACATGACATCTGTTGTTCAAATTTTGCATAACCCAAAACTGCATATTTTGACTTGGTTCCATTTAGCTGCGACCGATTCAATTATAACGCCATGAGAGGCCAAATCGGCCCAGAGGGTGGCGAGAGGTTAAGACTCTAAGGCCCGATTTCTTCAACCTCTGTTAAATTATAACAGTTTGTTATTCCATTTTAACTGTAAACTTAACAGTTGAACTACTGTTACTACTGACAGGCTGTTAAAACCTATGTTAATTTAACTGCCCAATTTCATGCATTTAAATCATTTAACTCTCGGTTAGCATAGAAGTATCCAATATGGCTGGTGCGTTAGATGCTGAACTTATATATCTGGATTATTTAGAAAATGATATCCATGAATACATAACAGAGGGGATGATTTCTGTGATTTGACAGACCGGAAGTTTATACAAAAGTATAGGCTATTTTCTGCCAAGCCTCACTTTTTGGTTTCAACTTAGATCCGTTTGTTTGTTTATTCTCATTAATTGGTTTATACTGCGAAATTATTTCCAGCAGAAGGCTTCTTTCGAACGAAGCGAAATTAGTCCCACGATTTCTTTTTGTTCCAGTGTTTTCCATTTCATAACAGCAATACCAATACGCCGCTCCACGCTATTAGGTTCGTTCCAACAAGCGGTTCATGGATCAGTTCATGTACGGTTCCTGTACCATCTTATGCGCATGCGCTAGTTGAGCATCTGCTATGGGATTGAAACTGGACTGGACGCTGTTGGAACGCTTTCGCGGATCGTTATGTACTAAATCCAGAGATGCTATAACTGTGATCATCTTTGCTAAGAACGGGATGCTTAATTATTATCGTTTCGCAGCTAATTCTAATTGCAGAAAATAGAATTTCGATCATTTTCTATAAAAAGATGACAAAAAATATGGAAGGCAAGAATTCCGATAATTCAACGTCGTGTACTGAGGGACTCTCATCTAAAAATAGTTCTTTTTTTTTTAATTATTAATGTATGTACGTTATTTATTATACTTTTAATCAAAGCTGCATGTTGAAATTGTAATTAACTGTTTCAATATCCAAATAATTTCCATTCCCTTTCTTTTTGGCGAAAATTTAAATTAAATCTCTAGTTTTATTATTCGTCTGAACTGTCACTTTTCATCTTTAACCTCATTGATGTGAACAGTCGATTATGTCTTTCTTCAGTATCCAGGAGACGTTGGTGAGCTTATGCGCATGCGCGTCTTGCGTACTCTTCCGTACATGCCTCAATCCGCGGACTATTTCTGACCGTTCCGAACCCGTGTCAAAAGCTTGTTGGAACGCCCGACTGCAGTACATGTTTCCGGTTCAGGACTGGTTCGGATTGTGTTGGAACGCTTTTTCTTTACTGCGCATGCTCACGATGGTTACGGACGGTTCCTGACTGTTGTTGGAACGAACCTATTGTAATACAGACGAGGAAAGAAGAAGAAATGAAACCTGAGAGAATAGAAAGACTTCTATGCTCTCTGGATCAAACAACGGAAACAAGCGAGAATCGCAATTGTCAGAGTTCAGAAAACAGAAGTGAGCCTATACTTGGTTATAGGTTATGGTTAAACTCTAGAATCTCTGGTCCTAACAGAAAGTTAACAAACAGAATGTTAAAATGTGAAATGTAAAGTTGAAGAAACGCAATATTTTTAACAGCAATTCATACTTTTAACTTACAGTTAATTAACGCTATGTTAGGTGCATTTTAACAAAGGTTGAAGAAACTGGGCCTAAGCTTTATAGACAATCTGCATTTAATGGCAGTAGGGATGTCGGTGCTACCATCCCATTCCTTTACCCTCAAGGATATGTCCCTTGTACTTATTTCTGTTAGAGGCTGAGTAGACTCCAGGGCCATAGTGCGACTGGAAGTATTAGATCAGTGAAAAAATACATGACTCCATCGAGAATCGAACTCGCGATTTTCCGGCTTGCAGCGTTTGGCCTTAACCGAGGCGCTACTGCGCGATCCCGAATGGATTATTATTATTATTATTATTATTATTATTATTATTATTATTATTATTATTATTATTATTACTAGCCGTACCCTTGCGCTCCGCTGCACCTGTTAGAAATAAATATAAAGTAATTACATAATTAAAATAGGACGTTTAATCCAGGGAACATTCGTGTTTGATAGAAGGATAAATCGTTTAATATGTTACTTAATTTAAATTGTATTTAAAAAATTAAAATGCGATTATTTTGATCCAGAGACCACTCATTTGGTGCAATGATAATTCCTTTAACATGTTTCTTAATTGTTATTACATGCAACCTTAGTTTAATGAAGATTGACATATCATTTAGTTTTAATGTGTAAACTTTATATTACTTGCTATATGTTTCCATTGAATTATGGTAATAACTTAATTTTAACCATTGTTTTCTACGTATTCAGTAAATGGCGCTTGGTCCACTATGGTTCTGAACCCTTCAAATAACTTAAATAGTGATACAATTATAGTGATATGTAATTGTATTTTTTTTTTTCGAAAATATTAGAATTCACGATCTCATATGTACCATTGCCATGGAATGAATAAATGTGTTTTTCTTCCTTCTCAAAAATGTTATATTTTGCACATAGAAGTTACTGCAGGAACAACAACGCTATAATCTGAGGCGCCGTTGAAAATGTATTGTATTGTTATTTTAAAAGTCTTTTATATTCTTAAATATCAGTCCGATCAAAATTTTGCATTGAATGAAACGTATCGGAAATCATTTTTAATGAAACTTTTGTTATGTAACATTTTTCACAAAAAGCAATAATAAGCGAGATATTTCTGTTTATTTAATTCAGGCCCCCTTATAACCCCTCCTATTAAATAACATATTTTGAACGCCATATAGCCTAAAATCTAAGTTACAACGAACTTAATTTATATTCCAATTTTCATCGAAATCCGTTCTCCCATTATTGCGTGAAAAGGTAACAAACATCCAGACATACAGATAGACAGACATACAAACAAAAATTTCAAAAAAGCGATTTTCGGTTTCAGGATGATTAATTATACATGTTAACACCAATTATTTTTGGAAAAGTGGAGTAACGGTCAGCGCGTCTGACTGTGAAACCAGGTGGCCCGGGTTCGAATCCCGGTCGGGGCAAGTTACCTGGTTGAGGTTTTTTCCGGGGTTTTCCCTCAACCCAATACGAGC